>JAPEIP010000006.1:70806811-70831103 GCA_026120095.1 Capsicum chinense | reverse complement strand
CCATTGAAAGGTGTGGGTATTTTTTATTCCTTGTCTTACGAGGAATTCCCAGTGGAGATTTTGGACCGACAAGTCTGTCGATTATGAACTAAGGATGTGGCTTCATTAAAGGTTTTGTAAAGGAACCATAAGGTTGAAGATGCCACTTGGGAAGCTGAAGAGAACATGAATTCCAAGTATCTATTCTTGTTTTCCACTTCAGATAATCATTCGCGAGGTATGTGTATTCCTTAACATCCCTTTTTTCTGACTTTGTTAAAGAAAATTGTAATTTTCTTGGTATCTTTGTTTTTTTATCTTAGTTAAAGGCAAGCGTGTGTGTAATCCGTGTTAAATTATGCTAATGGATACTTTGACCCATCATTCGAGGGTGAATTATCCTAAGGGAGAGAATGTAACACCTTTGATTTTGGTCCTTAAAAATTTTTGAAATTTTATCATTACTATCCTAAATATAACTCACCCTACGAGTTGTAGGGTGACTAATCGGTCAAAGAAATCCAGTCATAAAGTGGACAGTGAGATTTACCTTACTTTTTTGGTAACGACTTAGAGGTAATAAGACATAACTACTCCATACGAGTTGTAAGATGGAAATCATAGTGTGTCCAGTGTATGCCATAAAAATTCATGTCTTGCGTATAAATCGTAAGGACTGGATATGAGTCGTAAGGTGCGACTAGCAACCAGAACAGTGTAGGGTGGCCTTAGACACTGTCTAGACTATGACTAGATTAAATAAATCGTACGTTAACCCTACGAGTCGTGAGGTCAACTGTAGAAACGGGGTGGTATTATTTTAGTCTTTTAATTAGGGGCATCTTGGTAATTTCCTCCTTTTCCTACTTAGACCCCATATCAATAAAACATCTGAGGAGCGTTATTTCCAATACTTTGGCATATTAAACACTCTTCAATTCTCTCTCAAATTCCCCATTCAAGTAAAGGCTAGAGTTCAAGGAATGTGGTTATCTAAGGTTCTAAGGGTGATATCTTCTTCAAATTTCTTGGTAATTAAGTCATGTACCTCTTTCCCTATACTTGTATTTTCTTAATGGCATGAAAACTGATTTATTATTCATGGTTTTGATGTTGGGTTTTGAACTATAGGTTGATAGTTTTGGATATAATTGTTCAAATATTTTCTGATGATTATTATTAAAATATTATACATTATATCACTGGTTTGTACACTCACTGGGGTGCATAGGAATTATGGAAAGAATAGGGATACAATGGACTCCCCAAAAATTTAAATTGTGCCAATAGGGGCACAACGAAATCCCCAAATAATTGGTTTTGGCATGTAAATTGTCATTTGGTTTGGCTTATTCTCTTTAAAATTAAAGCATGGCATAAATGGATAACTGGATAATGATAGTAATGATCTTAAAAACCTTGCAGGGTATGAAGGAATCCCCCAAGTAATTTTATTAATGGAGTCTGTGGTGTATGAAGAAATTCCCTAAGTGTTAGCTAATGACATTGCTTGAAAGCTATAGTTGGTATGACCATACCACTTAATAATTGACTCCTAGAATTGTTGAATGGGTTATGTGTTAAATATGTTAATTGGTCATTAACTGGGGTTGTGATAGTTGGTCCTGAAGGTGTGAGTCTAAAGGATAGACACCGGAAACTCATGTTTGGTTTGAATAACCATGTGTTTTGTCACACTACATATGAATGTATCATAGTTGGCGAAGGGTACAAGGGAATCCCCGGCTTCTATAATATCCCTGATTCGTGCGGCTGACACACGTTGGGGCCCGACTAAAGGGTTACAACTGGACCCATATGGCTCATGAGTGAAATTAGGACGGTCAAGCTACACAATCTACGTTATGATTTTAAAGTACATCCTAAGGTCGGCTCCCTCTCCCAGACTTAGAAATATGTATATACTCAGGGATATGTGTGAATGTGTACATGTGTATTAGTTTGACTTGTTTTCGTGATGATGACATTATTTTATCCTCTATCTTTGAGCTACATGCTAGTGTTCAACCCACTAACCGTATTCAGGCACTGTATCCCCATGTGATGCAGGATCCGAAAGCAAGTCTACTTTTCCTGTGCGGGGTTAGGTGGATCAGCTTAGTGTGTCGGTTTCTTCCATTCTCCAAAAGACTTAATCAGTTCATCATTTTTCTTTTCATATAATAGAATTGAGAGTTCACATTATTATTAACATTGTCATTGTCATTGTTAGGGTCGGAAGGTTTTGTGGATTACTGTGGACTTGGGTGGTGGTGTTTGTTGTTTTTTTTGGTTAATGGTTATCTGTTAAAGATAGATTCTGAATTCTTTTAGTCCATCTTATGTTATCTTGTTATATGTTTGGAATTCAGCCATTGTTAACGGTATTGTGTGCTGTTTTGCGAGCAAAGGGGGTGGCCTCCGGTCCTCGGTGAACTTGAAATACCCGTCACAACCAGGCCCTGATTCGGGTGGTGACATTTATAATATGAATTATTGACTTTAATAAATATATAAAAATTGAATGGAAAAGGATTTCTACTTATAGTTGAATTCCTAAATCATGGTAATATTTTGTTAGTTGTTTTTTTGTTCTCTGCATGACTTTTTTCCCAAATGAAAAAAGGTTGGTACATTTTTCCAAATAAAAAAAAGGTTTTTATTATTAAATTCCACGTGGGGAAACATATTTCGTCCTTAATACTCCATATATAATAGGTTTATTTGATGAATAAAATCTCTAAAATAGTAGATGAAATACAACAGCCTACATATAATGGAAATTCTATTTTTTTTCGTGTGTATTTTTTTAGGCCTTTATATTATCTATCTATATTAATACAATTGGTAAATGGTGTACTCTAAGAAATTTTTATGTGAAGGTTAGGTTTAATTGTATTATTCTAATATCTCTCTTATTGTATTGCTTTCAGTCTAGTTACAGGTGGTAGATGAGCTTTGAGAAATTTTCATGTAAAAGTTAGATTTAGTCGTGTTGTTCTGATATCTCTATTATCATTTTATTTTGTTGTTGTTTACAGATGGTGGATGACCTTTGAGCAATTTTTATGTAAAGATTAGTTTTAATTGTACTGTTCTCATATCTGGATGTGCTTTGAACAGTTTTTATGTAAAGGTTAGTTTTAATTGTACTGTTCTCATATTTGTATTTGCATATTGCTTTAGGTTTAATTGTTCTATTCTCATATCTCTATTACCGTATTATTTCGTTGTAGTTTACAGGTGGTTGATGAATGTTTGGTCAGGCTTTGAAGAATTTTCTTATAACGTAGGTTTAATCGTATTGTTCTAATATTTCAAATATTAGTTATCTTGTTGTAGTTTCTCGTCTGTTTCTATGTGTTATTTTATATATGATCGGTTGACCATCTCTTAAGTGATCAGTTTCCTCTCCTCTCCATAAACAGAAATTCCTCAAGAAAGCTGTAATGTTGGGCCATTGATCACAAATTTGGTGACTTGTTGGTCATGTGCCTTATCATTGACATATATGCTTAATCTCTTTTTTGTTTTACTACTTCCTCCGTTTAAAAAAAAATGACTTACTTTTTTTTTTAGTCTGTTTAGAAAAGAGTGATCCTTTCCTTTTTTGGCAATACTTTAATTCTAACTTTCCACATGTTATGTTTAGGACCACAAGATTAAAGAACATTTTGGTACATTTGACACAACTTTAATTTGAGACCACAAAATTCAAAAGTCTTCTTTGTTTTCTTAAACTCCATGTTCAGTCAAAATAGGTCATTCTTTTTTAAACTGAGGGAGTACTAAATAGTTGCTGTTTATCTTGATATGTAATAAGGTTCGTGCATGCACGAGAAGATATTAATTTCAAAAGATATCAACTGTAGCGATGGAGTGACTCTGCTGAAAATAATGAGAGTGCTAATATTGATAATTTGATTCAGAGTTTTGTCCATATAGTTGGATATTCCTTTCAAAAATTATTCTTTTTGTATTGCTAATATATGCTTTTTTTAGCTGCTTGTCTTATGAATTCACATTGCCTTTTATGCCTTGGAATTTCTGTTGTATAGAATAACTGTATTGGGCAATGTCTGTGGGGCTTCAAAATTCAGTTTGAAGTTCTGAGTTCAACTCCCTAAACTAAATTTTTATTCTTGAGCCTCCTAACTGGAAAATTTTGGATTCGCCTGTTTTATCCCTTTTCTATTTGAAGGGTTGAAAAATATTATTGTTCGACCATCTAAACTATTTCAAAACTTTAAAGAAAAGTTCAAAATAATTTAAAAAATTATAGAGTCGCCACTTGATTTTTTTGAGAAAATATCAAGAAAAACTAAAAATATTTTAAAGACTTGAAAACAGATACAAATTCTAAAAATTAGAGAAGATGGGTAAAAAGTCAGGTAACATCTTGAGAAGATTTTTAAAGCACTCAAGAGCGTCCGTTAAAAAACGATTGACCAAAAGATAATTGGACTGACATATAAAAATGACTAGTTTTAAAAGCGAAAAAATTTCAGAAATAGCAACTATAGATTCTTAATTGTAACTTTTATAGCAACAGTTTCATAATTACGAAAAATAACAAATTGTATTTTGTAGTTAAGTAAACTGTTGCTATACAAATACATATACAATAAGATTTACTTCCCTTCTTTTACTCAAATTAGTTGAGTTAAATAAGGAATAATTATCTCATCTAATTAAATTCTCATAAATTACTCTTATTTAAATTAGTAGATTCTTTTTCAAATCAAACTCAAATATGAAGATTATTATTTCCATGACCTTTAAAATTTCAAAATATCATTCTCTTATATCTCTAATTATTTTTTCTTGTTAGTTTTTTATTTTTTTACTTTTTTAATTTTTTTGCTTTATCATTTTTTCTTTCCATTTTATTTTCTCTCTTCTACTTCTCTTTTTTATTTTTCCTTTTTCCTTTTTTATTTATTTTTTCTTTTTTATTTTTTTCCTTTTCTTATATTTTTTTGTTTTCTTTTTGTTATTTTTTATTTTTTTCTCTTTTGTTTTTACACTTCTATTTCTAATTTCTATTTCTCTTTCTTCTTTTTTTTTCTTTTTACACTTCTTTTTTTTTTTGGATTTTTATTTTTTCGTTTTTGGTTTTTCTATTTTTTCTTTTTTTTTACTCTTCTATCTCTGTCTTTTATTTTTAAAAGACAAATATCTATATCATATATACATATTCAAGAAATATACAAAATAAATATACATATAGATCTGCATATGTATTTACGATAAAAAAAAATATACATATATTCTACATATGAATTTACAGAAATACATATCTGACTCACATGTATATATAAACATATAGGACCCAAAATCTCTATAACAAAAATAACAATTATATACATATACATATAGGTAGTAAAAAAATACATATACATATCTTAAAACAGTAAAAGAAAACAAATAAGTACAAATGTTACCCTCTAAAATGACATAGTATGTACAGTTCAAAGATAAATCCAACACCGTATAAAATACATGTAGCTCTGCATATGTATTTACATAATGCGTACCTGATTCATATGTGTATTCTTATTTTATATGAGTCACCTTTGTATTTCACAAATACATATGAAGATATATAGTATAGTTATGTTTGTTACTGTTTAATATGAATATCATATGTATTTCGTAAATACATATGTATGTTTTATACTGTAAATGCATATCCAGATCTGTATGACTATGTATTTTGTATGTTTTTTGAACATGTATATGTGATATACAAATTTATCTTTTTAAAAATAAAAGATAGAGATAGAAGAGTAAAAAAATGGAAAGAAAATAAAAATAAAAATAAAAAATGGAAAAAAGAGAAGTGAAAAAGAAAAAAAAGGAAGAAAGAGAAATAGAAGTGTAAATATAAAAGAAAAAAAAACATAAAATAAAATAAGATAGAAATAGAAGAGAGAAAACAAAGTGGAAAGAAAAAAATAAAAAATAAAAAAATCAAATGATAAAAAAATAAGATGAAAAAAACTAACAATAAAAAAGGTATAGAGATAAGAGAGTGAAAGACATGTTTTATTTTGAAATCTTGAAGATCATGGAGATAATTATTTTCAAATATGAAAAAGAAAAAAAAAGAAAACAAATAAAAAAATAAAAAAATGAAAACGAAAAAAAAAAAGAAATAGAAGAGAGAAAAAAAAATAAATGATAAAAAAAATAAGATGAAAAAAAGAAGATAAAAGTAAAATGTAAAATATGGTGAAGTGAAAATAGAATATACCTTCGAAGAGAAGAAACTAACCAGCTCCTCAGCCCGGAGATCCTTTGGGCGAACATGTTTCTCATGCGAAGTTTAGGGCCGCATTCACCACACTTGCTCAGTCTGTGGCTGCCCAAAATGAACGGCCACCAGTTATTCCGACCAATCCAGTGGTCAATTCAGCCGCAATTAGGTTTTAGGACTTCACTCGAATGAACCCTCTATCTTTCTTCGGGTCTAAGTCTGATGAAGACCCTCAGGAATTCATTGATCAAGTTCAGAAAGTCATAGACATCATGGGAGTTACTTCTTGTCAAAGTATTGAGTTATCCACATACCAGTTGCAATATATGGATCATACTTGGTACAAGTAGTAGAAGTCTGAGAGGTTAGATAGATTCTTTCCCCAAGAGCTGAGGGAGGCAAAAGTTCTTGAGTTCATCAACCTCAGGCAGGGAAATATAACAGTTAAATAGTGTTTTCTCATATTTACTTAGCTATCCAGATATGCCCCTTATGTGGTTCCAGACAACAGGGCTAAGATGAGCAAGTTCGTGTCAGGAGTGAATGATAGCGTGGTAAATGAGTGTAGGTCTGCGATATTGAACAGTGATATGACTTTAGCTAGGCTCATGACCCATGCTCAACAATTAGAAGAGCAGAAGATTAGGACTAGGGAGAGGCAGAACAAGAGAGCAAGATCAGGTAGTTTCAGTTTTGCTCAACCCAAATTAGAAGGAGGAAATCGTGCGCAGTTTCATCCCAAGCCAGCAATTCCAGCTCCTTCCTCCGCCAGTGCCCCAGTTCCAAAATTCAGAGAAGGCAACAGAGATCGAGCACCAGGCTCTTAAGTCTTAGGGAAGTGTCAGCAGTGCCCGAACTAATCCCCTGTGTCAGACTTGTGGTAATAACCACAAGGGTACCTGTAGAGCTGGGAGCGATGTTTGTTTCGGTTGTGGCAAGCCAGGCGATAGGATTAGAGAGTGTCCGTAGTCAGGTATACAGGGTTAGCAAAATCATTCCACAGCCCAGTTCGGTCACCCAAATCAGTAGGGTGCCACTTCCAGTGCTACTAGTGGGCAACACCCAAATAGACTCTATGCTCTTCAGACCCTAGGATTAGGAAAATTCTCCTGATGCCGTTACTGGTACGTTGCAGATTTTCCATATTTATGTTTATAATTTTCTAGATCCAGGTGAATCCTTGTATTTTGTTACTCATTATATAGCAGGCAATTTTTAAATCAATCCCAAAATTTTAGCAGAGCCCTTTTCAGTCTCTACCCCAGTGGGTAAAACCATCATAGCTCGGTGGGTATATAGGAACTGCCCGGTTATGATATTTCAGAAAGCCACATAACAGATTTTGTCAAGTTAGAGATGACTGATTTTGATGTCATTCTCGGCATGGATTGGCTTCATTCTTAATATGCCATAGTCGACTGCAAAAATAGGATAGTTCAGTTTCAGTTCCTGAATGAGCCCATCCTAAAGTGGAAGGGTAGTACTTCATCTTTCACAGGTCAGTTTATTTCCTACCTTCGGGCAAGAAAAATGATTTCTAAGGGTGTATTTATCATCTCACTCATGTTAAAGACTCTGGTTCCAAATCTCCTCACATTGAATCAGTCCAAGTAGTTAACAAATATTTAGATATCTTTCCCAAAGATCTTTCAGGCATTCCTCCCGAAAGGAAAATAAACTTTTGCATTGATCTCAATCCAGATACTCAACCTATTTCTATTTCACCATATAGAATGGCACCAACAGAACTCAAAGAAAAGAAAGAACAGTTGAAGGATCTCTTAGATAAGGGATTCATTAGACTCAGCATTTCCCGGTGGGGTGCACAGTCTTATTCGTGCGCCAGAAAGACGGTTCTCTTAGGATGTGTATTGATTACCGTCAGCTCAATAAAGTCACGGTCAAGAACAAGTATTCTCTCATAATAGATGACTTGTTTGACCAACTTTAGGGTACCAATTATTTCTCCAAGATAGACCTCAGATCAGGCTACCATCAGCTTAGAGTTAGAGAATGTGACATCCCAAAGACAGCTTTCTGTACTCGGTATGGTCACTTCAAGTTCCTAGTTATGTCCTTTGGTCTTACCAATGCCCCAACCACTTTTATGGACTTGATGAAATGGGTGTTCAAATAGTACTTGGACATATTCGTCATAGTATTCATAGATAATATCCTGGTCTATTCTTGCACTGAGCTTAATCATTCAGACCATCTCAGAATTGTACTTCAGACCCTCAAAGATCACCATTTGTTTGCTAAATTTAGTAAGTGTGAATTTTGGCTAAGATCAGTAGAATTTATTAGCTATATCATTTCCGATCATGACATTAGAGTAGATCCTCAGAAGATCAAAGCAGTAAGAAACTGGCCTCGCCCTGTCTCTCCATCAGATATTAGGAGTTTCTTAGGATTGGCTGGGTATTATAGACGATTTGTTGAGGAATTTTATTCTGTTGCATCCCTCATGTCTAGATTGACTTAGAAGAAGGTCAAGTTTTAGTGGTCAGATTCTTGTGAGAAGAGTTTTCAGGAGTTGAAGACTCGACTCACCTTAGCTTCAGTTCTATCCCTTTCAGATGGTTTAGACGGTTTCGTAGTCTATTGTGATGCATCCAGAGTGGGTCTAGGTTGTGTCCTCATGCAACATGGTAAGGTCATAGCCTACGCATCCAGGCAGTTAAAGCCCCATGAGAAGAATTATCCTACTCATGATCTTGAGTTAGCAACCATAGTATTTTCCTTTAAGATTTGGAGGCATTATATATACAGAGTTCATATAGATGTTTTCACAGATCATAAGAGTCTCCAATATGTCTTTTCTCAGAAGGATCTTAATCTTCGTCAGAGAAGGTGGTTAGAGCTCTTGAAAGATTATGACATGAGTGTCCTTTATTATCCGGGCAAGGCTAATTTTATGGCTGACGCTCTTAGTAGACTCTCCATGGGTATTATTTCTCACATTAAGGATAGCAAGAAGAAAATATCTTAGGAAATCCATCAGCTTGCCAGACTAGGTATTCTCTTAGTCGATTCTTCAGAGGGTGGTGTATGTGTTCAGGATAGTTTAGAGTCACCTCTAATTTCTGAGGTGAAAGAAAAGCAAGACAGGGATCCTAGCCTTGTCAATCTAAAAGAGTCAGTTCAGAATAAGAAAGTAGAGGTTTTCTCCCAAGGGGGAGATGGGATCATTCGTTGTCAGGGTTGTCTTTGTGTTCCAGGTGTAGATGATTTAAAGAAACAAATTCTTGCAGAAGCGCATGGTGCGCGATAATTTATTCATCCAGGGGCTACTAACATATACCGTGACCTACGAAAGATCTATTGGTAGAGTGGGTTTAAGAGGGATATTGCAAAATTTGTGGCTAAGTGCCCTATATGTTAGCAGGTTAAGATAGAGCATCAGAAACCTAGTGGTTCCATGTAGGAGTTCACCATTCCTACTTGGAAGTAGGAAGAATTGAACATGGATTTCATGATGGGTTTGCCTCGAACTCGTCATCAGCATGATTTAGTTTGGGTCATTGTAGACAGAATGACCAAGTTAGCTTATTTTCTTCCAGTCCATACCTCTTATTCAGCTAAGGATTATGCCAAACTCTACATCAGGGAGTTTGTCAGATTACACGGTGTTCCATTATCTATCATCTCAGACAGAGGTACCCAGTTCACCTCTCACTTTTGGAAAGTATTCCAAAAGGGTCTTGGTACCCAAGTTTATCTCAGTACAACTTTTCATCCTTAGACAGATGGTCAAGCAGAAAGGACCACTCAGACTCTTGAAGATATGCTAAGAGCGTGTCCAATTGATTTCAAGGGAAGTTGGGATGACCACTTGCCTTTGATTTAGTTTGCATACAATAATAGCTATTATTACAGTATTAAAATGGCTCCGTTCGAAGCTCTCTATGGTCGGAGGTGCAGATCTCCAATAGGGTGGTTCGAAGTTAGTGAGGCCTCAGTCATAGGGCCTGACTTAGTATTCGACGCCTTAGAGAAAGTTCAGTTGATCAGAGAAAGACTTCGGGCTGCTCAGAGTCGATAGAAGACCTATTCAGATGTGTGCAGAAAGAATCTTAAGTTCGAGATTAGTGACTATGTCTATCTGAAGATCTCTACCATGAAGGGAGTAAAGTGGTTTGGCAAGAAGGGAAAGCTCAGTCCCCGATATGTCGGTCCCTTCAAGATTATCAGTCCTTTAGGTAAGGTAGCTTATGAGCTCAAATTGCCTTCAGATCTAGCCTCAGTTCATCCATACTTTCATGTCTCTTTTCTCAAGATGTGTATAGGTGATCTATCAGTCTTAGTCCCTATTCAGAGCATTGACGTTTAGAACAGTCTCTCATATGAGGAAATTTTGGTCGAAATTCTAGACTATCAGACTCCTAGACTGAGGAACAAAGAAGTCCCTCTAGTCAAAGTTCTTTGGTAAAATCAGTCCGTTGAGAAAGCTACTTAGAAAGCAGAAGCAGATATGCATACCAAGTATGCTCACCTCTTCTTCGCCAATCCAGATCAAGCTCTAGGTAATAGTCTTTCCTAAGTTTATTCAGTTTCTCATTCAGTATTTTATACAACTTGGTATTTAGTTTATGCTCATGTTTCATCACAAATATGATATCAAGTACCATTGCATATTCAGTCATGCATTCATGTATCAGTCTAGTGTATAATCACGCATCAATTATGCATTCTCATTGGGAGAACTCAGTTATCAGAAATCTCAGTTATGCATTCATGAATCAGTTACTCATGCATCAGCTATGCATGTCCAACATGATATGTTTAGCTTATCAATCATGTCCGTCATGAGATCATGTTCTAGTAGTGTATGTCTTGTACGTACTCTAGTTTATCGCCTCTCCCCATTTCAGTCAGTCTCATTCGAGGACGAATGTTTCCAAGGGGGAGATTTGTAATACCCCATATATTTCTAAGCTAGAAAATAAACCGTTGCTCCTACACATGAAACCTTCTATCCTGTGATTCATATTTGAGTACATGAATTAGGATGAGTATCCTAGTGATAATAGAGCTTATGATGTGTTAAGCATGTTCATAAGAATCACTTAGAGTAAGCTAAGCTAAGAGCTTTTGAATCCACCAAGTTTTCGTGTGTGATTTTATATAGGTCATCTTTTAACAAGCATAACTTGGTTTATAGATGATATTTTGGAAGATTTATACCTATAAATTGTAGAGAATTGAATAATCTTTTCGCCGATACCAAATTCGCCTAAAATGGACACCCGATGAAGAAGTTATGGCGATTTAAAGTTTCAGAAGCGTCATTTCAGTCAGTGGCGCATCCCGCCATAAGCCAAAATGACGTTTGTTAATTTCTACTGTCTCTCCATGATTCCACCATATCACAGTGAGTTTCTAGGTGATAAACGAGTGGCAACGCGATATCTCCGCATCGTGCCAGGGGCCCAAATCCGATAATTTTCATAAAAATTAAATGACGCATCTAGAGGGGTATTTGGGTCATATTTCCACCCCTATAAATTCCATAAACACGGGATTTAGCCCCAGTACAACCACATTATACTCTCTTTTCTTAAAATTCTCTCAAGAACCCTATAGGGTTTTCATAGGAGCTTCAAGATTCAAAGGATTTCACCGTAAATTTTCATGCATCTTCCATCTAAGGTATGCGTAATGTTCATCTATGGATCTATTTTGTTAGTAGAGCTCAAGAACCATGTTTTATATATTATTTTGTGATTGTCTTGTTGTGATATGACCATATACATGTTGATGATTGTTGTTTAAGTTTCAAGATGATATCTAAAGGTGTTTTCATGAAGTATATGTGTCATTAGTTGAAATCCACGAACTTTATATGGTTTAAAATAGGGAAAGTTATGAAAATACACCTAAGCTAAAAAAATGCATGTAAAGTGTGTGATAAAATATTTAAGGTGATAAGATTCGTGTCCCATGATTTAATAGTGCTTAAATAACAAGTCCATGCTCTATGCTTTATGATTTCACATGAATTCCACATGATTTATATGCATTTTTGTTGTGATATGGATTGAGCATGATATTGAAGCTATGCAAGTGTACACATTTTGTATGAATTTCCCTTCCATACGTAAGATCTTGAGAACTATGCTTAGTGTGAAATTCCCTACTTATGATATGGTGAATTATGGACTCCATTTCTTTTATGATCAAGTCAGTTATGTGTGTCAGTTTCCTTCCATCGAGTATTGGGGGTACTTGTACCTGAAAAATATAGCTGTGTATCTAGATCTATGTCACGTTATCACGATAATCTCAGGCAAGCCATGATCTATAAAGCTCAGTCAGTTATGTAACTCAGGAAATCTCAGAAATCTTAAGATCTCAAAAAATTCTCAGATAGTGGTACAATTTCGTCAGTCAACGGAAGTTAGTTACTCAGTCCATATATAGACAGTTAAATCATGATTCAGTCTCTTCAGATAGGAGTAGAAGTTAGCACCTAGTGAACCCAAGTATGGGAACTTACCTGCCAGTTTAGGGTGTGATTCCTAGTAGTCATCTTTGTGTTCCAGAACTACGTAGCCAGAGTAGGTTGGGAAATCTTAACTTGCCAGAGTAGGGTTGATGAGGTGGCTTAACCTGTCAGTTTAGGGTTCCCACCATTCTCATTTGAGTGCCTGCCAGCTAAGGGTCACTCACTGCTATCCTTATCAGTGGTGCGGTATTGACACCCCTCTAGTCGGGGCAGAGATTGGACCCCAACTTAGCTATATGCGTTATTGGGGTATGTTGGTTAAAAAATTACCTACTATAGTTTCAGTATTAGTCTCAGTAAAATAACTTAGATAGTTCTTCAAGATATCAGGACTTTCAGATACAGTCAATTCAGTCATAGTATGGAACTCAGGCAGTTCCCTCAGATTCAGGACTGTTAGACACAGTCATCCATGTATTCAGAATTCTAGTATCAGTCATGTTGGATATCAGCTAACTATGTATTAGCGTACAAATCTAGATATCACGTATTCATGATATCAGTTACTATGTATGCATGCTTGCACTCTCACGTTCATATTATTCAGTCAGTTAGCATTGCTCATACATGTAAACCCTTTTGCATTTAGCCTACCCCACTTATATACTTAGTACTTTCAGTTGTACTGACGCATTTACACTATGGTGCTTTCTTTTATGTTACACCATAGGTTCAGAGTCACGAGTTCCAAATCAGCAGTAGCAGTAGCATTCTAGTACACAGAGTGGCAGTGAGTCCTCATCCATCCAAAAATGATATTATTTTATTTCATTCATTTTTTAATTCAGTTTTGTTAGACGGAGTTAGTTAAAGACATGTTCCTTCAACTCCTTATTTTAGACAGTATTTAGAGGCTTTCAGATTTAGTTTAGATTTATTTCAGACTTCAGTTGTTTTGGGTATTTGTCACCCATATAGATGTTATGTTTTTTCAAACTCTTTATTCAGTTGAACCTCATGGCCTATTATTCATGTTTTTCTGAATTTTACATGTATATTATGTAGTGTACAGGTACAGATATCAGTCATGGGTTAGCTTGTGGTCCTTCGGGGTCAATTGCACCGTGTAGCATTCCAGTTCAGTAAATTGGGGTGTTACAGTTATGATCAGACTTTGGTATCAAGTTTCTTACATATCTTAGGTTACATTAGAATTTAGACCACCAGTAGTTCATGGCGCTTGATTTTAAACACGATTTCAAAGAAATTCATGAGTTATCCTAACTTTTGAAAATTTTGATAAAACCAAAAAGCTGGGGAATAAGCACATTAAGGGGTGTTAGAATGTAGTCGAATTTTAAATAAAGAGCCCATCCTAAATATCCCTAAGATTCAGGAAATAGATTGCTTGTAGTTTGACTCAATCGGTAGAAAAGATAGTCCTTTATTTTAGATGATCTTTGGCTTGGAATGAGTGAAAAGTCATTTAAGCTATGGAAAAGAGGCTTTAACCTCTTAACCATGAATGTGGATCTCTTTACATCAATAGGTAATATTTTACCCAAACATAATTTCTAAAACTCTGAGCGTGTTATCACTCGGATTTGAAGAAAAGGGAAGGTTACTCTCGGTATGAGTTTAGAAATATCCAAAAAGTGAAGCTGAAAATGAAATGTCCCAAAGTACCTATATACCTTCTAATAGGGGTGTGGTTTGATGTTGGTGGCAATATTGCTTTAGCTCGTATCCAAAGAGTTTCACATCCCTCTCTAGATTATGACCTGATTTACTGCTAAGAGAAAGTTATGTGTTGTGCTGCATCCTTTTTGGAGTCGTCCACACCTGTAATTTTGATTTGAGATTTTCATCCTCTCAGATGATCTCGACAATATCTGAAGCAAAAGTTATTAGTTATAAACATAATTCACAAAAGATATATTTAGTTTTTTACCATATCTCCTCGTAAGTTGTTATTCAAAAAGTAAAGTTATCCCCTCATGTGCATGTTTGTAGGGCAATAACTTAAAATAGAAAACACAACAACCCTCTTGATTGTTGAATGAAAAATCTCTTTTTTCAATTAAATATGTTTTTAAAGTGGGGTGGCCTTCTTGACCTCGACGACACTTTTTGTAGAATGGTCCCCACAACTGCTTAATCTCTTTCTGATGCAGCAACCATTTTGGTCACTTATAATGGTTTTTGTATATGGAATGATAACCTCTTCAAGTATTAACAATGATTCTTTGTACATGACCTCGGGTAAGTCTTGCACATTTTTTGGATCAATACAATTTATAGATATCCCTTGAATTATCAATCTTTGGATAATCTTTCGTATCATTTGATGTTAGGAACAACGTAACTTATAAATATCCTTTGAGTTGTTAGCTTTTGGGTAATCCTGTACATTATCCATCCTTGGATAAGAGATGACTTAGATATATCCCTCTAATCATTAGCTCTCAGGTATTCCTGCACATCAGTTGACCTTGGATATAATATGACTTATAGATTTCTCTCAAATTGGTAGTATTTGGTTAATCCTATGCATAATCAATCTTTGATATGACGTATCTTATAGAAAATCCTTGGACCTATCAATTTGGTAATCTCACATATTCTACGGTAAGGATTTAGTTGTGACTTACAGATAACCTTCAAACTAACGATCTTTGGGCAACCTTGCACACTATCCAGTTAGAATATTGTTATGGCATTTAGATGACCTATGGACTATCAAATCATATGTAATCTCAGACACTATCCTATTTCAAATAATATGACTTACAGATGACCTTTGGATTGTCAATTTCTAGGAAATCTCTTATGTTGTCTGCTTTCAGATAGCGACTTAAAGACATCCTTTTGAGTTATGTTCTTTTAAACTTAATATTTTGATGCATAATAATCCATAAAATGATAAAATATCCTCAACACAGGGTTACATTACCTTTTGTGTGGCCAATAGATACAAAATACTGATGTATCCTCAAAGCAAGGCTATATTGCCTTTTGCATGGTCAACAGATATAAAATTTTGAGATATCCTTGACGCCTGATTATGATCTCTTTGTGTGGTCAATGGACATTGGTTCTCTAAAGAATCTTCCAGGCCCAAACCTTATGGTCTTGCATACCGAGCAATTATGGAGACTTAGTTGAATAGGATGATGGTACTCTTGGCAATGAAATAAAGTGACACTCTTGGTAATGGCATGAAATGACCCTCTTAACATGGCCCTCTTGGCAATAGAATGAAATGGAATATCCCTCTTAATAATGAAATGAAATATCCTCTAGGAAATGACATAATATGAAATGGCCCTTTCGACATGGCCCTATCGACAAGGGAATGAAATGGCCCTCTTGGTAATGACATGATATGCAATATCCCTCATGGAATGGAATGAAAAGGACCTCTTGTTATGTCACTCTTGGAAATGGAATGAAATGGCGCCCATTGAAATTACATGAAATGGCCCTTTTGTCAATGAAATAATATAAAATGGCTCTTTTGGTGATTTGAAAACAGTTTCACCTGAGTTCATTTTTCAGCATATGTGCTTTCTATAAGGATCTATACTCAAGGTGGACAGTTAGTAGTCACAATGTCACTCTTACTGGTGACCACCTTCAAACTTTATGCAAGTTAGTGACGAATGCTTAACATCGTAATCTAAATGAGTTAGTTCTCAAATACCATTTTCTTTGCTTCAAGGCAAATTTTGAGAATGACTATCTTCTCTTTCTCCTACGGAGTGATAGTTTTGATTCTTGTATTTATTATGCTGACTTCTTTGAATACACCTGTGCTCTAAGTAAGTTTTTAGTAAAACAAAGTCTCTTTTGCTAACGACTATTTTATTAGAAATATTCTAAATAAAATATTCAAAAAGAGGATAAGGTGCATTTATTTGTCATTCACAATCTCCTAAAATGAGAAAGACATTAAAAAATATCATTGATGGATGAATGCTGAACCCGTCTTTAGGGCTACCAAAAATACCATTGTTGAGAAATACATGCTTGGTGTTATTCCTAATTCACTTGGGATTTTTGAAGAAAACCCCCATTTTGGTGTATTGATCCTTGTATCAATAAAAAATTAGTTAGTTTTGAGAGGAACTACTCCGTGTTGACCTTCTTTGATCCCTGGATTTCTCCTTTCCATCTTTCGAGTGCTTCATCATATTAGTACTTCTACCTGACTCTCCATTTCAATAGATGTCTAGGAAAACTAAGTAAAAAGATGTTTATAGATGAAAAATAGTTTTGATGTTGAAAACTTAGTTTCAAAAACTAGTTTAAAAGGTTTTTAGAATTTTTTTTCCATTCATGTCATGTACTAGATCAATGGACGTTTTCCTCTTAAGGCTCGACTATATCTGAAATTCGATGGAGGATTTCTAAAAACACATCATTGTTAATGGAGATTTCTACTAAAAGTTCTATCATAGGTAAAGATTTAGTCTATCTAGTCATTGTAGCAGCTAGTGATTTCTAAAGCTGGCCTTTGACCTCTAGTGCTGGGGAATTATAAATTCATCCTATTATACTAGCGGAAATTTTGAGGGCCTCCTTAAAATTTTTGTCCCAGTATAGTACTATTTGAGATGATCTAGGCTTAAGATAATCAGAGGTATTTGCGAGTCTTCATTCTCGTTGACGGATGATGATCTTCTTCTTTTGAATTTTCGAGATTCCTTTTTGAAAATTCTACCCTAGTTTTTATTTCCTGGGGTGGTATGACTGAGTCGTTGGGGAGCCTACTTATCACATTAAAGCAGAAATAAGGTAAAACATACTTCAGGACTACGCTTAGAGGTATATAGAAAATCTATTAGGTTAGCAAAAGATGACATAGGTCGCCCACATATCTCATTCTTGAGAATAAGGTCATCACATAGTTCATACATAAAAGAAAAGGGTAAATTCTCTTAAGGGGTTGACCAATATTGACATAGGCTACCTACATATCCCTTTCTTGGGAATTAAGGTCAAACATAGTTCATACATAAAAAGGAAGGATAAACTCTCCTAAGGAGTTGACCGAAGCCGACATAGGCCTCCTACGTATTCCTTTCTTGGTAATTCAGGTCAAATACAGTTTATACATGAAAGGGAAAGATAAATTCTCCTAAAGAATTGATCGAAGCCGACATAGGCCCCCTATTTATCCATTTCTTGGGAATTCATATCAAACGTAGTTTATACATAAAAGAAAATAATAACTTCTCCTAACGGATTAACCGAACCTTACATAGGCTGGCTATGTATCCCTTTCTTGGGAATTCAGGCCCAACATAGTGTGTACATAAAAGGGAAGGATAAATTCTCCTAAGGGGTTGAAGGAAGCCGACATAGGTTGCCTACGTACCCCTTTCAGGTCAAACGTATTTTGAGCATAAAAGGGAAGGTTAAATTCTCCTAAGGGATTGACTAAAGCTGACACAGACCGCCTACATATCCCTTTACTGGGAATTCAGGTCAAATGTAGTTCATACATAAAGGGAAGGATAAATTCTCCTAAAGGTTTGACCAAAGCCGACATAGTCTACCTGTGTATATCTTTCTTAGGAATTTAGATCAAAACTAGTTCGTACATAAAAAAGAAGGGTAAATTATCTTAAGAGGTTGACTGAAGTAGATGTAGATATGTGAAATTTATGATTTTATATGATTTGATGGTTTTACCCCTCCCCGTATTTGCATTATGATATTTCTGGGGTGTGAGAGCGATTGGCATGATTTTTGATGCATTTTGGTATCATTTATGCAGTATTGTGGTTTTTGATGGCATTGAGAGCCTTATTTTGGACTTATGTGGATATCTTTTGATTCGTGTGATGGATGGCCGAACAGACTATGCTAGTAGCTCCATAATATTGATTTTAGGCTAGGTAGACCTTTGGTTTGGGTCCCAGTACACCTGCTCTCATTTCGACCTATTGGTCGGAAACTTGAAAAATTAGAAATATGGGTGTGGGACCCACATTTGATCGAAACGATCTCATATGGAAAATCTGACTTCACCAGCAGATCCAAAATATTAATTTTAGGGTGGTAGCATGTTTGGTATATTTTTTGGCTTTTAAATCTCATTTTGATCCTCAATTTGGAAAATTATAATTTCGGGTTTCGGGGGTCAACCTTGTGAAAATGATATTTTTTTGAAAATATGATATCGCCAACGCATACGAAACATCAAATTTAGTATGGTTGCATAGTTAATTTGCATGTATCCGACTTCGAACGAATCCCGGGCACCCCGTCGAAGTCCGGAGTGGACTTTAAAATAAAAAAAGCTGCAGCTTTTTTGCCTTGCTGGTGCAGATTTTCTGCACCATTTAAATCAGTTTCGGGCCCATTTTTCCTCATTTTTCATGTTGTCTCTTGAGATTTAAACCCTAAAATAGTATGGGAGCTTAAAAGTGAAGTTTGTGGGAGCTTGGAAAGCTAGATTAACACCTTTTTCTTGGTTTTATTACGGATTAAAGGTAAGAATTCATCGTTTACTTAATAATTTCTTAATTAATTTCTCAAAACCCAAAAAATCTTAGGGATTGATTTTAAACTCCATGTTTACTCCGTTTCACTTGAATAATGTTTTTATCTTGTAAATACTAGTTTTTCATCAATTTAACCTTCAAAACAACTCTGATTCTTGATTTTAACCTGAATTTCAATGATTTTAGCAGGTAAAGCTCAAGAATATTTTTTGATCGATTTGAACCCAGTTTTGACTCGATTTAACTTGGGTTTTTAGTTGTAGGTTCCTAAAAACATAGAGAACATGTTTTTGAAGTAAAGTTCTAATTTTGCCCTTCTTTTTCGAAAATCCGTTTTGGGGGTCCGTTTTGACTCCGAACCAAAAATAGTCAATATTGGTGTCGTTGACTTTTTTTTATGTGTAGATTTTATAATTGATATTTTTAGAGAAGTTTGAAATTATTCGTGAAAAGTAAGGTCATGGGTCCAACTGTAGCAAACCAATTTCGGCTTTCGAGGTAGGTTATGACTTAACTCTTTCAGACTGGATTGAGTATTAAATGATGATACCAAATACATGTTAAGGGTGGAAACTAATCATGAAAAATGACTATTTATGCATTGTGACCGTGTGGGGGCCTATATGTGATGTAATTATCGAAATTGAGTTATTACGTGATATGTGTGACCGGGTGGGGTGCTATGTGATATTGATAGCCTTGAATACATGCGAATAATTATATTGTACAGTTAAAATGCTTAATGTGGTACCTTTGATGTATTGTGATTATATTCATACCTTATTGACATATGATACAAGTGGAAATTCATGGATGAAACAAAAATAATGAGTGGATATTGGCTCATGTGGATGTAGAAATGTATCATTGTGGTTGGTTGTGGAAATATATCATGTGGTTAGTTATGTAAATACTCATTGTGATTGGTTGTGAGCATTACATCTTCATATCATACTCATTCATGAAACATTGTACCACTGTGACAACATCTGAGAAACACAGACAACACCTTTTTAAAAGATATTGTAACACCTTATAAAACCCTTTCCAAGGGATGCACTGGAAAGGAGATTTGAGATATGTAGATTGTATACGGGTTGACTAACCTCCCATGGGTTCTGCGTTGGGAGGCTTGCCTCCGTAGGTGTATACGGGGATTGTGCAATGATCTCGGAGGTTGTGCGATGACCTCGTGCATCATCATCATTATTATTATATACATTGCACTTAATTTATTGTGTTATGTTGTGTTGTATTGGCATATTGACTTGTCATCCATGTATTTATCGTATCTTTTTTTACTTGTATTTATGATCATGTATATGCATGTTTCCCTGATTTTTTTATATGTCCTATAATACGTACTTTTGTGCTATATTGGCGTTATGTTGCAATATATGTGAGATATATTGGAACTATTAGTGCAAGCGGTGTGGGCTACTGTTGTAGGGCATTTTCTGATTGCAGGTGACGTGCCATTAGTGTATATTTTATATACTTTATTTACTACTTT
The DNA here is from genome assembly GCA_026120095.1 of Capsicum chinense. Taxonomy (NCBI): domain Eukaryota; kingdom Viridiplantae; phylum Streptophyta; class Magnoliopsida; order Solanales; family Solanaceae; genus Capsicum; species Capsicum chinense. The sequence goes on along the minus strand of JAPEIP010000006.1, from coordinate 70,810,392 downwards.
TCTTAGTCGGTCTATAATACCTACTGAGTACAAGTGGACCATACTCATGCCTACTGCGCCCTTTTGGTGTAGGTCTTAGCTTCAGTGCGCCTCAGCTTGCTTAACTCAGGCGATTGTTGATCTTCTCAAGTAGCGGTTGGGAATTCATGCGTCTGAAGTTCACCTCTATATTTCTATAGTAGTTATGTCTTTATTAGTATTTGGATATAGATATTATTCATTTATGATTATTTTTTCAATGTATTTGACTCTTAGATTGTATTAGTAGTTCTTACACTATTGACATCTGGTTTTGGGCATAATCGATATTTTGGATAAGTTTTTCTGTATTGTTATGATTATTTATAAGGTTTGCTTCATTACAGAAGCCTTACCTTGGGATATTTCTGTCTTTTCCTCTTTTTATATCAATGTGGGTAATAGGCTAACTTATCAAGGTATGCCACGACAAGTACCATCATGACCCTGGTTTTTGGGTCGTGACAAATTGGCATCAAAGAAGCCAGGTTTCATTGGTCTTAATGGTATAAGAATGGGATGTCTAATAGAGTCTTGTGGATCAGTACGTAGATGTCCATATCTATCTTTGAGAGGCTATAGGAGGTCTTTAGGAAACCTCACTTATTTTATTTTTTATCGTGTGAAGTTCTTTCATACCTTGTGTTTTGAGTTGTGTTTAACTCTTTTTGCGCAGATGGTATGGCTTATACTACATATCAGTTGAGAGATGCTGTGAGAAATTAGTGGATATCATTTGTTGTAGGTTGTTTATGCTCTTGAGTTATCATGGGATCAGTTTGTTGATGCCTTTATAGAGAGATTTGTGCCTTTCATTTTGAGAGATCTTATGTGGGACGAGTTTGATTTTTTGGAGCAGGGCTCTATGATAGTTTTTGAGTATAAAGCATGCTTCTATGCCATGTCCAGATATTTCTAGGATAGCATTTCCACTGAGTTTGAGAAGATTAAAAATTTGTAAAGGGTTTGATTGTCTCCCTTCAGTTGGCTATGTCTTAGATAGTTGTTCTTGGAGCTACTCTTTAGAGTATTGTGGATCATACTAAGATGACAGAGGGTATTATTAGTGTATCTCAGGGAGGCGCTAAGAGGGTGCATCATTTTGGTGAGTTCAGGAGTCAGACCTATCAAGGTAGATTTTAGTGGTTCTCGTGGATAGTGTAGGCCAGTGTAGACAGCCTTACAGATTTCAAGTGTTGGACTTTCTAGTTCAGCAGTTTAGGGTGGCCATTTGGGCTTAGTTTTGCATTCTCCTATTGAGACTGATCATAGAGATTGCTATGTGTATGGTAAGATTAGCCATGTGGCCAAGGACTGTTCTCGTCGTGTGTTTAGAGCTACTCTTATTTTAACTGTGAGAGGTAAGGGTTCTACCAAAGGTGCGAGAGGTAGAGATGGTAGAGCCCTTGTTGGTGGTTGTGGGGCCACCCAGGCAATTGGTGGTCATGGTCAGTGTTATGTTATACCATCCAGACTTGAAACAGAGACTTCTGATATTGTGATTACGGTATCTTCCTCGTTTGTTTTAGACCTGCATCTGTATTATTTGAACTTGAATCAACTTTCTACTATGTGTCTGTGTATTTTGCTTTGGGTTTTGATTCTGTTAGAGAGCCTCCTACCATGCCTATTTGTGTATCTACCCCAGTAGGTGATTCTTTAGTGGTGGATCGGGTGTACCGATCTTGAGTTGTGACTTTTGCTGGGTGTGATAAGACTTTGGTAGATTTGCTTATATTAAATATGGTCAATTTTGATGTTATTTTGGGTATGGATTGGTTGGCTCCTTATCATGCAGTTTTTGATTATTTTGCTAAGACTATGACTTTAGCTTTATCGAGTGTGCCAAGGATAGCTTAGAAGGGTACACTTCATTCGTGTCCTAAGAGGGTCATATATTATCTTCAGGCTCATAAATTGGTTAAGAGGGGATATTTATCTTACTTGGCCTATATTCATAACACAAGTATTATTTTGCCTCCTTTCTTGGATTCTATCCGTGTTGTTCGTGAGTTTATGGAGGTGTTCCCTACGTACTTTCCTAGTATGCCTTATGATCAAGATATTAATTTAATTATTAATGTTGAGTCGGGTACTAAGCCCATTTCTATTCCTCTTTATAGGATGGCCCCATCAGAGTTGAAAGAACTAAAAGATCAGTTGCAGGAGTTATTGAATAAGGGATTTATTCGACCTAGTATTTTACCTTGGGGTGTACCAGTCTTGTTTAAGAAGAGAAAAGATAGGTCTATACGGATGTGAATTGATTATCAATAGTGGAATAAGGTGGCGGTTAAGAATAAGTATCCTTTTCCTCATATCGATGATTTGTTTGATCAGATTCAAGGTGCTGTGGTGTTTTCGAAGATTGATTTTCTGTTCGATTATCACTAGTTGGGGATTAGAGCTTCGAATATTTCAAAAATAGCTTTTTAGACTCGATATGGTCATTATGAGTTCTTGGTCATGTCTTTTAGGTTGACCAATTCCCCTGCCTCATCCATGGAGTTGATGAATCGGGTGTTTCGACCATGTCTCAACTCCTTTGTTATTATGTTTACAGATGAATTCTTGGTGTATTCGAAAAGTGAGGTTTTGCATGAGGACTATTTATGAATTATGCTTCAGTGATTGAGGGATGAGGAGTTATATGCTAAGTTCTCTAAGTGAGAGTTATGGTTGAAGTCTGTTTCTTTCTTGGGTCATATGGTAACTAAGAAAGGTATTATGGTTCATCCAACCAAGGTTGTAGTAGTTCATGATTGGGCTAGACCTACTTCGCCCACCGAGATTCAAAGTTTTGTTAGCTTTGTCGGGTATTATCGGTGTTTTGTTGAGGGTTTCTCTTCCGTTGCAGCTTCTTTGACTAAGCTGACTCAGAAAAAAATTTCCATCTAGTGGTCTGATGCTTGTGAGGTAAGCTTCCAAAAGCTCAAGGTCTTGTTGACTTCAACTCCTATATTGTCTTTGTCTAAGGAGAACATGGGCTTTATCGTGTTTTGTGATACTTCTAGTGTTGGATTAGGTTCTGTGTTGATATAGGAGGATAAGGTCATTTCATATGCGTCTCATCAGTTGAAGTCTCATGAGAGCAATTATCCTACCCATGATTTGGAGTTATGTGCAGTTATGTTTTCCTGGAAGTTGTGGAAGAACTACTTGTATGGAGTCTATTATGAGATCTTCTCAAATCATCATAGCCTTTGGTACTTCTTTACCAGGGAGATCTTTATATGAGGCAGCGTTGTTAGCTTGAGTTGCTTAAGGATAGTGACTTGACAATTCTCTACCATTCGGGCAAGGCTAATGTGGTTACGGATGCCTTGAGCTGAAAGTCGACCAGCATGGGTAGCTTGGCGCATTTGGCCTTAGAGATTTAGTTTTTAGCTAACCAGATGGTTAGGCTTGTTATTTCAACACCGGGGTGTGTTTTGGCATTTGTGGAGGCTAGATCTTCTCTGATGGAGTAGATTCGAGCTCATTAGTTTGACGAGGTTGAATTGAGGTTGATTCAAGATAAGATGTTGAGTGGGAAGGCTAAGGAAGATTCACTTTATTTAGAT
>JAPEIP010000006.1:70761925-70789935 GCA_026120095.1 Capsicum chinense | reverse complement strand
ATATAATTAATTAAATAAAATATAACCCAACAAGAAAAAAAATAAGAATTGTATCATCCAAAATAAATGAACATTTTAAAATTTAATTTTTAAGAGCCCAAAGAAATATTTTTAAAATATAATTAAAAATATATACTTATCTACAATATTTAAAATATTTATAAAGTTAACCATAATGAATTAAAATTTTTATCAAGTGTTAAACTCCAGTTATATCTGTACAAAATCAGATTGAAAAACCAGTCCAAAATATTAGCGTCACTTCACTAGTATTAACGAACACCGAATGAAACCAGCCATATTTGATCCATTTTCTGACAATTTTCAGTAGTTTTCCATCGCCGTAACAGTAACAACAATGAGGGGGTTTTGGGAATGGTTTTATGACGAGGTTCATCTCATCATTGATGGCTGGTTCAATAGAAAAAGGGAGGGAAAGCAACTCCGGATTAGTTATTGGTGGACGGTGCCGGGAAAAAGGAGAAAAGAGAGAAAAGACATTGGCGTTGATGGTATCCAACATTGGGGAAAGGAAAGAAGGAGAGCGGGGTGGATTCAAGTCATCGAGAAAGGAGAGAAGGGGTAGCACTGACGACGAAAATGGTGGCTTCGCCAGTGTTTTTTGGCATTTTTAGTGGTTTTTGGTCACTTATTTTTCAATTGTTTCATTGAAAAAAATAATGAGAGGGACTATTGGGATGATTTGGTAGTAATTTTGGTCAGATTTTAGAAGATTGTGGATTCCGGGTCGTTCTCCGGCGGGGTTCCGATGAAAACTCGCTGGAATGATATCTCTTTCTCGTTTGTTTCTACTGTTTTTCTCTTTCCCAATCTCTCCACTATGTTTCTTATTTTTTTTCATTAGTTTTCCATTGATGATGTGTGTGTATATGTTAGTGATCTATTTAGTGGAATTGTGTAGTGTGTAGATGATGAGAAAGTTGTGTATAGACTCAATGGAAAAGAGGACACCCTGCATGTGCGTGTACAGTGGTATATACATTAATGTATGAATTATGAAATCAGTGAAATGTATTCTATATTCGTGAGTGTATGAATATGCGTGTGTACAATGTATTTGTGTCCACTTTTTAAATTCTGTTTTCCTGTGTTCTAATTTTTAAAACTTCACAGTATCAACACATACTATTTTAATACTCAACACTCCTATGTACAAACCTATAAATATTCGGCAATTTGATCGTATAATATGTAATAATGAAAACTTTACGTAATTAATTAATCATATGAATCAAATAATGTATGAGATCACTTGAACATTTTTTATTCATGCCTTTTAATAATAAAATTTATAGCATAAAATAGTTCAGATTCACAAAAAAACTTGTGATGATTCAAACGGATTAAGAAGCTAGAAACAATCGTCACCGAAAACTCGAAAAACACCTAGACTGTGAATTCCACTTGATACCCTTTTCTCTCTTTTGACTGATGTTTTCTTTTCTCTCTCTGATTTTCTCTAATTGATATATTCCTCTTTATATTTTTTATCTGATGTTGTCTGATGTAGTAGAATAGTATGTACGTACAATTGTCTGGGGGTGGGGAGTCCTTAAATAGGAGGATTTGGGGGGAGTAGTTTGGGTAGCTTAGGATTCAAAATTTGAATTATTTTTTTAATTACTATTAATTATAATAATAATATTTAATTAATTAAAATATAAAATAAATAATAATAATATAAATAAAAAAATATTAATTAATTAATTTTTATTTCAGAAATATAATAAAAGTTTATAAATTGTCTAAAATAAATATAATTAAAAGAATAATAAAACTGCTAGACTATTTCTTAAAATTAAAAGGAAAATATATATTTTTGAATTTTCATATTATTTTAAAAAAATAATAAAAATATTAATATTTCAAAAATATAACTTTATTTATTATTATTATTTTTATTTATTTCAATCAAAACTTATCAAAAATAAAATAAAAGCTGAGATAAATATTGGACAAAAAATAAAAATATTTAATGCCGAAAAATATATTAAATTCGGAGAGGGTAAAAAATCACGCGTCTAAGACTAAAAACCATGATAATCCATAGAATATGGGCACCGTCAGAGTGCCAAAAAAATGTAGCATCCCCTAAAACAAAACTGAATAATATCCAGAATATCATCCCAAAATAACATTAAAAGAAATATCCAACAACACATCACCATAATAATACAAATGGGCTCTCCCAACTAAAAGAAATGTAGTGTCATCACTGCATGTCCAATAAAGCAAGAGTAAGAGGGGTCTCCCTGAATCTGCATCAAGAGCTATCCTTTCATGCTGACTCTGTACTATCACCACCAACATCATCAGTTGACCAATCAGTAGGGGCCTCATTTTCACTCTACACCTAGGGAGAAGACAATCTATTGTGGGGTTTCAGGACCTTACACAGGCCCTTTACTCCATTCTACATTTTTCTACAAAATTTGTCTTTCTTATTTTACCTCTTCTTCATCTTCTCATGGGAGTCCCTGAGGTCCCAGTGTGCTCCAGCTAAGGCTGAGTAGGCTCACTCTAACTTGTCAAAAATGGCTTTCTGCTTCTTCTTCTCCTTTCGTTAAATGTCATAATCCGACTGACTCATAGACGAGTGGTAAGAGGTGGAGGGCTTTCCTGGACCTTGAGAAAAACTGGATACTAGATCCCTGACCTCCCGCATCTGACCTGAGATATCGTCGAAGGTCCTGGCTGATGAAGGTCTACAAAAATCTATGTCCTCCTGGGACTTACCTGAGTCCTCTTTCTTCTTTTTGCTCAAGCCTGGGGCACCCTCACCCCTAAACTTGAGTGAAAAAATGCGGGGGCCTGTGAGTACCCAGGTATCTGTAGCATATTTCTCCACCTGTGCCCTCTTGCATAGCTCTGTGATATGGAAGGGAGGACAAGATGTGTACCTCTATGATTTTTGAAGTACCTCCACTCTGAGTGCACAATCTTGCCCATATTTAGGGCGATGCCAGAGAGAAAAAAACCCACCATCCGATCTCGCATGTCTTTGATAATGTTCATGTGAGTGCATGGCGATACTCGACTACAGATGATATTCATCCAAAGCCTGGCCTCAGCTGTGAAATCATTCATCAAAATGTCTCTCTTGGTGGTGACCCAAGGAACCTCTTTGCCAGGACATAAAATATATGCTATCCAGGTCTCTGGCTCGCATGATTTTTCATAAAACTGCTCTATGCTAGCATTTGGGAGTCCATACACCTTGTCGATCCACACTGTCCCAAAGTTCACTTGCTTTTCCCTAATAGTCATCACCGGGTTTATGAAAGAAGTTACACTTAGGTTAGCATAGAATTAATGTACCTAGTGCTTATTAGAAACACAGGGTTTCGGGTCAAATCACATCCACACGGTCTGAGTAAGTTTGGCAATAAAGATTGGGAACTTATCCTCTACTTTGTCTAAGCTGATAACTCTTTCTGGGAGTAACTTAGTCCTTGGAAAGTCTACATAGTAGAGGTATTGGCATTGTGTGGCCATGAATCTGGAGTGGTCAAATTCTTCCATCTTTGAGGCTTAGGACCTGTAAGCAATGCAACTTCGACCAACATTAGCATTATCATACCAAAAATATGCTAAATCAAATAAATAAGCTCATGTGGAAGTGTTATGAAGGTTTTGGGGGAAACAATGGGTGTGCAGAATTTTGGGTTCCTGCATACACTGCCTCAAGTATGGTAATCATGGAGCAGTGACCACGATTGCGGTTATTGGGGCCACGATCGTGGTACTTGAGACCTTAGTCGATAGATTCTGCACAATGCTCAGAGCACAATTTTAACGCCAATTCTTTGTTTCAACTAGGCATATCAAAATTATAATCAAAGAATTTAGCCTAGAATGTGTGATTATTTCCCCAAAATTGAAATAATTCAAATTGAACTCATTGGGGAATTAAATCAAACACATGGTGTACACGATCAGTTCAATTTTTTAGAGCTTAAATTTTAGAACTCAAGACCTCCACATTAGTGTGTACACCAATTATAACTGCTAACCACAACAATAATCACAAATAAGCATGCATTTAATAATGAAAATATTATTTCAGGCTTTTCCTAAACTACAAGTTCTAAGCATGTAATTATATCTAAATCAAGGGAGTTGAGACAATTTACCAAATTAGATGATTCAATAGGTTAAGAAGACACTTGGGTCTGCAACACAAAGCCAAAAATTTGAGAGAGTTTCAGAGGATTTTGGAAAAGATGTGTGAGAGAAATAACAATCGGATGGTCATTTAAACTGATTTAACCGCAATCGCGGTCCTAGTTCTGCTAAGTCGATCACTTATCCTCCGTGATTGCATTGACATGACCACGATCGAGGTAACTAAGAGCAGATTTTAAGTCCTCTACACTCCAATTTTTAATTCAATATGCCATTTTCACACATTTGTTTTTCACTTCCAAATAATCTTTCTCTGAGCACCAACATTTCATGGATTATGCATGAACAAATGCATAAAAGCTACTCTATCATGCATAAATAAAAATGATACGGGCTAATTTTTGTGGCGTGATGGGTTGCTTCCATCGAGCACTTAGTTTAACATCGTGGCATGACACCTTAACTATTTCTTTTTGTGTCTCCACTTAGAAGAGCTAAACCTCCGTCCTAACTTTTGTTCAATATGCAATGAACGATCAAGGGACAGAAGATTTAGATCATCCAACACGAGGCTTGGAAGAGGTGATGGGAATGGCATGCAAGCTTTGATCTCGCTTTTGAAGACTTGAACCTTTTACCCAGCTTCACATCAAATTTTTGGTTTGGTTCCTTGGATAAAAGTGAGCACATCAGTAGGCCACTAATTGCACATCAGGAGTCTAGTTCCTTCGACATTGATGGATGGGGTTTCATATGCTCCTTTGGAATATCAAATTCCAAGATATAGAATTCATACTCCTTCTCCCTATAATCCATCATTTTTCTAGGTGGATAGATTCTCATCACATCCTCTAGGCATAATATTGAAAAGTGGTTTGAATAAGGTCCAACCCTTAATTCCAAAATTGCCTTCTCTTAAGCATCTTCACTCTGAAATGAACTAGTGTCCTCATAAGAGATTGGCTTTAGTTCTTCTTTCGACTCTAGTACCATTCCCTTTATTTGGGCATCTTCCACATCATTTGATTCGGTTGATTAGGAAATCACTGAGGGTTCTTTGCTACTAAGCTCATCATTATATCTTAGTTTTTCTTCTTGATTTACCTCCTCTTTGGAAGTGGGCAAGTTATTGGTGATATCAGTAATTTTTTCCTTGTCTATTTCCTCAATATTTACAATTTCCCTTCCAAAATCCTCGTTGGATTGATGTATGTCTTGAACATTCTCCCCTATTGTAGTTATCCGATCCAAAATAATTTGCAACATTTCTTCAAGACTATTGGCTCTGATATGTTGCTCTTCCTTTGCCTCATTATAAGACCTATCAAACTCATAAGAAGAACTAGAAACTCTGTAAGCATAATAAGGGGAGGGGGCATTTGGGAAATTACTCCAATGTCTATCTTGACCACCACACAAAGAGAAAGTATACTCCCAATAGGATCGAGATGGTGTTTCCTCTCTCTCCGAGGAGCATATGTGAAATCTCTTCCAATGTGTGGTCCATCATAATATGGTCATGGGTCTTCAAGATAGGACTTCTAACTACCAAAATCATATTTGTCGAAATACACCATAGGGAAAAGTAAAACAAAAATGAAAATCTACCTAACACAAGAAACAAAAGAAAATCACAAACAAATACATACAGGTTTGAATTCAAGCAAGTAAGCTAGAATACAAAACTAACTCAATACGCCAAATTCTTCCCCAACAACGATGCTATTTTTTTAACGCTCAACTTACATATTAATTTAAGTGCAAGGCGGTAGTCGTCAATATATTTACCCAACTTTTGAGTCGGGGTTGAATCCACGAGGAATATTGTGAATGGAAATCAAGTTAATTTGAAATAATAGATACTTGTTAAATTCAAACCAATATTACACAAAGATAAAAATAGGGGAGATAACTATCAACACTAATATTTATTTTTGGGGTTTTCTAGTATAAATTCGGGGCTATGAATATTTAGAGTTTTATCAATTAGGTACGGATCTTGGTATTATGTATTAATACGAGAAGTGACACATGCATACTAATAGCCAACTTCGTTCTTAGTAGGTCAATGTGGGTAGGTTCGGTTATAGGTTTTGATGCTAGTCTATCAACAAAACATCAAACTTTCACCCATTGATTCTTTTGAATACCTAACGGGTGTTTTCAACAATTGGTAACCAAACGTCAATTTAGGAATCCCTATTCCTAGGATGATACCCATGGTATAGTTAAATTTACAACCAACCTTATTTCTAAGATAGTGATAGATTAGCAAACTACACACATAATCTTCTACCATTTCTTTGGTATCCACATCCCTCTTTCAAGGATGATATGAATTCCTAAAGTTCACCCAAAACCCTTTTTTAGAAGATGGCTTTGAGCTTTCTAGAGTTTGGAGTTTTCACCCATCAAACACATATGGGTGTTTTGGGCTTTCACCCACAAATACCAACTAAATTGGTTAACAAATGATAAAATCCATTAACGTAAACTATCAAATAGAAGCTAACATTAACAAACCACACACACTTTAATCCCTATTAACACATAAAGCCAAGAGGGAGATCTAGCTACACATAATATAAATAAGAAATGATATACCCATAATCTTCATTAAAATAATTTATTAAAGGCTAAGTGAATGTTACTTCAAACTTTGAACTCTCATAAATCTCTAATGGAAGTGAGCTATTCCTCCACTTAGAAGTTACTCCAATGTATTCTTTACCCCAAATTTGTACAATATTTTCTTCTCCAAGAATGGCGGTTATGAACTCAAGAACCAAAACCTAACTATTGGGGAAGATGGAATATATGATAATTACTAGGGTTTGAGTCTCTTTTTTAAAATTGGGATCAGCTAAGTGTATTTCCAGATTTGCCCTTGGGCTGCAATCTTCCACTAAGCCGCGATCGCACCATCTTAGCCACAGTTGTATCTACCACGACTGAGGTTGCCTTACGCAACTGCGGTTGATTGACCATGCTATACTATCATGACCGTGTTTATCAAACTGTGACCTAGGTAACTGAGACCATTCTACTCCAGGTCTTCAGTTGCACTTCTTTCTTCCTTTTGATCATTTTAAGATCCAATCCATATATTTCTATCTCATTAACTCTATGCATACAAAGTGTGGATATGAGTGCATTTAATCATAATTATGTCTCATTTATTTATTCAAAATAAGGTAAGGTGCACGAATGCTGAGTGCGAATGAGTGGTAAAATTATCACTCATCAATAAGCTGCCTACGTATCCCTATTTTGGGAATTTAGATCAAGCATAGTTCATACATAAAAGGAAAGGATAAATTCTCCTAAGAGGTTGACCGAAGCTGACATAGGCCACCTACGTATTCCTTTTTTAGGAATTTAGGTCGAACGTAGTTTGTACATTAAAAGAAAGGATAAATTCTCCTAAGTGGTTGACCGAAGCCTACATAGGCTACATTACTATCCCTTTCTTGGAATTTAGGTCAAATGTAGTTTGTACATAAAATGAAAGGATAAATTCTAATAAGGGATTGACCGAAGCCTACATAAACCACATATGTATCCCTTTTATAGGAAATTCGATAAAACGTAGTTCGTACTTAAAAGAAAAGGATAAAGTCTCCTAAAGGGTTGATTGAAGCCGACATAGGACACCTACGTATCTCTTTCTTAGGAATTTAAGTCAAATATAGTATGTACATAAAAGGAAAGGATAAATTCGCCTAAGGGGTTGATAGAAGCTGACATAGGACTCCTATGTATCCCTTTCTTTGGAATTTAGGTCAAACGTAGTTCATACATAAAAGGAAAGGCTAAATTCTCCTAAGGGATTGACCGAAGCCAGCATTGGTAGCTTATGTAATTTCTAGGAAATTTAGGTCAAACATAGTTATACATAAAAGGGTAGGGTAAACTCTCTTATGGGATTTACCAAAGCCGTCATAGGCTGCCTATGTATCCCTTTCTTAGAAATTCATATCAAATGTAGTTTGTACAAAAGGAAAGATTAAATTTCCTCTTTTTTGAGAGAATTGATAAAATTCCTCTTCCATGTTTGCTAGATAGAAATCAACCTAGGTTTTCTTAACTTTGTCGTTGTCTTCCTGGTTAACAACCTCGATTTCTTCTAGGTTAGGATTTTGAGATTCTCAAACTCTTTGGCTCCTTGTTGACTGTTCTAGGCCCATTGTATTCCTTTTATCATTATCTTTCTTGGATTTTTCATTTTGATCTTGACATGGAATGACATTGGAAGGTTTTAGATGTTTGTCACTTTAATCAAAACCTAAGAAATTTGATAATATCAAGTAGATAACAAAACAAATAATAAAGATTTTAGCAATAGGGGAGGCTTATGTGAAAAAATATTTACAAACTTTTTCCATGACCCGCACAAGTGTGAGTCTATACCTTTTGGAAAGCATAAATATCAAAAGATAAGTAAATAAACCCAAAGGGTAGGCATCAGACCTCATACGTATTACCGTCGACTTTGTAGAAAATTAAATTTTATTTTTCCATTTGTCCTATTGATTGGGGAGTAATAAGTGGAGCAAAAGTCCAATTCAACAACATTTTCCTTCAATTCATCTTCCTTGATTCCGAGTGTCTTAAAAAATTCTTCGGTGGTAGCATCACACTTTTCCCTATTCCATTCTCAATACCATCTATTATAGGTTTTGAAAAATGACTGGTAGAGTCTAATTTTATTACTAGTCATTTTTCTTTCACATAACAAAGTTGTAGTCAATAGAGGAATCTTTATTCACTATGACCTAGTGAAGTAGGGATATTTTTCCATTTTATGCCAACACAGAGTAGTTTTTATTACCTGTAAAGTAAAAAAAAGTCAAAGACTGATATGTTAGATTCGTAGTAATAAATAATTCAAGATAATAAGACAGGAAGTAAACACATAAAGTTGTTTCTCCTTTAATGCAAATTGATCCACAGAGTAATGGTGACTCGAGAATTCAAATGAACATGATTTTGCTCATTGATATGGATAAGTGGAATTTATCAAGAAGGTTCAACTCTTTTTCTTTCTGACCTTATTTCTTCTTTCAAGGAAGTGAGGAATAAAAGAATATTTGAAGATGAGGGCCAAGCCAAAAGGATGCCTATGTATCCTACGAAGGAGAAATCAGGCCCTACGTAGTTCGAATTCAATCAATAAGTTGACAATGGTGATATTTTTTTTGGTCACAATGATCTTCTTAGCCACTTTCTTATTGTCCGCCTTTAGCGTATTCTATAATTTGTCTAACTCCATTAATTTCCTGTTGACTTGAGCAATTCTCCTATCACTCTTTTTGATCCTTCATATAATGGCTTCTCTTGAGTCCATAGTTAACCTTTCTGAAATAGTAGAGAGAATTTAGAAAGTTTAAAGAATCCAATCTTTTATGAGAGTCTTAGAGTATGTCTGATCAGACTTTTGTATAGTGGGGTATATTTCTGCTTAGAAGTGGTCTTTCAAAAATATGATTGGATAAATTTGCCTTTGATTCGAATCAACAAACACATATAATCACTTAAAACAATTATATCACACAAGCATATAAAAAAACACACATCCTAATTGGGGACCCTTTTGAGCCCAGGGTTGACCTATTGCTTTTGAAGGAAGTATATGCATTTTAAAATCAATCCATTATCCCTGAAAATCATTTTCATAAATATCCAAAAGGGCAATGACGCCTACAAAGTAGCAAATGGTGGATATAATGGCTAGAGAAAGGGAAATAAAATGCGATAAAAACAATCTCACGCAAGGGATAAAAATAAGAATGCTCATAAATGCCTACAAAGTGGAAAATTAGGAATACTATTTTTGGGGAATGGAAAATAACTTAAGAGAAAAATAGTCCTACTCAGGGATAAAACAAAAAAGAAAGTATCCTGATGATCCATCATTAGTCTTCGTCTTGTTGTCTTGGTCCACCTTATATATTATGGGTATCTATTCGGATCAAGTGACTTTTCGTATAATTGCAACTTTCACATCCATTATGGAATACAAATATCCTATATATTTCCTGAGGATTTTCTTGACATCCGCACTTCATATATTTCCACTAAATCCTTGGAGTATTCATCTAGTTTGAATATTATATTAAATCTTCTTAGGAGATTAATCGACCATACCTACACAAAACAAACAAGGTGATCATTCCCCTGCCCTAAATGATAATGAATTTCTGTTAATTGGCATAGGCTTACTTCAACACATAAGTATGATTCGTCTATAATTGACTCGTGGTCAATAGACACATGGTAAGTTTTCTAGTGGGCCTAATACCCTCTCAGGTATTGGGTCATCCTAGGCTCATGCCTAAAAAGAAGATTTTATTTTCGCTCTATCCTAGGTGTCAGAGTGGTCTTAGACCAGGTTCCCAAGTGGAAAAGTTGGGTTTGAAAATACAAACAACCATCAAACACCTAAAGTTTTGATAAATTATCATATTTTTAATACTTTATTTGGAATTAAATAATAAGGGTCGGGACATCCACAAAACTCTAAACAATTTATATATCAGATGAGGAAGTGTATACCATGAATGCAAAAAATAGATATAATCTTAAGATAATATCAAAGCACAACATTTAGTGAATTAAAGTCCAATAATCAGTCAAAACAATTGAAAGTTTAGTTAGAAACTTAATAAAGTCCCCAACAGAGTCACCATTTCTGTTTATCCCTTTTCGATTTGAAGGATTTTAAAACATTATTTTTTGACCTTTTAAACTGTTTAAAAACTTTAAAGAAAAGTTCAAAATAATTTAAGAAATTACAGAGTCACCACTTGATTTTTTGAGAAATATAAAAAAAAACTAAAATTACTATAAAGTGTCTAGGTCAGAATTTGCAGGTATTTAGCCGCTTTCTCTGTAGGAAAATATCTTAGGTTGTACAACAACTCCGCTGTTCTCCCTTTCATGTAGGGGTTCAACGGAGCTTTATTTAAAGAACATTAACCACCACTTCAACTGATGCGGACGCAGTTCTCTTGAGAACATAAACAAATACTTCAAAGTAGAGAAGATGGGTAAGGATTCAAGCAATGCCTTGAGAAGATTTTTAAGGAACTCAAGAGTGTCAGTTAAAAAACGTTTGACCAAAAGACAATTTGACTGACTTATAAAAATGACTAGTTTGAAAATATGTGTCTAACTTTGTAATATCTTAAATTAATTTGCAAACATGGAATAATTTCATTCGGATGAAAAATAGTTCATTTCACTTGAGCAATTCTCTTGGAAAGAAGGTTGAACTAAGTTAGATTTTTTTCAATGTGAAGAGAAAACAAACTGTATTCATGGAAGCGAAAGGAAAATGATCTTTACTACAAATAAATAATTTATTTGAGGAAAATGAATTTTCAATGAAAATATCAATTTGAACAAGTTATGAAATATTACAAGATTTTTTATTTTTCAAGGAAATTTGACTTTTTATGTTTGAAGAGAATTCTTTTAACTTAATCGAACTAATTTAACACATGAACAAAAGTGAATGTCGTTTTTTTGATGTTTTAAAAGTTTGTTTTAGGAGTAAACATACAAAAAAACTGCCATTTTTATTTAACTCTAAAATGTGCTATGTGACAAACAAATAAATTGAAAAAGAGAAATACTAAGATAAAACAAAATGACAAATTAAAGGGCAATTTATTTAAATTTAACCCATTCTAAGAATTAATTACAAAACATAAATCAAGCATGAATTTTCAAGAATAAATAAAGAAAGTTGAAGTTTGGACCCCTTATCTGGCCTATTTTGAAGCTGTTCAACTCTTGGGCTGAATATTTATGAACTTTGGTTCAATTTTCTGCTGCATATATCAACTGTATTCTTCCTGTATATCAATCTCCTTTTGCATCATTTTCTTGTATATCTGTATGTATATGACTGTATTTTGATGTATACCACTGCGAATCAGTCCTCTGGACACTTTGGCATGGCATTGAACTCAGAAAATGCAAGAGGGGAGTCCATTGGACTCAACCATAAGGGGTTTATGCAACGAAAAGAGATAAGAATTAGTAAAGTACTTTCAAACTCAAGAAAAATCTACAAATGATTGAATCTAGGAGTATTATTCAAAATGGAATAAAAAAAATAGAAAGGATCTCACAAAAAGATATATTCCAGTTTTGGTTTAACTGGAAAAGTCTCTTCCAGAAATATAATCTCAGTGTTCAAGATATATTCTTTCAAGAAAAATAAAAGATCCAAACAAAGTCAGCTTCTATTCAGACACTTAGGCATTGTTGACTATTAGGTAAAAAAAATCCAAATCACAGCAAAAGGACACAATCCGTTCTTAAGAAATTCTAAGGCTAAATTCGCACTTTAAAGACTTTTTGAAATTCTGAAAGTTAAAAATTATAGCATTACCATGAAAGAAAATAAACACTACAGCCCAGTAATACTTTTAATAAAGCCTTAAAATATAGTAAAGACAAACACTTTCAAGTTTATAACATTCAAGAAAAATAAAAATTTCCTTGAAACAGCTTCCTCCTCTCCTCAAAAGATTATGTTGAACCATAAGTCAAGAGGTCATTAAGGAAACCTCAGCTGAACCACTCATATTCATTGTCAGATTCACTGGTTCTTTGGATATTTTGAATCCAACAAAACTTATGAAATGTATATACAAAATCAAAAAGACGAAATAGAACTATAAAAGAGGTATATACTAGCATTGAAATAGGGAGAAGAATATATTTTTAAATCAATTAACCAGCAAAAAAAAAGAAACAAAAAAGAAAACAATATGCTCTTTGGCAAGATAAACCCAAGAAGGCACATAACCCAATGGTTTGAACAAATTAGCCAACATCAATGGAGCACAATTATGCAGAGCGACGACAGTATGGGCAAGCAGCAAAAGTGAAATAATATAGACATCTCTATATTCTTAAATTAGAATTTAATGATGAAAATAAGCCAAACCCCCAAAGGAGAGACTAATAAACATCAAAAATAAGAAATCATTCTTTCATTAATTGTGATATTTCAATAACCAAAATAAAATAATAATTGAAATAATAAGAACCTAGACACTGCCAGCAAATGACATGGCCACAACATTGCATTCAATGCCCTCAACCTTCAACACCAAAAACCTAATTCCCACAATCAAGTCTGAGAGTTACTACCAACTATAACAAAATATTAATCTAAAGTTTATAGAACACCCTTATCACTATGAAAACAATAGCCAGAAGCTCTAATAAGAAAACTCGAGAGAGAAGAGCAAAATGGGTTTACATTTTTTTGGGAAGCAAACCAAACTACGAGTTATCAAAATCCTTGCCACAACTAGAAAAACAATGATTCCTTATCATAAATCCTAAGCTTCAAAGAGACTTATAAGGATTTATCTTAGGAAACTCTGTAAAATCCATTGTTTTGGGTTTCTCACTTTCTACTTCCTCCTTCATTCATTGGGAATAGTAGAGTATTTATAGAGATTTTTTAAATGAGATCTCAAAGGAATCAACGATGTGGGACTGAAGGAATTTTTAGGGTGTTTTGGGAATTTTTCTGGGGAAAAATTAAAATTAGGGATAAGGATGATATATGTGAGCTGGAATTATAGTATTGGTGTATGAATTTATGAATTTTGAATATTTTCTTGGGTCAGTTGCAGGGTCACCCAATTGAAACTATTAGATTTGAAGTAGGGTTTGGTTCATCGAAATCCGATTTTGTTATTGTTCGCGATTGTTGGATTTGTCTACATTTCGTGTCGGGTTGTTGGAATCTGATTTTGTTTGTTTACCAGTGTTGTCATTTGGTTATTGTAGTTAAATTTTGTTTGTATTGTTATTGTTTATTATTGAAAGGATAAAAAGAAAAGGATATTGGGCTAGGTTGGAGGCCATTATTTGGGGCTATTATATTTGTAATACCCCAAAAATCCAAACCATTGCTAGAGTCATATTTTAAGCTCATGCATAGTACATTATGGTTCTTTGATAATTTTTTGAGTTAGTTTGATGTATATTAAGGTCTCAAATACCTCCCAGCTATTAGACGAACAAAATATTCCTTATTGATTAAATTTTTGATAGGAATATTGCTTTAGTCAATTTCAAATGAGTATATCTTTTTATCTGCTTAGAATTTCAAGTTCAAGACCTACTAAGTTGTAGAAAATTAAATTAGATTTCCAACGACATCAATTTTTCCCAAATCCAATACTCGGGTGAGAAATTATGACATTTTTAGTGAAAATAGTAGTTCAATACAAGAAGCACCGCGTCATGCCGATGTGCCATTTTGCAATTGTCCTTTTCCAGTGTGTCACTGCGATTACCACCGTGTTGCACCGAAGAGCAAAATCAGGGTTTTCAGTTTGCGATTTAATTTTCCAGGGACCGTTCGGTCATTTTTGAAATCCCCAAATCCATCTAAAACATTGGATTAAAACCCCTATAGTCTATTAGGTCATTATTTTATTCAATTTCTCCCAAATTAAAAGTAATCTCTTTCAAGAACAAACCCTAGACTTCAAAATTTAAGATCAAATTTCAAGAATTCACCATCAATTCTCACAAATTCATCAACCCAGGAATGTTAAGTGTTCAATAATGGGTCTCTTTCATCCATGAAGTCCAAGTATCCAAATTTAAATTTAATGTTTTGATCTTCAGAAGTTACCATGATTTTAAATTGTGATTTTAACCATAAATCTCTATGAATCTTGACTTTATGCCATGCATACATGAAATTATTGTTGTTTATCAAATCCTTAGTCTTTTAATATTGTTATTCACTGATTTAAATCATGATTAAGTGTTATTGATGTCAAATTCATACTATTATTCCAAGATTTATACTATTCCCATGATTAGTTTAAACTATGAATACCAAGTGTTTGATGAAATGCCTACATGAGTGAAATTTGAATAAATGCTTTCATATTTTGTCCCCAAAGCTTAGTACTATTTTTCTATTAATGCTATCGAGTCCTGAAAGTTGTGGATGGTCGCAAAACTTAGTTGTTTACTTACTCTCAATACCTTCAAATTAGTTTCAAAATATGTTATGAGCATTATTAGTTTAGTTAGTCATTATAATCAGTTAAACTCAGAATAGTTTAGTTTTTTGAGTCAATTAAGTTGGGAGTAGGATTTAGCATAGAGAGAACCCAGGGATAGGTGCTCACCTGTCAGTTAAGGGTGCAACCTTAGTAGCAGTCATTTCAGAACTATGTATCCAACGTAGGTTGAGATATTAACCTGCCAGTTGAGAGTTGATCTCATACGGGTACCTGCTAGTTGAGGGTAACCCTTAGTATTTTGGGACAACATTTTAGTGGATCCACACTGCTAGTATTAGTACCCGTGGCATGGTACTGACACCCTTCTAATTGGGGTTACAGGTTGGACCCCAAACTTACTTATTGGGGTATGTCGGTTAGATGATAGCTCCCACATCTCAGTCCAGTAATTCAGTTTCAGATGCTTAAACATAGCATACAAATATCAGTGATTCAATTTTTAGATTTCAGTATTTCAATATTTATAAGTTTTATTCAGAACATGTTATATGCTTGGTCATGCATTCTCAATATTTACAGATTTCACGTATCCTCAGTATCTATTGATTTTATGCATTCTATTCAGTACTTCATGTTATATATATGTATATATATATTCAGATAGTTATTATTCATGTTCATGAAACTATGCATATCATTCTACCTTATTTAGCATACCAGTATATTCAAAGTACTGGTCGTATACTCTTTTCTTATGCTATGATGTATTATATCATAGATTTTGATGCCTAGTTCCCGATTCATGCATAGATTTTCTAGACAATCAGCTGTAGCAGTGGTGAGTCCTTATATTTTGAGGATAGACTATTTTATTTTCCTGCTTTTAGTTCAATAGCTAGACGAATTTAGTTAGGGCCTGTCCCATCAACTTTCATTCAGTTAGTGTAGAGCCTTTCAGATATTTCAGACAGTTAATCAGTTCTTAGATTTCAGTTATCAATGTCAGTTATTTTATCAATATTATCAGTTTGGTTTATAGATTCTATCAGTTTTATTCATTAAAACCTTATGGTATTCCTTAGTTAAATTTGGCATATGTTATGTCATTATTAGTTTTACTGAATGCTCATAGCAGGTACTAGCTTATGGGTTAGCTTATGGTCCCTCAGAACTGTAAGTACCATGTATTACCTAGGGTGTACTCACAGGGCGTTGCAAACTTGGTATTAGATTCTATGGTTTTAAAGTGTCCTAGGAAGTCTAAAATTCATGTCAAGTATAGTTTTGTGCATGGGTGTGAAGCACGCTACACTTTTGGGTAAGAAGTTATGAGGTGTTTTAGGAAAAGTTCCTTTTTTTAGTGTTCATATCATGCGAGTGAGCTTGAACTCAAGTTAAACTCTCTGTCTAATCTACTCTACCTTCTGTTCACAGAACTTGCCTCCTAGAAATACAAACAGAAGAAGAAACATAAACTAACCAACACCTTTGCCCGTTTAGGAGGATCCCCTGAATGAGCATGTTTCTCATGCAGATTTCAGAGCTATATTCACTACTCTAGCTCACTCTGTAGCAGCTCAGAATATTCATCCAGTCGCTATTTCGGCCAACCCAGTGGCCAATACTACCACAGCTAGGATTCAGGAGTTTACTCAAATATATCCTTCTCTATTTTTGAGATCCAAATCTTAAGAGGACCCTCAAGAATTCTTAGACATGATCCAGAAGGTGATAGATATTATGGGGGTGACTGCTAGTGAGAGTGCTGAGTGAGTTGCATAATAATTGCAGGATATATCCCATACATGGTTTAAGTAGTAGATAGTAGATAGAGGCATAGATGCAGGACCTGTAGAGTGGGAGGATTTTGCAATATATTTCTTATATAGGTTCTTTTCGTTGGATTTGAGAGAGGCTAAAGTGTAGAGTTTATCAACTTGAGGTAGGGAAATATGAGTGTAAAGGAATATTCCCTTAAGTTTACTTGGTTAGAAAGGTATGCTCCTTATGTGGTAGCTGATAGCAGGTCCAAGATAAGCAAGTATATGTCTAGTATATCTGATAGTATAGTCAAGGAGCGTAGGATCGCAATGCTAATTTAGGAGATGGACTTGTCTAGGTTGATGGCCCATGCTCAACAGATTAAGGAGAAGAAGACTATGGAGAGAGAGAGGGAGAACAAGAGGGCTAGAACGACTAGCTTTTGTTTCAATCAACCAAGGTTAGAAGGTGGTAACCATCCTCAGTTCCATCAGAAATCTTCAATCCCAGCTCTATCATCATCTAGGGACCTGGTACCCAAATTCAAAAATGAGAATCAGGCTAGGGCGTAGGCTCTAAGTCCCAAGGCAGTGTTAACAGTGCTCGTATGAATCCTCTTTGTAAAAAATATAGTAGAAACCATCAGGGTATTTGTAGAGCCGATAGTGATGTTTGGTTTGGATGTGGCAAGCCAGGCCACAGGGTCAAGGATTGTCCAACAAGTGGTCAGCAGGGTCAGTCCAGTGGTCTCCCAGTTCTAGCCGGCCACTTGACTCAGTAAGGTGCCACTTCGCATACCACCAGTGGGTAATGCCCAAATAGGCTCTATGCACTTTAGTCCCGACAGGATCAGGAAAGTTTTCCTGATGTGGTTAGTGGTACGTTACAGGTCTTTTATTTACATATTTATACTTTATTAGACCTTGGAGTTTTTTTTTTGTCACACCTTATATAGCTGCCAACTTCGGAGTCAGTCCCAAAACCTTAGTAGAGCCTTTCTCAGTATTTACCCCAGTGGGTGTCTATATTATAGCCCAGCAAGTATATAAGAACTTCCCAATTATAGTTTCTCAGAAAGTCACTTTAATGGATCTTGTGGAGTTAGAGATGACAGATTGTGACATCATTCTCAGCATGGATTGGTTCAACTCATGTTATGCTTTAGTTGATTGTAGAAATAGAGTATTTCATTTTTAGTTTCCAAATGAACCAGTACTTGAATGGAGGGTAGTACTACAACTCTTAGGGGTTAACTTATTTCGTACCTTAGGGCGAGGAAAATGATATTCAAGAGGTGTATTTATCATCTTGTCTGAGTCAAAGACTCTAATTCTAAGACTTTTAACCTTGATCCAGTTTCAGTAGTGAAGGAATTTCCAGATGTATTCCCTGAAGATCTTTTGGGAGTTCCTCTCAAAAGGGAAATTGACTTCGAAAGAGACCTTCTTCCAGTTACACAACCTATCTCTATTTCACCATATAGAATGGCTCCAGCCAAACTCAAAGAGTTAAAGAAACAGTTGAAAAATCTCCTAGATAAGGGATTCATTAGGCCCAATATTTTACTATAGGGCACACCAGTCCTATTCATGTGTAAGAAAGATGGTTCTCTTAAAATGTGTATCGACTACTGTTAGTTGAGCGAAGTCATAGTAAAAAACAAGTATCCACTTCCCAGAATTGATGACTTGTTCGACCAGTTTCAGGGTGCCAGTTACTTTTCTAAGATAGACCTCAGATCCGGCTATCATCATCTCAGAGTCAAAAATTATAACATTCTAAAAATAGCCTTCAAAACCCGGTATGGTCACTTTGAGTTTCTAGTCATGTCCTTTGGTATCACGAATGCCCCAATAGCCTTCATGGACTTGATGAATCGAGTGTTCAAGCAGTACATGGACATGTTCATCATAGTCTTCATTGATGACATTTTTGTCTACTCCCATAACAAAAATGATCATGCAGGCCACCTCAAAATAGTATTGTAGACTCTTAGGGCCCATCAGTTATTCGCTAAATTCTGTAAGTGAAAATTTTGGCTAAGATCAGTAGCTTTCCTTAGCTATATTGTTTCCGATGATGGCATTAGAGTCGATTCTAAAAAAATTAGGCGGTGAGAAACTGGCTAGAGCCATCTCTCTATCAAATATAAGGAGTTTCTTAGGTTTGGCTGGCTATTACCGATGGTTTGTTGAAGGATTTTCATCTATTGCATTCCCTATATCCAGATAGACTCAAAAGAAAGTTATTTTTAAAAGGTCCGATTCTTGTGAGAAGAGTTTTCAGGAGTTGAAGACTCGACTAACTACAACCCTAGTTTTGACATTGTTAGATGGTTAGATAAGTTTGTTGTGTACTGTGACACTTACAGAGTTGGGTTAGGATGTTTTTTTATACAGAGGGGTAAGTTTATGGCCTATACCTCTAGACAGATTAAGCCCCATAAAAAGAATTACCCTACCCATGATCTTGAGTTAGCAGCTGTTGTGTTTGCCTTTTAAAGATTTGGAGGCATTATTTGTACGAGGTGTAGTTGATGTGTTAACAGATCACAAAATCTCACAGTATGTGTTTACATAGAAGGATTTGAATCTGCGTCAGAGGACATGGTTAGAATTGTTGAAAGATTATGATATGAGTATTTTGTATCACCCAGGCAAGGCTAATATAGTAGCAGATGCCCTGAGTAGATTGTCTATGGATAGTTTTGCTCCTGTTGAGGATGACAAGAAGAATTTAGTTCAGGAAGTTCATCAGCTGGCCAGATTAGGTGTTCGTTTGGTTGATTCAGCTAAGGGTAGCATTTGGGTTTAGAATAGTTTGAAATTTTCTTTGGTTACCAAAGCAAAAGAAAAGCAGGATAGGGATCCTAGTCTAGTGAAGCTGAAGGAGTCAGTCAGAGATTGAAAAATAGAGGTTTCTCCCAAGGGGGAGATGGTGTGCTGCGTTGTCAGTGTAGACTCTGTGTGTCGTGTGTTGATGAGTTGAGATAGTTAATTCTTGCAGAAGTGAATGATGCGTATTACTCTATTCATCTAGGGGCCACAAAGATGCACTGCAATCTTTGGGAAATAAATTGGTGGAGTGGGATGAAAAGGGATATCAAAAAGTTTGTAGCTAAGTGCTCAACTTGTCAGCAGGTTAATATTAAGCATCAAAATCCAAGTGGGTCTATGCAGGAGTTCAGTAGTCCCACTTGGAAGTGGGAGAAAATGAACATGGATTTTGTGATAGGTTTGCCTCGTCCTTATCAGCAGCATGATTCGATTTGGTTCATTATAGACAGGATGACCAAATCAGCCCATTTCTTGCCAGTCCATACTTCTTATTCAACCGAGGACTATGCCAAGCACTATCTTAGAGAGTTGGTCAGGTTGCACAGTATTTCGTTACCTATTATCTCGAATAGAGGTACTTAGTTTACTTTACACTTTTGGAAAGCCTTTAAAAAGGGTCTTGGTACCCAAGTTCACCTCAGTAAAGCCTTCCACTCTTAGATAGATGGTCAAGTAGAAAGGACCATTAAGACCATTAAGGATATTTAGATAACGTGTATTCAATTTTAAGGGAAGTTGGGATGACCATTTAACTTTGGTTTAATTCACGTATAATAACAACTATTATTTTAGTATTCAAATGGCTTGGTTTAAGGTTCTATATAGAAGGAGATACAGATCTCTGATTGGTTGGTCTGAAGTAGGAGAAACCGGTTTGATAGGGACTGACCTGGTGTTTGGTGCTTTAGGGAGAGGCTTAAGGCAACCTAGAGCTGACAAAAATCTTATGCAGATATGAGGAGGAAAGATCTTGATTTTGAGATTGGTGATTTCATATATCTAAAGATCTCTCCCATGAAGGGAGTGAAGAGGTTTGGTAAGAAGGGGAAGCTGAGTACCCAATATGTTGGTACTAACAGAGTTTTGAGACATTTTGAAAAGGTGGCTTATGAGCTTGAGTTGACTTCAGACTTAGCATCAGTGCACCCAATCTTCCATATCTCCTTGTTGAAGAAGTGCATTGGAGACCCAACAATTGTCATTCCTTTATAAAGTGTAGATGTTTAGAACAACCTTTCTTATGAAGAAATTCCAGTCGACATCCTTAATTGACAAATTCGTAGATTAAGGAACAAAGAAGTTCCCCTAGTCAAAGTTCTTTGGCAAAATCAGTCCGTTGAGGGAGACATTTGGGAAGCAGAAGCAGATATACGGACCAAGTACCCTTATCTTTTCTCTGCAAAATCAGACTTAGCTTCAGGTAATGATTTTTTTAGAATCTCTCATTCCCATGCTCAGTTTCAACTGCATATCATTCTTATGTCAGCCATGCATTTACAGAACCAGTTTAGTCATATGACATGTTCAGACTCAGCCACGTAATCATGTTTTCATCACATATATTTAGCATGAAATTGCAGTTCCTCAGTGCTTTTAGTCTAACCAGTCTCATTCATGGATGAATGTTCTCAAGAGGGAGATATTGTAATACCCCAAAAATCCAAACTAATGCTAGATTCATTTTTCAAGTATATGCATAGTAAATTATGGTTCTTTGATATTTTTATGAGTTATTTTGATGTATATTAAGGTCTCAAATAACTCCCAACTATTAGACGAATCAAAATATTCCTTACCAATTGAATTTTTAATAGGATGTTACTTTAGTCAAATTCAAACCAGCATATCTTTTTCTCTACTAAGATTTTTCCAGGTCAAGACCCACCAAGTTGTACGAAATTGAATTAGCTTTCCATCGATACCAATTTTTCCTAAATTCGATACTCGGGTGAGAAGTTATGGCACTTTTAGTGAAAATAGTTGCTCAATACGAGAAACACCGCATCGCGCCGATGTGCCATTTCACAATTGTCCTTTTCCAGTGTGTCACCGTGATTTCCACCACATCGTAGTGGTGATCAAAATTAGGGTTGTCAATTCGCGATTTAATTTTTCAGGGACCGTTTGGTCATTTCTCAAAGCCCCAAATCCATCCAAAACACAAGATTAAAACCCCAATAGCATATTAGGTCATTATTTTATTGAATTTCTCCCAAATAAAAAGTAATCTCTTTCAAGAACAAACCCCAGCCTTTAAAATTCAAGATCAAACCTCAGGAATTCACCATCAATTCTCACAAATGCATCAACCCTGGTATGTTAAGTGTTCATTCATGGGTCTCTTTCACCCATGGAGTCCAAGTATCCAAGTTTAAATTTAAAGTATTGATCTTCACAAGTTACCATGATTTTAAATTGTGATTTTAACCATGAATCTCGATGAATCTTGACTTTATACCATGCTTACATGAAATTATTGTTATTTATCAAACCCAACGTGTTTTAATGTTGTTATTCACTAATTTAAATCATGATTAAGTGTTATTGATATCAAATTCATTCTATTACTCTAAGTTTTATACTATTCTCATGATTAGCTTAAACTATGAATACCAAGTATTTGATGAAATGCCTAAAAGAGTGAAATTTGAATAAATGCTTTCATATTTTATCCCTAAAGCTTAGTACTATTTTGCTATTAATGCTATTGAGTTGTAGGGGTTATGATAACCGAAAACTTAACTATTTACTTAGTCTCAGTACCTTCAGATTAGTTTCAAAATATGTTATGAGCATTATTAGTTCAGTCGGTCATCATAATCTATTAAACTCAGAACAATTCAGTCTTCCAAGTCAGTTCAGTTAGGAGTAGTATTTAGCACCGAGCAAACCCAGAGATGGGGGCTGACCTGTTAGTTAAGGGTGCATCCTTAGTAGTAGTCCTTGTGTTCCAAAACTATATAGCCAGCGTAGGTTGAGATGTTAACCTGCCAGTTGAGGGTTGATCTCATACGGGTACCTGCCAGTTGACGGTAACCCTTAGTCCTTTGGGAAAAAACCTTAATGGATCCACACAGCCAGTATTAGTACCCTTGGCATGATACTAACACCCTTCCAACTAGGGTTATAGGTTGGACCCCAAACTTGCTCAATGGGGCATGTCGGGTAGATGATAGCTTCCAGAGTCTCAGTCCAGTAATCATTTCAGTAATTCAGTTTTAGATGCTTGACCATAGCATACAAATATCAGTGATTCAGTTATCATATTTTAGTATTTCAGTATTTACAGATTTTATTCTAAACATATTATATGCTTGGTCATGCATCCTCAGTATTTATAGATTTTATGTATCCTCAGTATCTGTTGATTTCATGTACTCTATTCAGTACTTTATGTTATATATATATATATATATATATTTATACATTTATTATTCATGTTTATGAAACCATATATATTAGCCTACATCATTTAGCATATCAGTACATTCAAAGTACTGATCACATACTCTTTTCTTGTGCTATGATGTATTATAACTTAGGTTCAGATGCCTAGTTCCAAAATCATGCATTGATTTTCCATACTATTAGCCATAATATTGGTGAGTCCTCATATTTTGAGGACAAACTATTTTATTTTCATGCTTTTAGTTCAGTAGCTAGACAGAGTTAGTTGGGGCTTGTCCCATCAACTCCCATTCAGTCAGTTTAGAGGCTTTTCGATATTTCAAACAGTTAGTCAGTTCTTAGATTTTAGTTGTCAATGTCAGATGTTTTATTAGTATTATCAGTTTGGTTTACAGATTCTATTAGTTTTATTACTTAAAACATTATGGCATTCCTCAGTTAAATTTTGCAAGTGTATGTCATTATCAGTTTTACTCAGTGCTCACAGTAGGTACCAACTCATGGGTTAGCTTGTGGTACCTCGGGACAGTAAGCACCGTGTGGAACCCAGGGTGTACTCTCAGGTTGTTACACTATTGGGTACAATAGGTTACTTTTGGGGTTAGAATTGGGGATCTAAGAATTTTAGGGGTTTGGCCGATTCCATTTAAGTTTTAGCCACATTAAAAATCAAATGGTCAATTGCATTGTAATTATGGTCAAATCTAAAAGATTAACTAAATTAAATCATAATTTGATACTAATTAATACCTCATTTAGTCCGAGCTTCTCGATTTAATAAAATTAAACAGAATTTTTTCCAAATGAGTTATTCTTAGAACAAATTATATTTAAATCAAGATTTTAACCATTTGTAAATATTTTCAAGATAAGCCTTGATGAAAATCCGATATTTCATAAAATAAATATTTAAGTAATAAAATTATATGATTTCATATATACAAATATGAAAATATATAATCCTTACTTAAAATGGCAAAAAATACCTAGATAAATACTTGAGAAAACTTTTAGTCTGAGAAAATAGATATTTTAATTTTCTTAAAATCGAAGAAACTCAGAATTAAAATTAGTCGTGGAGGGTAAAATTAGGTCTTAACAACTGTCTTACCCCGTGAAGTTCTAAGCTCATTTTAGCTCCTAGTTTCATTGCCTAAGGGGACCAAGGCTTGAAATTTGTACTAAGTATTAAGGACTTAGTCATTTTCAAGACCCTTAAACTTTGATGATTTTTTTATTTTGGTCTTTCTGACCTCGAGCCATTGATTTTTGAGTTGATTCATGTTTGAGGTTGTTAACAGTACGTCTTGGGTAAGTTTTTGGATTTTCAAACGGGCGTAGGGGTATGTTTAGAAAACAAAAATAGTAGACCCCCCAATATAGGCCAGCAGTGCCCAATTTAGTCTATCGGGACAGAGCCTGCGACGCCTGGTCTAGTACGCCGGACTGGATCCTGCGGCGTACCTATGCCTATTCATCTAGCCCCTTGGACTTTAAGCTAAAGGACATTTGGGATATTTTCCCTCATTTGATTTTGTCTATAACACGAATTGGGTCTTTCGAAATGTATTATTTGCCTCTTTCACTCAAATTTCTCCCAAGAAAACCCTCTCTTCCCCAAGAACAAATTCAACCTTCATTATCAAGAAATCAAGGGTTCAAGCTTCTAAGTTTAATTAATCTTTAGGATTATAGCTATTAATGTATATGGGGTGTTCATCCATGGGCCCCTTTCACCCACAGAGCCCAAAATACCTTTCTTTGACTTACAAATATGAATTTTCCCCTATTATGAAGTTGCATATATTTAAGATGAGTTTAATTCATATTTTTCCCTAGTATGTTGGCTTAATTCATGTCCTAGTTTGATCCTATAGAAGGCTAGGATATTTCATGTTTCAAGTTTTGAATTCCTATATCATATTTAATTGAATTTTATGTCATAATATCAAATTTGTGAATTTAGCCATGAAGTCATTTTGTTTTCTCATGTTTCAAGTCATTCAGTGTTGATGGGTTATGAACACCTGATATCAAAATGTTTTACTTGATTTTATTTATAAGTGATGAGTCAGTGATACCCTGGTTTTAATATCATATTCAAAATATCATGTTCAGGCTGAGCACTTACAAGTACAGTACCATGTCATGCTAAACAACTAATAATACCAAAGTCTTTCAGTTAGGAGTAACACTTACCACCGAGTGAACGTAGGGATGGTGAATCCCCCGTTAGTAGAGGCATGTGTTGTTAGTAGTAGTCCCTAAGTTTCATACCTACGGTGCCGCCATAGATTATGAGGGGTCCTCCTTCAGTAGAGGCATGACACCCTCGTCCTTCAGGACATCAGCCTTGTGGATCCACATTTGCAGTCATGTGTTGGTACCCCTAGCAAAGTACCATTATCCTTCTAACTGGGGTTATAGGTTGGACTCTAATAACTCCGATTGGGGCATGTCGGTTATAGCTAGCTCCCACATTCTCAATACAGTAGTTAGTCTATTTTAGTTTAGGTTTGATTGACCAAGTGAATAGATGTTTGGCTATTCATTTATACATCTTTTAGTTTTTCAAATTACAGATTATCTCATAAATATGTTTATGATTGGTCTTGCATTCTCAGTTATTATATGTTCGTACGTTTATGCTCAGTTAATTCATGCATATCATCCAGTCCTCATCTCATATACCAGTACATGCAAAGTATTGCGCTATGTTGTCTTATCACATAGGTTCGAATACACAGTTTTCCAATCGCTTATATACAACCCAGCGTTACTCAGTAGTAGTAGTGGTGAGTCCTCATCCATTGAGGACATGATTTGTTTATTTTAGTTACTTTAGTGCCTTTTTATGTTCAATTAGTTGGAGTTAGTTGAGGGTCTATCCCATCAACTCATCATGATGTTTAGAGGATTTCAAACAATCAGTGAGACAGTTAGTCAGTCATTTCAGTGTTATAAGTTATTTTCAAATAGATAGTTGGTTTTTTGTATTCTATTAGATATTTTAGACATGGTTTGATACGTATTTCAGTATCCAGTGTTATTGTGCCTTATCAACTTACCTTTTGCACATGTATTGAATTATTATTTTATTCAGTGCTCACAGCAGGTACCAACTCATGGGTTCGCTTGTGGTCACTTATGGCCTTAAGCACCATTGTTTTAATCAGAGGGCTGCCTCAGACCGTGATAATAACTACCCCATCCCTTTAGTAGGGTGGATGCAAGTAACCCTGGGCAAAGGGAGTTTGATGTCCTAATTTTTGTTTGACCACAAAATTCAATTTTGAAAGAGGTCATTTTTGTATGATTTTCATGGAGTTATGGGCAGACCTCGATATCAGGTTCCTACATATCTTAGGTTAGCTGAGAATTTAGGTCACTGGTATTCCATGACGCTTAATTTTAAGCATGATTTTTGAGAAATTCATGAGCTATCCCAATTTTTAAATTTAGGTGAAACCAAAAAGCTGGAAAATAAGAGCATGGGGGAGATGTTAAAATATAGTCGAGTTTTCAACAAAGATCCCAACATACATATCATTAAGATTCAAGGAATCAGACTTGCTTGTAGTTTTACTCGATTGATAGAAAATATAGTCCTTTATTTTAGACGATCTTTTACTTGGAATGAGTGACAAGTCATTTGAGCTAAGCAAAAGAGGCATGGAAACTCTTAACAATGAATTTGGAGCTCTTCACATCCATAGGTAAGATTTTACTCATACATAATTTCCAAAAATTTGTGTTTGCTATCACTCAGATTTGAAGGAAAGAGAAGGTTACTCTCGGCATGAGTTTAGAAATATCTCAAAAATAAATCTAAAACCAAAATTTTCCAAAGTACCCACATGCCTTCTAATAAGGGTATGGTTTGATGGTGGTGGAAATCACCCTTTAGCTCTCGCACAAAGAGTTTGACATCCCTCTCTAGGCTATGTCCCAGTTTGCTGCTGAAAGAAAGCTCTACGTTGTGTTGCATCTTTTTTGGAGTCGTCTGCACCTATGATTTTGATTTGAGATTTTCAGCCTCTCTGATTCTCTCAAAAATATCTCAAACAAAAATCATTAGTAATACATATAATTATCGAAAGGGATATATAGTTTTTTACCATATCTCCACATAAGTTGTTATTCAAAAAGTGAAGTTATCCCCTCATGTACCTATTGGAGGGTAATATTTTTCCATAACGAATACAAGAACCCTCCTGGTTTTTGAATGAAAAATCTCTTTTGTCGATTAAATATGTTTTTAAAGTGGGGGTGGCCTTCTTGGACATCAACACTTTTTGTAGAACGGTCCTTGCAACTGCTTAATCTTATGCTGATGTAGCAACCCTTTTGGTCACCTATAATGCTTGTTGTATATGGAATGATAACTTTTTTATCTATTGACAATGATTCTTTATATATGACCTCGGGAAAGTGTAATTCTCTGGAAGTACCCCCTGGACATCACACTGTACTCAGAACTACGAATAGCCCCAAGCTAACCCATGATATCTTTACAACTCAGAACTCACACAATAAGGATGATAAACGTAGGAATAAAACAAAAGATGAACAATCTTATAACTTAAAGTGATCTTTAACTTGGATATCATTGCACAAAATTCAGGAACTTAAACTAAAACATCTACTGTTAGACAAGCCTCTACTAATAACTAGAGAGCCATTAGGACAAACCCCAGCTGACCCAAACATAAAACTGAAATCAAATGGCTAAAAACTATCATCCACAAATGAAATCAATCGTGTTGCTACAAATGGGCAACAAAACCTATATTATATGACAATGTAGCACACAGACGTATTTATGGATTGGTACTTCTAG
>JAPEIP010000006.1:70726103-70748112 GCA_026120095.1 Capsicum chinense | reverse complement strand
GTCCTAGTTTCTATATATGTGTGTTTGCACTCCCACGTTCATATTAGTCAGTCAGTGTTGTTCATGCATGAAACCCTTTATGTTCAGCCTACCTTCCTCGTATACTCAGTACTCCAGTTGTACTGATGCATTTGTGCTATGGTGCTTTGTTTTCATGCTACACCATACATTTCGAGACACGAGCCCTAGCCCAGTAGTAGCGGTAGCATTCCAGTCGCAGAGACACAGTGAGTCCTCATTGATTTGAGGAAAATATGATTTGATTCATTTATTTATTTCTTCAGTTCAGTTTTATGGAGTTAGTTGGAGACATGTTTCTTCAACTCCTTATTCAGATAGTTAGAGACTTTCAGATTTATGTGCAGGTTTACGTTCAGATTGAGTTGTTTTGGGTATTTTCACCCACATGGTTTTATTCAGTTGAACCTTATGGCCTTACAGTTTGATGTATTCTGCATTATTATATCATGATTTGCAGTATACAGGTACAGATATCAGTCATGGGTTAACTTGTGGTCCCTCGGGGTCATGAGCATCGTGTAGCATTCTGATTTAGCAAATCGGGGTCTTACAAACTTGGGATCAGAGCCTAATGTTCAATAGAGTCCTAGGAATTCTGAAAGTCGCATCTAGTAGAGTCTTGCACATAGGTGTGTTGCACGCCACATTTATGTGCGGGAGGCTATAAGATGTTTTAGGAATAGTACCCTTTCTTTATTATTCATGTCATGCTAGTGAGCATAATCACAAGTTAAATTCTCAGTCTAATCCATTTTTCTCTTATTCCAGACCATGGCCCCAAAGAGAATAAACCAGCCAGCTCCTCAGCCCGAAGATCCTTTGGGCGAACATGTTTCCCATGCGGAGTTTAGAGCCATATTTACCACACTTGCTCAGTCTATGGCTGTACAGAATGAACGACCACCAGTCATTATGGCCACTCCCAAAGTAGCTAGGGTTCGGGACTTCACCCAAATGAACCCTCTATCTTTCCATGGGTCTAAGTCTGATAAAGACCCTTAGGAGTTCACTGACCAAGTTCATAAGGTCATTGATATCATGGGTGTTATTTCTATTGAGAGTGCTGAGTTAGCTGCCTACCAGTTATAGGATATTGCTCATGATTCATACAAATAGTGAAATTTTGAGAGGTTAGATGATACAGGCCCTATCGAGTGGGAGGAATTTGTCACAGCCTTCTTAAATAGATTCTTTCCCCAAGAGCTGAGGAAAGCCGAATTTCTTGAGTTCATCAACCTCAAGCAAGGGAATATGAAGCTTAGGGAGTATTCTCTCGGATTTACTCATCTAGCCAGGTATGCTCCTCATGTGGTTGCAGACAATAGAGCTAAGATAAGCAAGTTCATGTCAGGGGTCAACTATAGCATGGTAAATGAGTGTAGGTCTGCAATGCTGATCGGTGATATGACTTTAGCAAGACTCATGACCCATGCCCAGTAAGTAGAAGAGCAGAATTTTAAGACTAGGGAGAGGCAGAATAAGAGAGCAAGGTCAGGTAATTTCAACTTTGCTCACTCCAAGTTAGATGGAGAAAACCGTTCACAGTTTTGCTCTAACTCAGCCATTCCAGCTCCTTCCTCTACCAGTGCTCCAGTGCTGAAGTTCAGCGACGGCAATAGAAACAAAACGCCAGGCTCTAAATCTCAGGGCAGTATTAGCAGTGATCGAATGAATCTCCTTTGTCAGACTTATGGTAAGAACCACAAGGGCATTTGTAGAGCCGGTAGTGATGTTTGTTTTGGTTGTGGCAAGCCAGGCCATAGGATTAGGGAGTGTCCGCAGTCAAGTCTTCAGGGTCAGCAAAATCATTCTACAGCTCAGTCCAGTCGGTCGAACCAGCAGGGTGCCACTTCCAGTGCTACCAGTAGGCCACGCCCAAACAGACTCTATGCTCTTCAGTCCCGGCAGGATCAGGAAAATTCTCTTGATGTCATTACTGGTACATTATAAATTTTCCATGTTCATGTTTATGCTTTACTAGACCCAGGTGCATCTTTGTCTTTTGTTACTCCATACATAGCAGACGATTTTTGAATCAGTCCTGAAGTCCTAGAAGAGCCCTTCTCAATCTCTACCCTAGTGGGTAAAACCATCATAGCTCGGTGGGTATATAGGAGCTGCCCAATTATGATATCTCAGAAATCCACATTAGCAGATTTAGTAGAGTTAGCGATGACTGATTTTGATGTCATTCTCGGCATGGATTGGCTTTATTCCTTCTATGCCATAGTCGACTACAGAAATAGGATAGTTCAGTTTTAGTTCTCGAATGAGCCCATCCTAGAGTGGAAGGGTAGCATTTCAGCGTTTAGGGGTCAACTTGTTTCCTACCTTCGGGCAAGGAAAATGATTTCTAAGGGGTGTGTGTATTATCTCGTGCATGGTAAATATTCCAGTTCTAAATATCCTAGCCTCAAAATAGTCCCTGTTGTTAATGAATACTCAGATATCTTTCCCGAAGATCTTCCAGGCATTCCTCCCGAAAGGGAAATAGACTTCGACATAGACCTTCTTCTGGATACTAAACCTATTTTTATTCCTCCATACAGAATGGCACCAGCAGAACTCAAGGAACTGAAAGATTAGTTGAAGGATCTCTTAGATAAGGGATTCATCAGACCCAGCATTTCCCCATAGGGTGCGCCAGTATCATTCATGTGCAAGAAAGATGATTTTCTCAGGATGTGTATTGATTATCGTTAACTCAACAAGGTCATGATAAAGTACAGATATCCTCTCCCCAGGATTGATGATCTATTTGACCAACTTTAGGGTGCTAATTACTTCTTCAAGATAGACCACAAATCAGGCTATCATCAGCTTAGAGTTAGAGAATGTGACATTTCAAAGACAACTTTCCATACTCGGTATGGTCACTTCGAATTTTTAGTCATGTCATTTGGTCTTACTAATGCCCCTACAGCTTTTATGGATTTGATGAACCGTGTGTTCAAGCAGTACTTCAACATGTTTGTCATAGTCTACATAGATGATATTCTAGTCTATTCTCGCATAGAGCGTGATCATGCAGACCATCTCAGGATTGTTCTTCAGACTCTCAGGGATACCCAATTATTCTCTAAGTTCAGCAAGTGCAAATTTTGGCTAAGATCAGTAGCATTCCTTGGCCATATTGTTTCCAGTGATGGAATTAGAGTAGATCCTCTGAAAACTGAGGCAGTAAGAAACTGGCCTAGACCCATATCTCTATCAGATATTAGGAGTTTCTTGGGTTTGGCTACTATTACAGATGGTTTTTCGAGGGATTTTCTTCTATTGCATCCCCATGTCTAGATTGACTTAGAAGAAGATTAAGTTTTAGTGGTCAGATTCATGCGAGAAGAGCTTTCAAGAGTTGAAGACACGACTCACCTCCGCTCTAATTCTAGCTATTCCACATGGTTTAGACGATTTTATAGTCTATTGTGATGCATCCAGAGTGGGTTTAGGTTGTATCCTCATGCAGCATAGTAAGGTCATAGCCTACGCCTCCAGACAGTTAAAGCCACATGAGAAGAATTATCCTACTCTTGATCTTGAGTTAGCAGCGGTAGTTTTTGTCTTGAAGATTTGGAGGCATTATATCTATGGAGTTCATGTAGATGTCTTCACAGACCATAAAAGCCTCCAGTATGTCTTTTCCCAGAAAGATCTCAATCTTCACTAGAGAAGGTGGTTAGAGCTCTTGAAGGATTACGACATAAGTGTCCTTTATCATCCGAGAAAGGCCAATGTTGTGGCCAACGCTCTCAGTCGACTCTCTATGCACAGTATTTCTCACGTTGAGGATAGTAAGAAAAAGATGGCTCAGGAGATCCATCAGCTTACCAGACTAGGTGTTCGCTTAGTCAATTCTTCAGAGGGTGGTGTATGTGTTCATAGTAGTTCAGAGTCATCTTTAGTTTCTGAGGTGAAAGAGAAATAAGACAGGGATCCTAGCCTTGTCGAGCTCAAAAAGTCAGTTTAGAATAAAAAATTTGAGGTTTTCTCCTATGGGGGAGATGGTGTTCTTCGTTGTCAGGGTCGTCTATGTGTTCCATGTGTACATGAATTGAGGCAGGGAATACTTGTAGAAGCGCATGGTGCGCGATACTTTATTCATCCAGGGGCCACTAAGATGTACCACGACTTATGGGAGATCTATTGGTGGAGTGAGATGAAGAGAGATGTTGCAGAGTTTGTGGCTAAGTGCTCTACATGTCATCAAGTTAAGATAGAGCATCAGAAACCTAGTAGTTCCATGCAAGATTTCACCATTCCTACTTGGAAGTGGGAAGAATTTAACATGGACTTCGTGATGGGTTTGCCTAGAACTCATCATCAGCATGATTCAGTCTTGGTCATTATAGATAGAATAACAAAGCCAGCTCATTTCCTTTCAGTTCGTACTTCTTATTCCACCGAGGATTATACCAAACTCTATATCAGGGAGTTAGTTAGATTACACGGTGTTCCACTACTATTATCTCAGACAGAGGTACCCAGTTCACTTCTCACTTTTGGAAAGCATTCTAAAAGGGTCTCAGTACCCAAGTCCATGTCAGCACAACGATTCATCCTTATACAGATAGTCAAGAAGAGAGGACCATTCAGACTCTTGAAGATATGCTAAGGGAGTATGAAATTGACTTCAAGAGAAGTTGGGACAACCACTTTCCTTTGATTGAGTTTGTATACAACAATAGTTATCATTGTAGTATTCAGATGGCTCCATTCGAAGCTCTCTATGGTAGGAGATATAGATCTCTGATTGGTTGATTCGAAGTTAGTGAGGCCTCAGTCATAAGTCCTGACTTAGTAGTCGAAACCTTAGAGAAAGTTCAGTTGATCAGAGAGAGACTCTGTGCTGCTCAGAGTCGAAGTGGAAAATGAGGAATACAATTTTTGGGGAAGGGAAAATAACTTGAGAGAAAAATAGTCTGTCGCAAGGGATAAACTAAAAACACTAGTGTCCTGATGATCCTTCGTCAATCTTCGTCTTCTTGTCTTGGTACACCTCATATCATATTCGGTATCTTATCGGATCAAGTGAATTTCCACATAATTGCGACTTTCATATCGATTAGGGAATGCAACTATCCAATATACTTCCTGAAGATTTTCTTGACCTCGGAACTTCATATATTTCCACTAAATCCTAGGAGTATTTATCTTGCTTGAACAGTATATTGAATCTTCTTAGAAGATTAGATGATCCATACCTACATAAAACAAACATGGTGATCTCCCCCCCTCTCCAAATGATAATAGATTTATGTTAATTTCCATAGACTTTCTTTAAGACATAAGTATGATTCAGATTTAATTGACACATGGTCAATAAATGCAAGGTCAATTTTCTAATGGGTCCAATACCCCCATAGGTATTGGGTCATTCTAGGATCATGCCTTAAAAGAGGATTTTGGTTTTGCTATATCTTAGACATCTAGAGTGGGATTGGACCAGGTTCCCTATTAGACAATTTGAGTTTGGAAATACAAATAGCCATCAGATGCCTAACATGCCAATAAACCATCGTATTTCCAATACCTTATTTTGAATTGAACAAAAGCGGTGAGGACATCCATAAAACTCCTAAAAAGTTATATATCAAATGAGGGAGAGTATACCATGAATGCAAACAATCGATATAATCACAAGATAATATCAAACCACCATATTTAATCAAGTAAAGTCAAATAATTAGTGAAAATAGTTTAAAGTTTGGTAGAATATTAATAAAGTCCCCAATAGGGTCGACATTTTTGTTTTATCCTTTTTTGGTTTGAAAGTATTTTTCAACCTTTTAAACTATTTCAAAAACAATAATGAAAAGTTCAAAATAATTTAAGAAATTACAAAGTCGCCATATGATTTTTCTTGAAAAATATTAAGGAAAACAAAAAAATTTTTAAAGACATAAAAATAGAAACAAATCCTTAAAATTAGAGAAGATGGATAAAGATTCAAGTAATGCTTGAGAAGATTCTTAAGGTACTTAAGAGTGTCCATTGAAAAACATTTGACCAGAAGACAATTTGATTGACTTATGAAAGTGAGTAGTTTTGAAAAATGTGGCTAAATTTTTAAGATCTTAAATTCTTTTGCGAACATGGCATTCATTTCATTTGAATGAAAAATTGTTCATTTAACTTAAAGTAATTTTCTTGACAAGAAGGCTGAACTAAATTCAATTTTCTTCAGTTTGAAGAGAAAACAAACTATATTCATGTAAGCGAAAGGAAAATGATCTTTACTACAAATACTAGCATCAAAATAGGGAGAAAAATAAATCCTTTAAATAAATTCACTAGCAGAAAAAGAAACAAAGAAGCAAACAGTATGCTCTTCGGCAAGTTAAACCTAAGAAGGCATATAACCCAAAGGTTTGATCAAATAAGCCAACATTATTATAGCACAATTATGCAAAATGACGACAGTATGGGCAAACAACAAAAGTTAAATAATATAGACATCTCTATATTCTTAAACTATAATTTAATGATGAAAAGTAAACTAAACCCACGAAAGAGAGACTAATCAATATTGAAAAGAAGAAATCATTCTCCCACTAATCGTACGATCCTAATAACAACAACAAAATAATAATCAAATTGATAAGAACCTAGATACTGCCAGCAAATGACACGGCCACAACATTGCACTCAAAACACTTATCCTTCAACACCAATAACCAAATTCTTTTAATCAAGTCCTAGAGTTACTACCAACTACAATGTAAGTATAATCTAAAATTTAGAAAGCACCCTTATCACTACAAAACAATAACCCGAATCTCTAAATAAGAATACCCAAGAGAGAAGAGCAAAAGGGGTTTACCTTTTTTCGAGTAGCAAACTGAACTATGAGTTGTCAAAATCCTTGCCACCACCAAAAAAATAAAATTGATTCCTTAGAAAAAATCCTAAGCTACAAAGAGTCTTATAAGGATTTAGCTTAGGAACCTCTATGAAATCCATTACTTTGGGGTTCTCTCTTTCGTATCCTCTTTCATCCTTTGTTCAATAGGAATAGTAGAGTATTTATAGATATTTTCAAAGGAAACAACGATGTGGGACTAAAGGATTTTTTAGGGTGTTTTGGGGATTTTTCTGAGGAAAAATTCAAATTAAGGATAAGGATGAGCTATGTGAGCTAGAATCATACTATTTGTCTATGAATTTGTGAATTTCAAATATTAGCTACTGAGCTGGGTCGATCGCGGGTTCTCTAGATTAAAATCATTGGATTTAGTGTTAGTTTCAGGTCACCATAACTAGATTTTATTATTGTTGCAATTGTTAGATTTGTTGGCGTTTGGTTTCGGATTGTTGGAATTGGGTTTTGTTCATTTACTAGTGTTGTTGTTCAGTTGTAGTTGTTGTATGTTGTTTATGTTGTTGTTATCGTTGGTTTCTAAAAGGGTAAAAGGAAAAGGGTATTGGGCCGGGTCGGAGGCTATTATTTTGGGCTGGTCTGTTGGGTAGAATAGGTTACTTTGGGGGTTAGAATTGGGGATTTAAGAATTTTACGAGTTTGTCTAATTCCATTTAAATTTTGGCTACATTAAAAATCAATTGGTCAATTGCATTGTAATTGTGGCCAATTTGATTGAATTATGGCCAAATATAATAGACTGACTAAATTAAATCAAAATTTGATACGAATTAATATCCCATTTAATCCCAAGCTTCTCGATTTAACAAAATTAAACTAATATTCTTTCCAAATAAATTATTCTAAGAACAAATTACATTTAAATTGATATTTTAACCATTTAAATTTATTTTCAAGATAAGCCTTGATTAAAATATGATATTCCATACAATAAACATTCAAGTAACATAATTATATGATTTCATGTATACTAATATGAAAATATATAATCATCACTTAAAATAGCAAAAATTACCTATATAAATATTTTTGAAAACTTTTAGCCGGATAAAATAACTACTGTAGTTTTATTAAAATTGAAGAAACTGAAAATTAAATTTAGTCGTGGAGGAAAAAAATTAGGTATCAACACTGCCACTGTCTGAGATTGTAGGAAGTCCATATTACATAGAACCAGCGATGCTAAAATAAAAGATCGGAGGTTGATATTTTGATTGAATAGGAGGTATCTCTTGCTATTTTGAGAGGAATAATTGCATTTAAGAGGAAATTATGGATCTTCTATTTTTCTATTATTGTTGTAGTTTTTGGTTTGGCGTATAAACTTTAACAAACAATTATATTCATTGTTAAAGAGAATGGTTTTTTGGGTTAGCACAAGACTACTGACAATGAGGTGTTGACAAACTTGAAGACTGAATTCATGGCTTTATGGGATGGTTTTGCCATAGATTGTAGGTGCACTCCTTAATTATGATGAGAGATTATTCCTTTTTAGTAGCTTTCATCACCGTCATGTATGTTGAAATGTTAAACATCTCCTTGGCCAATGCCCAATGAGGTAGAACTTTCAACATGAAGTAGTCTTAAAAATACTAAACTAGATATAAATATATATATATCTACAAGTTGATCTAAGATTATATAAAAATAAGTACAGCTCATAAACACTTATTTTTATTGGTGAAAAATACCAAACTTTAATAGTGTTGAGACATGATAAATGTAAAGTTGTACTAGCTAAATGTATCAAGGCCAGTTGATTCATTTTTTTATGGTAGTTATAACTAAATTCTTGATGGTAGCTAATAGTTAGTTATAGTTTTAAGTGAACAAAGCTATATATAAACACACATTGCATTGTATGAGTGAGTTTTTTATCCTCAATAATAGAAAGATTCTTGTTTCTTTATTCTTCTCATTTCTATTATTACAGAATTGCATTTATGAAAATGGTATCAAAACTTTTTTTTACAGTAATCACTAATGAAGACAGTGTCATCATAGAATCAAAGAATCATCCATTGATTCACAAATTCAAAATTGCAGTTTGCAGTATTTTCTCCTTGTTTTTGATTGTTTTTTGATTGATTCTTTGTGAGTCAATCATCTTAAAAGTTCAAATTGTGTGTTTTCTCTTCTATAGTTTCTACTTCTTCAAGTTGAATTCTGTCGTTGTTCCTTGTTTATTCAGCTAAATTATGGAAGTTCAGCATTTCATTGGATTGTATTGCTTCCACGCAAACAATTTGAAAAAAATGAGAATTTGGAAGATTCATGATGGGACATGATCATACGTCTGGTTATATTCTTCAAAATCTCAATAATAGTGATGGGTGTACTTTTGTGAATGGTAATTCTTTGCCAAGGAAAGGTATTGCCTATAACCATTCTTTTTTCTTAGTCTTACTAATGTAAGTGGTATAAGCATTATCTCTTTTCAACTACTTAGTATTGAAAACTATACTATATTGAATTGATGTATAAAGCTAGTTCTTTTAGGAAAAAAAACAAGCTAGGGCTACTAGATGGTACATGCAAGAAATAAATGTATGGAGAAGAACTTAAGGGATAATGGGAGAGGGTTAATGCAATTATTTTATCCTAGTTGATGAACTTTGTATCT
Source organism: Capsicum chinense (assembly GCA_026120095.1). Lineage (NCBI taxonomy): Eukaryota > Viridiplantae > Streptophyta > Magnoliopsida > Solanales > Solanaceae > Capsicum > Capsicum chinense. The sequence goes on along the minus strand of JAPEIP010000006.1, from coordinate 70,738,588 downwards.
AGGAGTTTACTTGGTAGAGTTGCATTTACTATAAGTGCATTAAGTATCCAGGATGACTTGACAGAAAGGTTTGATTGAGTTGATGGATCCAGAACCTATTGTCTCCATAAATACATTATCTCTTTACAGCAAGGAAATGCTTCTATAAGTAATGCCAGACTTCAGAATTTGTGGGATGAATTAGAGGCCTTAGTGCCTTCTTATTAATGTAACTATGATAAATCCAAGAGCTTTGTGTCTTATATAAACAGGAAAAAGTTATATCAATTCTTGATGGGTCTGAATGAGTCTGATCATCAGGCTAGAAACTATATTCTTATGATGGATCCTTACCTAGTTTACTCAGACATATGACTTGGTAGTTAGGGATAAAGGACAAAAGTTTTTGTTGTCTAGTGTCAACAATCTTTGTATGAATTCTGCTTGTCTTGAGTCAATAGCTATGTATTCAAAAGGTTGTAATAGCTCAGGTAATACCTCAGAAGTACAAAATGAACTCTCTTCTAATGTGTGATTTTTGCAAGTGTAAAGGACATTTAAAGGAGTTCTTTTATAAGTTGGTGGAATATCCACTAGATTTTAAGTTCAAGAAGAAAAGTAAGTTTTGAACTCTTTTTATAGTGCAAATGAGAACAACAATTCTAGCTATTAGAATCGACAAATACAAGCCATTTTTTCTTATGGTATAAATACTAATGTGCCATTGTCTGGGTGCAGAAGAAAGATTATTCATGTAATACTGGTTGATAATTAGTATTTCAAATTGAGAATGATATGAAGCAACTTCTTCAGGTCTTCATATTTACTAAAGAAAATCATGATCATATTCTCAAGTTGTTTGAACAAAGATCAGGACTTTCTACTACTATAGATAAATGTAATGTTGCAATTACTGCAGGTAAGGCCTTACTTGTGGAACTACTCATATGGTGTCTAGTCTATATATGTAGACTAATGAGGATATGTCTATTCTCAATTCACCTAAGCATGTATATCTTCCTAATGGTGATTCTACCAAAGTTACACATGTTGGTTCTAGTGCTTTATCAGCTAGGACCTTAATTACCAATGTATTTTTTATTCCTCAATTCAGATATGACGTACTATATGTGAGTTAATTCACTAAGGAACTAGGTTATTTAGTCATATTCTTCCCTTATTTTTGTGTTTTCTAGAAGCTTTACAGTGGAAAGGTAAAAGGAACTTGGTAAAGAAGAAGGAGGGTTGTATCTTTTGTTGAATCAGTTTAATCAAAGGAATGACATGGACTCTATATATAATGTTAAGAGTGTCACGTCAAAGATTACCAAAGAGTCATCTATTGAGTTGTGAATTCAAAGATTAGGGCATGTTTCCTTGTGGTACAATCTAGAATGTTTGATATTCCTAAACAAACTATGCGTCAAGTGTCCAAGTGCTTAGTTTATCCTTATGCTAAACAGACTAAAATTCAGTTTCCTTCTAGTAGTATCAATAGTGATGCTTGCTTTGATTTAATTCATTTTGAACTTTGGGTCCTTTTAATAGTCCTAAATTTGATGGTAACAAATATTTCATTATAATTGTAGATGATTATTCTCAAATAATTTGGTTGTTTTGGCTTAGAAATAAATCAGATGTTTGTATATCTCTCTAAGTTTTCTTGCAGTTTGTTAAAATTTAGTTTGATAAAAATCTGAAAATATTAAGATTTGATAATGGGCCAAAGTTTGTTAATACAATATGTGATGCATTGTTCAAAATATTGGGAATAGTCTATCAGAGCTCATGTCCTTACACCCCTTAGAAAATGATGTTTCTAAGAAGAAACATAGGCATATACTTGAGATAATCAAAGCTTTGAGATTTCAAGAGAAAATACCTCTCAAATATTGGGAGCATTTTGTTTTATCTGCAACTTATATTATAAATAGGTTGCCTAATAGTATGATTGACAATCAAACGCCTTCGGAAAGAATGTGTAGTTGTAAGCCCGAAGTGTCTCATTTAAGAACTCTAGGTTGCATAAGTTTTGCAAAAAACCTATCTGAGTATGAAAAATTGATGCCTAGATCAAGGTCTTCAGTTTATATAGGTACTAAAAACAAAGAATGGACACATTCTATTTGATTTGGTAAACAAATTATTTTTTGTAAATAGGGATGTGACCTTCAGTTAATATCTGTTCCTTTTTATAGTCATGAAAAGTAATACAAAACAACCTGTATTTGTGGATACTTTACAAGATTTATTAGTTGTGTTTCAGGAACTAGTTCATTCAGGTTCTTTATCACTCTGTTGTATACACTCTTTATCTATAGAAGAGATTGTGTTGCCTGATAATAATCAGATGATGATGAATCAACTAGATGAAGTACTTCTTAATGTTGTTCTTAGTTATATTCTTCCTAATGATGATATTCTACCACACGATGTAGTTGTTCTTGAGTTGCAGGCTCAGGATCCACCTACAATGATAGTTGAGGTTGAGACTAGAAGAACTATAAGAAGTAAATAAAAGCCTACATGGCTAAAAGATTTTATTTCCTTGCATATACTAGGAATATTCCATATCCCATAAGAAACTACTTGTCTTGCACCCATCTATCTCCTACTTATTAGTACTATATGGCTTCTACCTACACACTTGTAGAATCTTACAGCTATTTTGAGGTAGTCAAAGATAAAAGGTAGGTCGATTCTATGCAGGATAAAATTCAGGTATTGGAAAGTAATAAGACCTGGGACATTACAGACTTACCTCAAGGTAAGAAACCTATAGGATGTAGGTAGATCTACAAGATCAAGTACACATCTATAAGGAAGGTCGAAAGGTTCAAGGATAGATTGGTGGCTAAGGGTTAAAGTCAACAACATGGGATTGCTTATGAGGAGACATTCTCTCTTGTTGTTAAGATGGTGACTATCAGATCTATATTGTCTATTGCATCTTCTAAACATTGCACATCCATTAAATAGATATGTTAAATGTTTTTCTACCATGACCCAAACCTAGGCCTGGTTGTTACGGGTAATCTCCAGCCCACCATAGATCGGAGACCACCCCCTTAACCTTATTTCATAAGAACAATAAGAACAAAAAAACATAAGTCAACCAAACAAGGGATAGATAAATGATACCAAAATAAATTTCAAGAGTCAACATAAGACACAATACCACCCCACTACTATCCATAAAAGCCTCTAAATACTGAATACCAACTAAGTCAAGACATGCCCTTGACTATGACCAAAACGAATCCAAAGTACTAAAATAATAATGAAAGAAAAATAAAATAATAGGGCCTTCTGAAGGATGAAGGCTCACCACTTCACAACAGATCAACAGAAGTATTCAACAACCAAATACTGCACAAGGGCAACAGAAAAGCCTTTGGGCCCTACATCAAGAAATGATGCAGCGTCCAGGGACGGTCAGTAGGGCGAATACTGGTATGTTACTTAGGGGATAGGGATAAAATAATGCAATTCCAAAATTCATGTCATAAACTATATGCATCACATTCAAATATACATATAGGATGTCGAGATAGGGAAAAAGGTTATGAACATGAGAGTTGAAAGATATAACCTGAGATGTATAGCTCACTTCATACTAAAGGAACCCATGGGTTATATAGGATCAACTCCCCCTAATGAAAGGCCCTAGTATGTGTTAGCCTCACGAACTAGGGAAATTAAAGGAAAAGCTAAAGACACCAAGGCTCTAGCCATACCACACTATAATGGTGTACCATACATATGGTCATATAGACCCCCACATTGGTAAATGTGGTTTCCAATGTTGGCCCACCGGGACCTTCATCTTTACGATGAGCTACACAATTCCCATTAAGCCCAAATTAAAATAGTTTTCATATAAACCCAAGAGTCATTCATTAAGGAAGTTACCACTTGGTATCGCCATACTAATATGCTTGCCAGCAAATATAATTATTCCAACCAATCCATATAACCAAATTGGCTCCCAAGTTCCATTTAAATCCAAATCCAAGGCCACCTAGTCCATCCAAAACTATTTTCATTCATTTATCCTTTAATACAATGCAATCAGTTCAGATAGAAAGTCAAACCATACAATTATCTATATTCAAAATCAAATTTACAAAGTGGGTTGAGGTTAATGACATTATCAAGCAAAATTCCTATTAATTTGAGAAAAACCATATCCCCATTCCAACTATTTAAACAATGCACCAATTCATTCCCAAAAATATTAATTTAAGGCATAAATAATCAATTTCGAACATGGGACAGGTAATTCAATCTGTAACAACAAAAAACCCTTTTCCTAATTTCAAAGCCACAATTTAAATCACATAAATATCCAATCAATTAATGCCATAATGAAAAATGACAAGTAAGGAATGAGCAACATTTCTGAAATACACAATGAATTGAAGACAATTTGAAGTTTGGAGCCCAGAATAGAGATTTCTTAAAAAACCCTTGAGTTTTCTTGGGTTTTGAGTTAAAGAGAGAATGAATAGTGTTTTGATATTTAAAACATACAAGAAAAGGGTTATTTTATGTTTATAAGTCATACAGGGAATAAAAATACCAAAATCCCCTAACCCCAAGTGAAAAAAACAAAAATTAGATGAAATAAGAGCAGTATTGCAGCCGCTATCGTAAAGGGTAGCCTCAATGTCACACCCTTATCGCGGAGGTTAACCTTCATGGCACGCCAATATAACAGACCCCCATTACTTCAAGATCTCAAATGACCCTAACCCGCTTCCAAAAATTCTGAAACTTTTCCAAAACACCTTTTAACATCCTTAAATATAATTCAAGTAAAAAATCTATATTACACATGTGGGAGGATCAAAATAAAATTATTGAAATTTTGTGGGGTCTTACATTATCCCTCGTTTGGGTCTTTCGACCCCGAATAAGAAGTTAGGACACTTTTAGTAAGAGAATAGCAAGAATACATTAGAATCCAAGGACAATTTCAAAAAGCAACAATGGGGAAACAAAACTCATACCTTAATCACTTTCACCCAACCCGAGGAACAAGGATGGGTACTTCTCTCTTATCTTCTTTAGCTTCCCATGCAGCTTTTTCCACCTTTTTATTCCTTCAAAAGAACCTTTGTCGAATCTATATCCTTTGTCCTCAATCTATGAATTTTTCTATCCAATATCTTAACTAGGACTTTCTCATAAGATAGTGAATCTGAAACACCAACATATGAATCTGAAACACCAGTATCCTCATTAAGCACTATGGAAAAAGGGTTACCCATATACATTTTAGCTTAGACACATGGAAAATAGGATAAATAGAAGCCAAATTCGCTGGTAACTCTAACTCATAAGAAATATTTCCAATTCTTCTCACAATCTGATATGGAAAAACATAACAAGGACTAAGCTTCCCCTTGTTACTAAACCTCATGACTCTTTTCAAAGGGGATACCTTTAAGAAAACCCAATCACTACCTTAAATTCCAACTCTCTTTGCCTCACATCCGCTAAGACTTTTGGAAATTTTGAGAAATATTAAGACTTTCTATAACCTCATTCACCCTCTCTACATCTTTGTAAACTAATTTAGGACCAAATAACCTAGTCTCACCTACCTCAAATCACCAAATAGAAGACCTACACCTCCTATTATATAGAGACTCAAAAGGATCCATTTGAATTCTAGAATGATAACTGTTGTTACAGGTAAACTCAATAAAAGGCAAATGATAAACCTAACTACCTCTGAATTCAATTACGCAGGCTCCTAGCATATTCTCCAGGTGTAAATAGTCTGTTCTGATTATCCATCCATCTAATGGTGGAAAGTGGTATTAAGGTTCCCCTGCATACCTAAATCTTTCTGAAACAAATGCCAGAAGTGAAAAGAGAACTGCATATCTCAATATAAAATAATGGACACCGACACCCCATACATCTTCACAATCTCCTGAATAAATAACTTAGCATAATCCTCCCTCGCGTAGTTAGTCCTCACAGACAAAAAGTGAGCAGACTTAATCATCCTATCTACAATGACTCAAATAGGATCATATTGATTGCGAGATCACGGAAGACCTATAACAAAGTCCATATTAACCATCTCCCACTTTCACATAGGTAACTCTATCTCTTAAGACATGCCACCAGGCCTCAAATATTCAACCTTTATTTACTTACCAACCATACACTTAGCAATAATATTTGCCATATCTCTCTTTATGTGATTATACCTATAGATTTCCTTTAAGTCATGGTATTTTTTAGTCGAACCTGGATAAAGTGTATATCTAGATTCATGAGCCTCCGCTAAGATTCTTTTCCTAATCCCATCAACATCAAGAGCACACAACCTTCCTTGATACCTCAAGATGCCATCTCCCCCAATTTCAAAATCCATAATCTTTTGCTGATCCATATCATCCTTAAACTACATAAGAGTGGGATCCAAAGCCTACTTCTCCTTCAATTTATCACCAAGAGATGATTTAACCATTCTTGAAAAACCACTCCCCAATCCTCAAAGTCCAAGAGATAAACTCCCAAGTTTCCAACTTGTGAATATCCTTAACTAACCATCTATTCTCCATATAGACATGAGATAAGATCTCTATATACAACCTGCTAAAAGGATCAACAACATTATTAGCTACCTGAATGGTAGTACAAACTCATCGTAATCCTTAAGTAGCTCGAGCTACCACCTCTGTTAGATATTTAATTCTTTCTATATAAACACATATTGTAAGCTCTTATGATCTGAATAGATATCTACATGCATCCTCTACAGATAATGACACCAGATTTTCAAAGGAAAGACCACAGCTGCCAATTCCAAATCGTGAGTCAGATATTTCGTCTCATGAACCTTAAGCTTCCTAGAAGCGTAGGCCCCAACCTTACCATGCTACATTAAAACACAACCCAGTCCCATACGGGACATATTACAATACACCATAAAACCATCATTACCCTCGAGAAGGGTCAAAACTAGCACAAAAGTCTACTTATCCTTTAACTTCTCAAAACTACCTTCATAAGTATTGGACCATAAAAACTTAACCTTTCTGTGAGTTAGTATCATCAGTGAAGCAGCAATAAATGTGAAACTCTCCAAAAACCTTCTATAATGCCCAGCCAAGCCTAAAAAGCTCCTAATGTCAATTGGAGTCGTAGGTCTAGGACATTATGTAACTTCTTTAAATTTCTGAGAATCAACCTTGATCCCCTCACTAGGAAAAATATGCCTAATAAAGGTCACAACACTTAGACAAAATTCACGCTTAGAAAATTTTGCATACAAATCCTAGTTCTTAAGATTCTGCAACACGACTCAAAAGTGATTGGCATAATCCTCATCACTCTTAGAGTACACCAAGATCTCATCAATCAAGACTATAACAAACAAATCTAGAAACTACCTGAACACTCGATTTATAAGTTCTATGAATGCAGCCAGAGCATTTATCAACCCAAATGACGTATATAAAAACTCATAGTGGTAAAATATGGTTCAAAAGTAGTCTTGGGAATATCAACCTCCCTAATTTTCAACTGATGGTAGGTCGAATGAAGATCAATATTAGAGAAGCATCTAGCATCCTAAAGTTGATTGAAAAGATCATAAATCCTTGGAAGAGGCTACTTATTCTTCATTGTAATTCTATTCAACTGGCGATAATCTATACATATCATAAGAGGCCCATCATTCTTTCACATGAAAAGAATAAGAGCACTCTACGGGGAACACTAGGATGAATTAAACCCTTATCAAGAAGATCCTTTAACTGCTTCTTAAGATCGTTCAGTTCAGTCGGGGCCATCCTATAAAGAGGAATGGAAATAGTATGAGTATCCAATAGAAGATCAATTCCATAATCTATTTCCCTTTTGAGTCCTACAATCTAGAGAAGCATAGCATAAATGAAGCCAATACATCCCTAAAATTACATCAAATCCACTATGTCCAGTTCTATAAAATACACCAACATCTCTCTGTGAAAGATAGACACCACACAACCCCTATAGATTTTTCTAGCAATAATAAAATCACCCACCGAAGTGGACATAGAAAAGGGGTCAAAAATATTTTTAGGACTAAAACCAAAGTACACATCCACATAAGAGGTCACATAAAGATAGGGTAAAGCCCAGATCAAGGAAACAAAAGATATCAAGAGAGAAGAGCTGTAACATATAGGTAATAATTTTTGGGGATGCCTCAAAATTTGGACAAGTATAAAGAGCATAGAGATGATTCCAGCAAGTGCCAGTACCAAAAGTGACGCCCTTAGGTATAAGAGCTAAATAAGTGGCAGTAAAAAACTTATTATCTCTAGTGGCAACCTTAGCTATGGGATAATTCTGCGGCAGATGATCAGGATGACCATAATTGAAACACAAACTCCTTCCCTCCTTATAATTTCCACAGTGTATCAGTCTACAAAAATAGCGAGGAGGATAAGGTAGGGTTGATTGAGCTCCACTGACCTGAGACTGGGCACTCTGTGCCTTAGGACCACTGCCATCCTGAAAATGAAGATCACCAAAAAGTGTAGTATAAGAAGCACTAGCAAACAATCAAGAATTTCCTTAATTCCTCTTATTCTATTACCTATTATCTCTCCCAACTGTTCTGCTAATTTTTGACCTACTTTGAATATCTAAACTTCTCTGCGTCTCTTTCACCTCTACTTATTTTTTTCTCATTTTCTACCCGCTACATATAAATTACTAGCTTAGAGATGTCCATCTTATTATTCAACATAGCAGACTTACACTCTAACACCAAATAACGAGACAAAGCAGAAGCAAACTTCCTTATTTGGGACCTTATATTAGATACTAATTTAGGAGCATATCAAGATAATAGATGGAAATTCAGAGCATACTCCTTAGTACTCATCCTACCTTGCTTCAAATTCACAAACTCTTAAGCCTTAGCTTTCCTTAACTCCTACGGAAAAAAGTGATTAGGAAAAGAAATTGAAAAGTCATCCCACCCTACCTATTTATCATATCACCCCTCATCATTTCTCACTCTTCATACTACTAATAAGCCACACCTTTTAACTGATAAGTAGCAAAATCCACACCCTCTAAATCAGTAACATGTATAACCCAAAATATCTTCTCCATCTCATCAATAAACCCTTAAGGATCCTCCTTAATAATAATTCCCATAAAGGTTAGGGGATTAAACCTCATAAACTGGAAAACCCTGGTGACCTCATATTAATTAACAATAGGACTAACACGATCATACTGACGAGATCATAATGCCATTAGTTGAGAAAACATATAAATAGACCGATAGAACTCCACTTTAGAGATATCTCCTTGAGGTGACTGAGCATAAGTGTCACCAGCCTAAAAAACCTAAGAAGGACTAGTAGGTATCAGTGGAACCCCATGTGGAGTGGTACAATTGGGAGAAAGGACCCTAGGCTGGGTCTACCCTCCATAAATAAGGCGGGTCCCCTCCATATTTTCCTCAGGTGGGACAGAGTTTCCATCAGAGTTTCTATGATCAAAAAATCATCGAGGAGGCATGATCTAAAATATGAGTAAGCCAAGAGTTAGAGGATTTTCATAACAACTAGCCTCTATAGCCTAAAATAGAACACAAGAAAGGGAAACATTCTAAAATTCATCGTAGCCTCTCCCTTATAAGTGTGGTATGCTACAAACCCATAAAAGAAACCCTAATCAACATGGTTTTATGGGTACCGAACCACCCTAAATCGTGATATAATACCAAGTACTTCATGACCTAAACTCAAACCTAGCCATGACATGTAATCTCAAGCCCACCATAGACCAGAGACCACCTTCTTAACAATACCTTATGATCATAATAAGAATAAATAGCAGAATTTAACTAAGCCAATAATAGATAAATGACACTAAAAAAAATCTCAAAAGTAAACATAAGACACAATACCATCCGACTACTATCCACAAAATCCTCTAAAATTAGAATACCAACTATGTCGGGAAATGTCTTCAACTATGAAAAAAAAGAATCTAAAGTACTAAAATAGTAATGAAAGAATAATGAAATGAAAGGGACTTTCAAAGGATGTAGGCTCACCACTTCACAACTTATCAACACAAGTAATCAACCACATAATATTGTACTAGAGAAATAGAAAATCCCTCAAACCCTACATAATGAAATAATGCAGAATTCAAGGACGGTCAGTGGGGTGAGCCCTTCATATAACTTAGGGGTTAGGGATAAAATAATACAATTACAAAAATCTAGTCATAAACCATATGTACCACATTCATATACATATGTAGGACGTCGAGATAGGGAAAATGATCATGAACATAAGGTTTTAAAGATTTAACCGGAACTTTGTAGCTCGCTTCGTCCTAAAGGAACTCATGGGCTATATGGGTTTATCTCCCTCTACTGAATGGGCCCTAGTATATGTTAGCCATATAAACCGAGGAAATTTAAGAAAAGTCTAAAGACTCCAAGGCTCTACTATCCCAAAATATAATATGTGTACTAAGCATATGGTTATATAGACCCCTACACTAGCAAACATGGTTTCCAGTATTGATCTACCCTCAACCCCCTCTCCCCCTCTTGGACTTTAATCTTCACGATGAGCTACAAAATTCCCTTTAAGCTCAAATAAAAATTGTTTGCACATAAACCCAAACATTAATCTAGGAGTCATTCATTAAGACATTACCACTTGGTATCATCATAAAAATATGCTTGCAAGCTAATATAATTATGCCAACCAATCCAGATAAGTAAATTGACTCCCAAGTTTAATTTAAAATCTAAATCCAATGCCATCCAAAACCATATTATTCATTTATCCTTTAATGAAATGCAATGAGTTTAAAACACAAGTTGAACCATGCAATTATCCATATTCAAAATCAAGTTTACAAGGTGGGTTGAGGTTAATACCATTATCAAGCCAAACTTCCATCAATTTAGGGAAGCCCATGTCCCCCATTCCAATCATTTAAACAATGCACAATTCAGTCCTCAAAGCATTAATTTAAGGCATGAATAATCAATTTAGTATATGGTACAAGTAATTCAATCAATAACAACCAAAATTGCTCAACCCAATTTTAAAACCATAATTTAATTCACATGAATATCCAATCAATTAATGTCATGGTGTAAAAATTTCAAGTTAGGGATGAGCAACATGTCTAATATACACAAGAAATTGAAGACAATTTGAAGTTTGGAGCCTAAAATAGTGATTTCTTGAAAAACCCTTGAGTTTTCTTGGATTTTGAGTTTAAGTGAGAATAAATGGTGTTTTGATATTTAAAAACTAAATGAAAAGGGTTATTTTAAGTTTATAAGTTGTACAAGGGTAAAACGACCAAAATTCCCTCACCTCAAATAAAAAAAAAACCAGAAGAAATTAAAATAACAATGTGGCACACCATTATCGTAGAGGGTACCCTCTGTGCCAAGCCCTTATCGTGATGGTTAACCTTTGTGGCATGATAACTTCACAGACCCTCACTACCCTGGGTCCTAAAATAACCCTGAACTCCTTTTGAAAATTTCAAAACTTTTCCAAAATACTCTTTTAACACTCCTAAACATAATTGAAGTCAAAAAATAATATTACACAAGCGGAAGGGTCAAAAATAAAATCTTTGAAATTTCATGGGGTCTTATATTTTCTTCAAGATGATCTAGAAGATGAGAAATATATGCAACTACCTTAGGGTTTTGTTAGTTAAAGGGAGAAAGTGTGTAGGCTGACCATATCCCTTTAGGGAATTAAACAAGATCCAAGACAGTTGAACCATAAGTTAACCAAAGCCCTTATAAATCTCAAGTTCAAACAGAGCCAACTTGACTATTCTTTATTCATCAAAAAAATAGAAGAAGGAATTAGTATTGTATTAGTATATATAGATAATATGTTGATAATTGGTCGTAAGCTAAAGTTAATCTAAAGAACAAAGAAGGTATTGCAGTAAGATTTCAAGATGAAGGATTTAGGTGAGCTCAAGTACTTTTAAGGTATTGAGTTCACTAGATCTACAGTTGGTATATTGATGAATCAGAGAAAATATGCTCTTGAATTTATATCTGCAGTTGGTATGTCAACAGCCAAGCCTACAAAAACACCTTTAACATAATTGTCAAATTAATCTCAAGAAGTATGACGAACATATGAAGAAGGAATAAGAACATCCTTTAGTAGATCAAACAGTGTGTCAGAAATTTATAGCTAATTATTTAACCTCAACATGAATAGACTATATATATCATATAACACTCAAACATTGAGCCAGTTCATGTATCAACGTAAAAGATTTCACATAAATATTGCACTAAGAGTTATCAGGTATCTTAAGAAATAACCTAGATAAGGTCTACTGTTATCATGCAGCTCAGATGGAAAGTTACTGCATATTGTGACGCTAATTTGGCGTCCTATCAACTCACCAAGTAGTCAGTAATATGGTTCATGATTAAAAATGACAATTTATTGATTTCACAAAAA
>JAPEIP010000006.1:70715640-70726003 GCA_026120095.1 Capsicum chinense | reverse complement strand
GACGGTCAGTGGGGTGAGCCCTTCATATAACTTAGGGGTTAGGGATAAAATAATACAATTACAAAAATCTAGTCATAAACCATATGTACCACATTCATATACATATGTAGGACGTCGAGATAGGGAAAATGATCATGAACATAAGGTTTTAAAGATTTAACCGGAACTTTGTAGCTCGCTTCGTCCTAAAGGAACTCATGGGCTATATGGGTTTATCTCCCTCTACTGAATGGGCCCTAGTATATGTTAGCCATATAAACCGAGGAAATTTAAGAAAAGTCTAAAGACTCCAAGGCTCTACTATCCCAAAATATAATATGTGTACTAAGCATATGGTTATATAGACCCCTACACTAGCAAACATGGTTTCCAGTATTGATCTACCCTCAACCCCCTCTCCCCCTCTTGGACTTTAATCTTCACGATGAGCTACAAAATTCCCTTTAAGCTCAAATAAAAATTGTTTGCACATAAACCCAAACATTAATCTAGGAGTCATTCATTAAGACATTACCACTTGGTATCATCATAAAAATATGCTTGCAAGCTAATATAATTATGCCAACCAATCCAGATAAGTAAATTGACTCCCAAGTTTAATTTAAAATCTAAATCCAATGCCATCCAAAACCATATTATTCATTTATCCTTTAATGAAATGCAATGAGTTTAAAACACAAGTTGAACCATGCAATTATCCATATTCAAAATCAAGTTTACAAGGTGGGTTGAGGTTAATACCATTATCAAGCCAAACTTCCATCAATTTAGGGAAGCCCATGTCCCCCATTCCAATCATTTAAACAATGCACAATTCAGTCCTCAAAGCATTAATTTAAGGCATGAATAATCAATTTAGTATATGGTACAAGTAATTCAATCAATAACAACCAAAATTGCTCAACCCAATTTTAAAACCATAATTTAATTCACATGAATATCCAATCAATTAATGTCATGGTGTAAAAATTTCAAGTTAGGGATGAGCAACATGTCTAATATACACAAGAAATTGAAGACAATTTGAAGTTTGGAGCCTAAAATAGTGATTTCTTGAAAAACCCTTGAGTTTTCTTGGATTTTGAGTTTAAGTGAGAATAAATGGTGTTTTGATATTTAAAAACTAAATGAAAAGGGTTATTTTAAGTTTATAAGTTGTACAAGGGTAAAACGACCAAAATTCCCTCACCTCAAATAAAAAAAAAACCAGAAGAAATTAAAATAACAATGTGGCACACCATTATCGTAGAGGGTACCCTCTGTGCCAAGCCCTTATCGTGATGGTTAACCTTTGTGGCATGATAACTTCACAGACCCTCACTACCCTGGGTCCTAAAATAACCCTGAACTCCTTTTGAAAATTTCAAAACTTTTCCAAAATACTCTTTTAACACTCCTAAACATAATTGAAGTCAAAAAATAATATTACACAAGCGGAAGGGTCAAAAATAAAATCTTTGAAATTTCATGGGGTCTTATATTTTCTTCAAGATGATCTAGAAGATGAGAAATATATGCAACTACCTTAGGGTTTTGTTAGTTAAAGGGAGAAAGTGTGTAGGCTGACCATATCCCTTTAGGGAATTAAACAAGATCCAAGACAGTTGAACCATAAGTTAACCAAAGCCCTTATAAATCTCAAGTTCAAACAGAGCCAACTTGACTATTCTTTATTCATCAAAAAAATAGAAGAAGGAATTAGTATTGTATTAGTATATATAGATAATATGTTGATAATTGGTCGTAAGCTAAAGTTAATCTAAAGAACAAAGAAGGTATTGCAGTAAGATTTCAAGATGAAGGATTTAGGTGAGCTCAAGTACTTTTAAGGTATTGAGTTCACTAGATCTACAGTTGGTATATTGATGAATCAGAGAAAATATGCTCTTGAATTTATATCTGCAGTTGGTATGTCAACAGCCAAGCCTACAAAAACACCTTTAACATAATTGTCAAATTAATCTCAAGAAGTATGACGAACATATGAAGAAGGAATAAGAACATCCTTTAGTAGATCAAACAGTGTGTCAGAAATTTATAGCTAATTATTTAACCTCAACATGAATAGACTATATATATCATATAACACTCAAACATTGAGCCAGTTCATGTATCAACGTAAAAGATTTCACATAAATATTGCACTAAGAGTTATCAGGTATCTTAAGAAATAACCTAGATAAGGTCTACTGTTATCATGCAGCTCAGATGGAAAGTTACTGCATATTGTGACGCTAATTTGGCGTCCTATCAACTCACCAAGTAGTCAGTAATATGGTTCATGATTAAAAATGACAATTTATTGATTTCACAAAAAGCCAAAAAACAACTATAATTTCAAGGAGCTCAACCGAAGCTGAGTATATAAGCTTTGCATGCACAATGTCAGAGTTAGTATGGTTATTTTGTTGGCTGAAAAAAGTTGATTAAGAGTTTCATTTACCATTTTAAATATATTGTGATAGAGAAGTTGCAATCCAAATTACATCAATTCAATTTATCATGAATAAACAAAGTATATTGGGATTGATTGTAACTTCATAAGGAAAAAACTACAACAAGAATTAATCAAAGTGAATTATCTTCCAACTCAAGAACAACCTACTGATGTTTTGAAAATAGGGTTGTCTAGACTACAACATGAATAAATTTTATCCAAGCTAGAAGTTGTAGACATCTTTGCACCACCTAGCTTGAAGGAGAGTGTTGAGATATGTTGAATGTGAAGTTGTACTAGCTGAGTGTATCAAAGATATTTGAGTCATTTTGTTGAGTCGTTATAACTTACTTCTTCATGTGTAGATAATAGTTAGTTATAGTTGTTATGTGAACAAATCTATATAGAGAGAAACAATGCAGTGTATGAGTCAGTTTTTTTATCCTCAATAACAGAAAGCTCCTTCTTCCTTTCTTCTCTTCATTTCTATGATTACAACATTGCATTTACGAAGAAACCATATGTTAAATTTCATCTTGTAGAAGAGATTAAAATTATTTATTATCGATTAAATGATTTTTTGGAATTTATCTGCATACATGTTAAATAAGTTATTGCTATAGTAAGACGTCAGCTTACACTAGAATAACTAAATCATAAAAAAAGTAAACCTATTTGCAGCTTACAACTTGAAAGCTAAATTTTATGGGTTTGGTGTGGAGGAATTGGCCTAAAAAAAGAGAGGGAAAGCCATTATTGCCAGATTTGGGGTGGTGGGGAGAAGAGAAAGATGAGTATAATTTTGATAAAAGTGTTCATTAGTCAGTTTAGTTTTATGTATTTTTCACTTTATCTACTTTTGATTTATAAACACCCTAAATCGATAGCCAAACCAATAAACTATTACAACTTTAACAATCAATTTTCTCAACACCAAAATCAAGTCAAACCAATACTCCTTTATCACTAATATAACTTTGTAACAAATTAGTTCAACTTACTTTCTTATTTAGTTTACTGCATTTATCAGGTCAAAATAATTACTAGGTGAGGTTTGTTCACCTCATAAAGTGGCCCAGAAGTTAGTAATTTTAGGAGTAAGTTAGGTGGAATAAAATGTTAAATTTAGGAGTTATATTTTTAGTAGGAGTCTATATATACAGAATAAAGTTGCTCTATTTTCTCTTGTAATTTTTGTCGCCATATTTTCTATTCAAGAAAAAGCTTTCGGCTATTTTATTTTCCTTCACTATTCTTGTTCTATAACTTCTCCTGCTCAATACTTTTTTTATATGGTATCAGAGAAAGGTTGAAGGGAGGAATTCTTTTTTCTTTTCTATTTTCTTGTCTATCAGTTTACTCTGTTGGAGAAGTTTGAAAAGTATGAAGAGAAAGTTTTGTCGTTTGTAGCAATGGAGGCCTCAAAAGGGGGAAATACTCAATATGGAATAAAAAACTTATAGGCACTAACTCCAAGTATTGGAGAATGTGTATGGAAGCATACCTTTAAGGTCATGATCTATGGGATTTAATTATAGGAACTGATTTAATAATCCCAGCCAATACTCCTGAGAATGCTGAATCACAAAGGAAATGAAAGATCAAAGTGCGGAAAAACACTCATTTCTTTGAGGACTTCTATCAGAAAGGAGTTTATTGATCATGTTTGTGATGTTTTCTCTCCAAAAGAAGTTTGGGACACACTCTGAAGGTTGTTTACCAAGAAAAATATAGCAAGGCTGCTACTATTGGAGAATAAGTTGGCAATGTTACAAGAGGGAGGTATGTCTATCTCAGATTACTTTTTGCGAGTTAAAAGTATTTGTGCTTAAATTTTAGAGATTAATCTGGAAGAGAAGATTAGTGAGTCGTGCCTATGATACTATCTTATTTGTGGATTGAAAAAGGGGTACGGTGCTTTTGTGACTTCCATTCATAGATGGGCGTAAAAACCATCTCTTGAGGAAATGGAGAACATGCTTTCTAATCAAGAAGCTTTAACTAAACAAATGGCTAAGAATTTTGAAATTGATGATGTTCTATTTCTAAGAGAAGTCGAACAAGAACAATACATCAACTTGGAACAAACATAAGGAAGAAGAAACAACTATGAAAAAGGTAGAAATTCACATAATAACAAGAAGTGCTATAGATGTGAGAAAATTAGGCACATCAAGAAAAACTGTCGAGTAAAACTTTATAAAGCCAATGTTGCGAGCACTAATAATGGAGATTAGAAAATGAAATGGGAACAATATTTTTGTATCGAAGCAATTGAACAAAAGTCAACACAAGATTTTGTCAATTGTGCTAACAATAATAAGAGGGAAGATTGGATCGTTGATTTAGGGTGCTCTCATCATGTAACTGGAGATGATTCTCTATTCTCAAAGATGGGAGAATATCATGGAGATCGAGTCACTATCACGGCAGATAACTCGACATATTCAGTAGTAAAAGAAAAAGTTGTGAAGATTGAGGTTGCTGATGATAAATCCAAAAGTATCAAGTTGCAGGATGTTTATCATGTTCCATGTTTGAAGAAAAATCTAGTCTATGTTTCTCAAATTACTAATTCTGGAAAATATGTATTGTTTGGTCCTACTGATGTGAAGGTGCTTGAAAATGTAAAAGAAATATCTGCTAATATTATTTTTACTGGCAAGAGGAAAGGTTCTTTATTTGTTATGTCAACAGGTGAAGCTTATGTGAAAAAAAGAAGCCAAACTGATAGTGTCGTAATTTGGCATGCTTGGTTGGGTCATGTGGGCTACCAAATGTTGCAGCAGATTTATTCTAGAAAGTTGGTAGATTGCATGCCAACTTTGAAGAATATACGCAAAGATGTGATTTGTCAAGGCTACCAATATGGAAAATCTCATCGTCTTCCTTTCAAAAGGTCATCAAATCAGAGAAACGTGTTGTTTGAATTGGTTCATACAGACTTGATGGGACCAACAATAACACCAAGTTATAGCATACATCGATGTGTTATGGTGTTGGTGGATGATCACTCTAGGTTCACTTGGGTGAAAGTTTTGAAAGAGAAGAGCGAAGCATTATCTAAGTTTGTGGAGTTCAAAAATGTTGTTGTAAATTAGTTCAGGAAGAAGATAAAATGTCTTCATAGTGATAATGGTGGATAATGTATGTTAGATGACTTCTTCCATTACTGTCATGACAACAAAATTCTTTGTCAAATGACTTGTCCAGATACTCCTCAGCAGAATAGAGTTATGGAAAGAAAGCTTTGTTATCTTACTTTAGTTTGTCTTTCATGGCTGCATGACAAAAATCTTCCTCGAGAGATTTGGGAAGAAGCTATTCAATATGGATGCCATGTGACAAATAGGTTGCCTCATTGTCCAGGTACACAGAAATTGCCTTTTGAACTTTTATATAGTCAGAAGCCAAATATGAACTATTTTTGGGTTTTTGGTTCTACTTGTTATGTTCATGTTCCCATAACTAATAGAACCAAACTTGATCCGAAAGAAAGAAAATGTATATTTGTTGGTTATGATTCTTATAGGAAGGACTGGAGATGCATGGATCCAAAGACAAATAGGTTTACCATTTCTAGAGACATGGTATTTGATGAAACATCATCTTTGTTTTCTTCTCAAAAGCTTGTTGTTCTAGGTGATGATCAAGATAATATAGAGTTATTATTTCCTAAAGTAAATGTGTTATCACCTTGTAGTGAAGAGGGAGAAAGTGTATCCCCAAATTAAAATATTTCGGAAGTTGTATCTCCAAGTCAGAACATTTCAAGGGAAGGAAATGGTGAACAACAAGCAGCAAGAAGGTCAACAAGGGATAAAAAGCAACCAGAATACCTAAAAGATTATGAGGTCAAACTTAAAATTTATTCCATGACCTCGTGTTTCTTTACTGGAGCACTAACTACCGAAGAACCATTAAGTTATAAAGAAGCAAAGGGCTGTTCACATTGGGAAAGAGCGATGCAAGGAGATATCTGCACTTTAGACAAGAATGAAACTTGGGAATTGGTACCCAAACCAGAAAAATGCAATCCATTCACTTACAAATGGGTATTTCACTTGAAGAAAAAATTTGATGTACCATTGATATGTTTAAAGCTCGTCTAGTTGATCGTGGGTTTTCACAAAACTATGGATTGGATTATGAGGGGATGTTTAGTCTGGTAGTGAATATGGTGATAGTAAGGTCACTTATTTCGCTAGCTTCTTTCAAAAGTTGGCAATTATGGCAGCTTGATGTAAAGAATGCATTTCTTTACGGAGAGTTGGATCGAGTAGTATTTATGGAGAAACCTTATGGCTTTGTCTCTAAGCAGTTTCCAAGTCATGTTTGTCATTTAAAGAAAGCTCTATATGGCCTCAAGCAAGCACCACGAGTTTGGTATGGTAAAGTTGCTCAATACCTTTCTTTTGTGGTTTTAGAGTATCTAATTCAGATTCTAGTTTATTTATAAAATTAGAATCAAATACATACGTTGATGATATGATAATAACTGGAGATAATGAATTAGAAATTTCTAATCTAAGGAAAGACTTGTCTGCTCATTTTGAGATAAAAATTTGGGGCAAATTGGATGTTTTCTTGGTTTGGAAGTGGAAAAATCAGATCGAGGCTACTTTGTTTCTCAGAAAGGTTATGCGGAGAGTCTCTTGGAAGTTATATCATTGGGGAGTCGAAAGAAAAGACTACTCTAATGGAGCCAAATCTCAAGTTGAAGAATGATGAAGGCAAGGCTTTGAAGGATGCGATAAAGTTCTGACAACTAGTTGGAAGTTTGATTTATTTGACTATCACAAGGCCAAAAATATCTTACTCTGTTGGTGTCGTTTCTCAATTTATGCAAAATCCAAAAACTTCTGACTTAAATGCCGCAAAGAGGATTTTGTGCTATGTGAAAGGATCTCTTAATCATGGACTTTGGTACAAGAGGTGTGATACTTTTTAATTGAGTGGATTTACTGATGCAAATTGGGCAAGTGATACACATGATCGTTGCTCGACTTTAGGTTATTGTTTTAGTACCGGGTCAGTAGTGGTGTCTTGGTGCAGTAAGAAGCAAGATGTTGTTTCTTTGTCTACCACTGAATCTGAATATATTGCAGCAACCATGGCTGCACAAGAGTGTATTTGGTTGAAAAGGCTAATCACTGATATGTACCAAAAAGTAGACTATGTTGTGCAAATCAAGTGTGACAATGAAAGTTCCATCAAAATTGCATCAAATCCCGTTTTTCATGCTCGAATGAAGCACATTGAGATCCGCCATCACTTTGTTCGTGAGAAAATCTTAAGTGAAGATATTGAACTGACAACTGTTCGCACCAACGCTCAAGTTGCGGATATATTCACTAAAGCTTTGGAGAATTCTAAGTTTCAATACTTTCGAGATGCTCTGGGAGTAGTTCATTGTGACCTTGCACTAAGGGGGAGTGTAACAAATTAGTGCAACTTACTGTATTATTTAGTTTACTGCATTTACAAAGTCAAAATAATTACTAGGTAAGGTTTGTTCACCTTATAAAGTGGTACAAAAGTTAGTAATTTTAGGAGTAAGTTAGGTGGAATAAGACGTTAAATTTAGGAGTTATATTTGTAGTAGGAGTATATATACAGAGTAAAGTTCCTCTGTTTTCTCTTCTAATTTCAGTCGCCATATTTTCTATTCAAGAAAAAGCTTTCAGCTGTTTTATTTTCCTTCACTGTTCTTGTTCTATAACTTCTCCTGCTCAATACTTTTGTTATAAACTTAATTGATTTTGGTTTAAAAAATCCTTATTCTTTGAAGTTTTTTAAGTCTTATTGCAGTCCTTCTTTGTCACTAATATAACTTAATTGATTTTAGGTTAAAAAATCGTTATTCGTGGAAGCTTTTTAAGTCTTATTACAGAATTAAGGTGGTGCTCCTTTACTTTTTAAATGTATAGAGGGTAGTGGATAGTCCCATGACACCCATGGTGAATAGCCAAGATTTGTCGGAGGAATTGAGGTAACTGTTAATGATGGAGGAATATCTAGTTCGTGATTAGGGTTTTTAGATAATAGTTCACTTCCATATTTGGTTAGACATTTAGACAATGGAATAATTTGCATCTATATTTTGCTAGGCTAGAGGATATATTTTTTTTTAAATTTTTGAATATTGCGGATAATAAATATATGAAAACTAAGACTTAACAAGAATTAATAAGTCCCATGAAGTATTTCCAAGAAATGAAGTGAACAACATACATTTTATCTTATCAAGTGAGTAGTATTGTGTAGAAGAGACAGAAGGATTATACTTCAAGTTGAGAGTTTGGCAGAACATTTACCTAATCACTTGATTTTTAATGGAACATGAAGCTTGTTCAACCTTTTCTCTTACAAAATATAGGTATATTTTAGGTGTTGTGTTTGTTGTAGATTTGCAAACTTATTTAAAGCATTGTAGATCACCTATTTATTCAAGACACGTAGATCCTAGCCTTTTCGTTCATACACTTTTTACTTGTTTTATTTCAAAATAGATTTCATTTTTATTGGTCTTATTTAGCATATTAAGAAAAGACAATTTATTTTTTCAGTTTTACCATCAATATTAATTACTTATATATTAAATTATTTCTCAACACTTAAGATTATACATTAATTAATTTGAGTATTATGATAAAATACTAATATTAATTATTATTATTTAAGAGGCATGAAAGTGAATGGAGGAAGTATTTACCTAGATTTGATTTAGAGGTTAATTTTAATCTTTTCTTTGTTGACCATTTAATCTATGAAAATTTGAAAAATTTGTAATAAAGTCATGGATAGTTGATGTAATCTTCTTCATCTATAGGTTGGCTCTGGTCAAGAAGTAAAGAGACTCTGTTACGACATAGTTAATTCATCATGAGAGCTAAAGGGAAGAAAAAGATCAGGAGATTGAAGAGGAAACGTTGACATGAATTTCTAAATTTTTTATTTTTATATATTTTGATCATTTTTCCCTTCTCAGTCGCTGCTACATGTTGATATTAGAATTTGGGGGTGGTTGACACTATTCCTGATGCAATTGAAAATAATTTGTGAGTGTTTCTGATCTTTTAAGGGCTTAATAAGCCATATAATTGAATTAGATCAACATTTGATGATCCTAGTGTTGGATGATAATTTGGACTGTCCCAGCATATTTAGAATGTCAAATTTGAGTTAGTAGTATCGTTAGTTCGGGTTCAGGACCTTTATCTTGCATTTTAATCCTTCATTTGAAAATAATAAAGGAAATTTCAGGGTTAATTTGGTGGAAACAACTTTTTTTTTCAAAATTTAATGTTGTCATTCAGTCTAGAACATCTAAATTAGCTTAGTAGCATAGTTTTTTTGCATTTATGGAATTTCAAATGAATGACTAATAACTTTGTAATTTAGTAAAGTTATTGATCCAGCTGCTCTAGCAAACAAAATATCACTTTAGCGGCAGAGCGCCGCCATAGCGGTCATGCTGAATCGTTGCCTATCGCTATAGCGGGTATTTACCACTTTAGCGGTTTTTGCTTTAGCGGAAGGGGACCACTTTAGTGGGACAAGCCACGTAGTCCAGACCGCTCATTTTCATGTTTTCCTTTATTTTGAAAATAAGTCCATATTTATCTCTTCCCACTTCTAGGTGGGAATACTAAACTCTTGCCTCATACCACCAGGTCTTTGGTGTTCAACCTTAACCTATTGGCATGTTGCACACTTAGCTACAAAAGCTGCTATACCTTTCTTCATGCCACTCCACCAATACATTTCCCGCAAGTCTCGGTACATCTTGGTGGCACCAGGATGAATAGAATATCGCGCCCCGTGCGCTTCAGCCATAATCCTCTGTCTCAGATCATCAACATTTGGGACACACAATCTACCCTGCAATCTCAACACACCATCTCCCCCTTGGGAGAAAACCTC
>JAPEIP010000006.1:70676444-70694532 GCA_026120095.1 Capsicum chinense | reverse complement strand
GAAGGTGGGGGATTGAGGGTCGGAGTAGGGATGAGTGATTTTGAGAGTTGTATGAATATTTCAACTTAAGAGTGAGGTTGAAAGAGAGTTTTGAAAAATGTTTTCCTTACCTTTTGAAGGAAAGTAATTTTCTTTAGATTTGAGGAAAATAAGTTGATTTGGAAAACATTTTTTAAAACTTTTAAGCCAACCAAACATTACAAAATTGAAAAACATTTTCCAAAAAATGTTTTCCTTCATATCAAACACACCCTTTGTTTCACCAACCTGACAAGAAAATTAATAAAACCTATAAGGAGAACTCCTCTCTGATGAATACATGAATCTAGAACATCTCAATTCGTTATTGGGCTGCTTTATTTGAATGTGCACCTTTAAACGGATCACTTGCCCATGGCTACTTCCGCCCAAAAGTTAACAAATTAAATCTTATGCATCCAGATTCCCATTACCAATAAATAAATAAGTAATCCATCGTACAATACCTGATCCAACTGATCAAGAATGATTTTTTCAAACTTGGGAACATTTCAGACTAAAACGAATCGTGGTTCGTACAATAAAGGATGAAAAGCCCAACAAAATAGTAAATGTGAGGACAAGTGATAATCCTTATGTAAGTATATGTATAGCATATCATGAGCAGATATCATTTTGCTTCTTTTTCTGTTAAAAGAATTAGTTGGAATTAGAGAAGCCATCTAACATTTAAAATGACTCCACTCTCCCATCCCTTTTGCATTTGCGGAATGTAAGATCACAAGTTACAGTTATCAACTTATCATGTATCTTTTTGCAGTCGAACCCTCGCTATCCGATGACTAGCGTCCTTAAATATGAAGACGAACACACAATAGCATTTACAAATAATAAACCTTCTTTAAGAAGCTGGACTCCCAAAACACTCGCAATATTTCGAGCACACGAGAGAAGGGATAAAGGGAGAAAGAGACAAAGTCTGATGAAGTGCCAAGGACAGGAGTATTATAACTTCTCATAATCCCAAATATTTAAGAGACCATCTTCTGCAGAGCTTCCAAACACAGAAGACCTATCCGGACACCACTGTAAAGGAAACGTTAACAGTTAACGGCGATCAAATGCAGAGATATTAATAAACACAATTTCACTGATGAACAGAAGAACACGGAAAATGAAACACCTGAACACAGATAACTGCAGCTGTGTGATGTTCAAACATATATATTGGTGATCCATCCAAATACAACAACATACCCAGTGTATCCCACAATATGGGTAAAGTATACGTAGTCCATACCACTACCTCAGATGAAGTAGAAAGTTCATTTCCGATAGACCCCCAGCTCAGGACTAATAACAGTATATCAACTAAAAAAACATTGAAACAAACAACAAAATGAGGTAACACACCACTAGATATTAAAAGAAATAAGACATCACAAAATAATACTATGACTCTCTATCCAAAATCACCAACATCAAAAAAACATCACAAATAAAAAAGGGAAAATACATCATTTTCACCCCATACTATATAAGAAAAGTCTAAGCTACACCTAAATTATATAAGTGACCTATTACACTCCTTAACTATATAAAAGTGATACTATTACCTCCCCGCGACCCCCATTCTAAGGCGCGTGTGTTACACTTATTTTAGGCGTGTCCAGCCTATTAAATAACAAAAGTAACTTCTAAAAACATTAAGGGAAAAGGCATCATTTCCACCCCAAATTATAGTCAAAAAGTCAAATCCACACCTAAACTATATAAGTGACCTATTACACACCTTAACTATAAAAAAACGATACTTTTTACTAACGTGGTGCTGACGTGGCAGCGCATGTAAAACACTACACCACATGCACGTGGTGGTAGCCTGACAGGGTGTAAATAGTTTTTTTTTTTTATAGTTTAGGTGTGAAATAGGTCACTAGTATAGTTTAGGTGTAGCTTCGACTTTTCGGGTATAGTCTAGGGTGGAAACGATGCCTTTTCCCAATAAAAAACTACAAGACTCATACATAACACTATGACTACAGACACAACTACAAACAAAACACTCCTCCCTACTAGTAAGGACGCACTCCTACCCACTAATTACTTTTAACTTATCTTGTCTTCTGTATATTTTAACTAATTCTTGGGATAGTATTTTTATTTTTCTCATGCAACTACTTTTTACTGTTTTACTATACCTTGGCTAAGTCTCTTGATGTGGGAGCATACCTAGGAGTAGTTGTGTATAGTTTAGCTTAGACTTAAGTCATCGGTAGACACTTAAAGTTGTTCTGAAAATTCACTTAGACCTTTCAACTAAGGTCTATACCTATCAGGCGCCTCAAGTACTAAAATTGACACCTATCAGGAGCAAAATGTTGATTTGGCAAAGAAAGTGTGTTACACTCTCCTTCAACGCGTTAATAGTAGAATAAATAATATTTTACTTTTTTTAATTAAAAAACTTATATTTAAATTATTTTATTAATATAATTTTTAATTATCCTAATATTTTAATTTAAAAAATATAGGAAAAGCCCCCCGCCCCCAAGTCATCGTTTTCTTCACAACCCCCCTCCTTCCTCATCGTCTTCAATCCCCACCCTCACCGTAGTCATCGCAACTTTTTCCATTCCTTTAGCTGTCTTCTTTTCCATTCAGAGTTTTCAAAGCCATTACCGGAAACCGTGCCATACCGGCAAAATTTTCCTTAGAAATTTTGAGTCCACAGAAAATGGAGAAGAAGATATTGTGAATTTCTGGATCCAAGAATCAGTTTTTTGCAAAAAAATAGAGAAGAAGATGAAATTTCATTATTTCTCCATCAATTACATTAATTGTATATATACATTGTTGCATCGTTTTTGTTTGGATTTGTTTCTCAGCAAATTTAGAGCCCAGTAATTTCAAGAAAAGCTTCAAACCAAAATCCACTAAATAAATAGAAAAATCTAATAGTATGCAGAGTTATCAGCTAATCTAAGGGAAAATGAAATACAAGAAATAGCATTACAAAAAAAAATCAAAGAAAAGTTAGTAAAATCATTCCATCTTCAAAAGGGATCTAGAAACAACAAATTTGTCAGCTTTATCAAAAGAAAAGGGAATGAACCAAACTGTGCCACGAAAAGAGGAAAAAAAAATCAGCAATATAATCTAATAGAATAAGAGAAAACGTAGAAGAAGATATTATGAACTTCTTGATCCAAGAATCAACTTCTTGCAGAAAATGGAGAAGAAGATGGAAGGGGGGTTTGGGAAACCAGTTTTAATTTTATTTTTTTTTAAAAAAAAGGTTCATCTTTTAGTAGAAAATGGAGAAGAGAATGGAAGGGGGTGGGGGGGACCAGTTATTTTTTAATTAAAAAAGAATTATAATATATTGAAAATAATTTTTTGACCCATAGAATATGTGTTATTATTTAATTGGATTTTTAACTTATAGTTTTTTTAATTCGTTTGCCATGTGTCTTTTTCTTATTGATTAATTTTTCCACATTAGGCGAGTGTGTTACACATACTCTATACCTTTTCCTGATTGTGTTAAAAAGGCCTGATTGGATCAAAATTCGAGTCGGTTAGGGGTCTAATAGGTGTAGGCCTTAGTTGAGGTGTGTACGTGAATTTTCGGGACAACTTTAGGTGCCTGACGATGACTTAAGCCTTTAGCTTAGGTTAGATATAGTTCATGTAGATAATGTTGCTGATAGTTTAAATAAAGAATATCTTTCAACCTCATTCTCATCTCAAGCTTTATATGGTATTAGATACTCCCTTAATCTCCATCGAGCTAGATCAATTCTATTCTCCAAAAGATTTCTTATTTATGGTTTCAGATATTGATTTTATCGTTGCTAGTCGTTCTGTAGTTTCTGCCACCACTCGTGGTACAATTTAACCCTATTGCTCAGTTACCTAGTAAACTACAAGGTAAAGTAAATTGTGGGATGCTTCTAAATAGGCATCAACTCATGGGATATGTTGATGGAACCACAACTACGCCATCACTTATAATTACCCAAAATGATCTTACTTACTAAATCCCAATTATCAGAATTGATTCTCTCCAGATCAATTAATCCAACAAGCAATGATGACATTTGTTGATCCTATAATATCTCCAAGAGTTGCGGTAGCACCATCTGCTAACAAAGTGTGGGCACTCATTCACATAACTTATGCCAAGAAAAGCCATACTCACATCTTTAGCTTGCAAGATCAATTGCGAAATACTAAGAAAGCTTAAAAAACTATTGCAGAATACTTATAGGAGGTTTGTTCTCTCTCTTTGATGCTCTCGAAGTTGCTGGTTTATCTGTCAATGACGATGAACTTATTGTTAAAATTCTATGTGAACTTGGCCCCAAGTATCATGAAATCTTTGCTTCAATACACGTATGTGACTCTTCTTTAAGCTTTCAAGAATTATTTCTTAGGATCGCAGCTGCTATCGCCAGAAGTCTAACACACTTTCACAATTCAACAGGAACAATCCTTGCTTCACCAATCAACCATGGAAGACATATCCATCTCACTAATGGAATTCCAACAATCATCAATCGAATTCAAACATTAAACAAAATAGGCAAAAATCTAAGCAATCTGTCAAATGTCGATTGTGCCAAAAGCTTAGTCACACGAAAAATATTTGTCTCTCCAAGTACACAATTATTTTGAAGCCAAGGCTAATGTTGGATCTAGCCTGCAATCATCTGGAAACTCTTAGGTTCTAAACATTCAACTCACCATATTACTACTGAACCTCACTACCTTGAAGAGTATACAAAAAATGAAGAAATCTATATTGGTGATTGTAAAATCATTCCCATCACTCATATTGGTTCAACTCTAATTCAAACAACTAAAACTTCTTTTAAGGTTTTTGACACACTTTGTGATCCATTAATAAAAAAGAATCCCCTTTCTGTTGCTAAGTTTTGTAAGGTAACCTCATATCTATTGGATTTTTTCCTTGTAATTTTGTTGAAAAGTACTTGCATACTCTGAAGCTACTAGTATAAGTCCAGAATAAGAATAGACTGTATGAGTTCCTGCATCTGTAATTTAAGAAACCATCCATTCACCTTGCCTCTGCAAAAGACCCACCACAACTCTGGCAATGTCGATTGGGTCATCCCTGCTATAGAATTTTAAATTTTATTCTAAAGAAATTTTCTTTACCTATTGTTGCTAGCACAGAAAAGTTTGAACTTTGTAATGGTTGTTCTTCTAATAAATCACATTGTTTTCCATTCTAATGACTTACTTTGTATAGTAGTATTCCTCTTTAGATTATCTTTAGTGATATATAGGGACCATCATCCATTTTGTCCTCAACAAAAGATTATATTACTGCATTTTTATTGAGCAATACAACAAATATACGTGGTTTTATACAGTTAAAAATAAAAGTGAGGTTGCATCAATATGCCAAAGTTTCATTCTTTATTAGAAAATTTCTTCAAAATAAAAATATCTTCACTATATAAAGACGGAGGAGGTGAGTTCATTGGTCTTAAGTCTCATCTTCATAAACATGGCATTGAACACTTAATATCATCTATCTACATATCAAAACGTGTTGTCACTGCTGAACGTAGATATTGTCATATTCTTGAAACCTCTAAAACCTTTTATAAAATAGTTGAACGTAGACATCGCCATATTCTTGAAACCTCTAAAACCCTACTTTATGAAACATCCATAAAACCTCAACTTTGGTATGTTGTCTGTCATTAAGTTGTCTACCTTATTAACTGACTTCCCACTCCTATATTGAAGAATGAGTCGCCTTACCAAAAATTATTTTCTCAATCTCCTAACTATGCCACCCCAAAAGTTTTTTCTTTTCTTTGTTACCTATGACTTAAACCTTACACCAAAAATAAACATAAGCTCCGGTCCACCCTGTGTGTGTTTTTTGGTATCTCCCGGACTCACCATGCTCATATATTTTTTAACCCCATTCAGTCCAAAATTTTTGTAAGTCCTAATGTACAATTTTTTGAAAAATAATTTCCTTTTAAAAATCTTCATTCATTTATGAAAATGCACTTCCCAATTAAGTTGGGAAGTTGTTGACTCGAAAAAGGACATTTCAACAATAATTAAAACTCCCCAATCCTCTATCCCATCACTTATTCCAATCCTTTTAGATTCTAACTTAACACTAGAACTGATTCCCTATGCAATGCCTACTCCAATAGCAACAATCAAGTTCTAGCAGTTATAGAGACATCAGGTAATACGCAACTCTATTCTCCTTCATCTTTACAACTTCATCCACTTTATTCTTCTCATAACATTGCTACACATAAGCCTCTATTTATATATTATATATGCAAAATCACAACTAGTAACATGCAATACTAATAACCAATCCCTATCACTGGATAAGCCAATCCTCCAATGCTTGCATCCATACAAAGTTTAAATCCTACTAACCAAGTAATTAATTCCTCTCCTGCTAACTCATTATGTTGATTACCCTACCATCTTTAAATTAAAAATTGCTAGGTCCCAAAATAATATCTTCAAGCCAAAAAGAATACTTCCTTTTCATACTAATTTGACTCCTATATCTGTAACTTTCAAACAAGCCAGTAAACTTTAAGAATTAAGACAAGCAATGAAAGTAGAGTATGATGCTTTAATAAGATATCATACTTGGGAACTTATATCATGAGACTCATCTACAAATATTGTGAAATTCAAATAATTATATAGGATCAAGAGAAAAACATATGGTTCTACAGACCATTTCAAAGCTCTTCTAGTTGTAAAAGGGTTTAATAGAACCATTTCAAAGCTCTTCTAGTTGTAAAAGGGTTCATGCAGAGCTCGAGCTTAGATTTTTATGAGACACCCAGTCCTGTTGTCAAATCGGCAACCATAAGATTATTACTACTATAGTTGTGCATTACAATTGGCCAATCCATCAACTTGATGGTAATAATGCTTTCCTATAGGGAAAATTGGATGAATAAGTTTTTATGTATCAACTCTGAGGAATTATTAATCACCAATTTCCAAATCATATTTTCTAATTGAAGAAGGCTATTCATGGCCTTAAAAAAGCCCCTCGGGTTTGATATAGATTCTTTACAGGAAGATCTGCTAAAATGGGTTTTGTTTGAAGAAAATCTAACATTTTTCTATTTGTATGGAAGAATATGGTTGTAATTATTTATGTTCTTGTCAATGTGGACGACATAATAATAACAGAAAATAATCCACAAGTGATTTATTTATCATCAGTTCCATGGAAGAAAGATTTTCATTGAAGGATCTTAGCTATCTGAACTATTTTTTAGGTGTTGGCATTAAGCAAGTACCAGATAGCCTTATTCTTTCTCAATCAGAATACATTCTGGACATTTTTTTAAATTTGATATGGATAATTATAAAGGTGTTTATACTCCCATGTGTTCTAGTGTCCCACTTTGAGTTGCTGATGGTTCTCCAACTACTGATGCCACCGCCACCAGTGCATATTTTGAGAATTTTAGTATTTGTCCCTCACTCGGCTAGAAATTTCTTATGCATTAAACAAATTGTCACAATTTATGTGTAATCTGACTAATGGGCATTGAAAAATAATTAAAAGAGTACTGCATTATCTTAAAAGAAGTATGAGTTTAGTACTTTGTATCCTTCGCAGCTTTAAATCTAATTTATATATGTATACTGATGCTGACTGGGCTAGCAATTTGAATGGAAGAATCTCTACATTAGGTTGTATCATTTTCTTTGGATCAAATCTAGTGAGTTGGTCATAAAAAAATCAATATGTTGTGGCTCGTTCATCCATCAAGAAAGAGTACGAATTAGTCTCCAATGCACGTACAAATATTACTTGGGTATGGAACATACTTCATGAGCTACATGTCACCATTTCAAAGAGGCCAACAATATTCTATGACAATGTTGGTGTTATTTATTTTTCTCACAACCTAGTGTTTCATACCCATATGAAACATGTTGCTATAGATTTTTCATATATTTATGACTAGGTTCAAGCTCATCAAGATCATGTTACTTATACTCATGCTTGTGATCAACTTGCTAATATCGACACCAAGTGACTACCTAAATCAATGTTTACTAGATATCGCTCCAAGTTAGGCATTGTTACAACATGCCTAACTTGAGGGGGGTGTATTAACTTATCTTGTCTTCTATATATTTTGACCAAGTCTTAGAATTGTATTTTTATTTATCGCATGTAACTATTTTTTATTATTTTATTATACCTCGAAAGTCTGCTGATGCTAGAGCATATCAAAAAGTAGTTGCCTATAGTTTAGCTTATGTTATTTGTAGTTCATATATATAATGTTGCTGACTATTTTAGTAAAGATTATACTAACTTCTACCGTAATCCTTTACTAACCCTCTACCGTAATCTGCATTTTTCACATCTTACTATCAAGGGTCATGTCCTTCGTAAGTTGTAACTTCTCCATGTCATGCCTAATAATTTCACTCAAATATTATTCATCCTACCTCTACCCAATCTGAAACCATCTATAGCCAGCCTCTCACACCTTCGTACCGGGGCATTCGTGCACCTCCTTATCACATGCCCAAACCATCTCAACCTTATTTTCTATATCTTGTCTTCCACCGAAGCCAATCCCTCTTTCTATCGAAGTCTCATTTCTAACCCTATCCCTCCTAGAAAGTTCACATATCCATCTCAATATCCTTATCTCTTCCACCTTCAACTTTTAGATATGGGAGTTCTTAACTTGACAACACTGCTCCATACAACATAGTCGGTCTGATTGCCACTTTGTAGAACTTACCTTTAAGGTTAGGAGGTACCCTATTATCAAACAAGACTCTTGAAGTGAGCCTCTATTTCAACCACCCTACACTAATGTGATGCATGGCATCCTCATCATTTATCATTCCCCTGAATCATAGACCTAAGATACTTGAAATTATCTCTTTTTCTAAGGGCCTGAGATCCAGTTTCACTGCCACATCAACCTCACACATCAAATTATTAAATTTACACTCCAATCTATCATTAAATCCTCCTCAGGTCTCATCAATAAGCACTATATCATTAACAAATAACATACACCAGGCACCTTTCCATGAATGTGTTGTGTAAATACATCCATTGCCATGGCAAACAAAAATAGACTAAGAGTCGATCCCTGGTGCAACCCTATCAAAATAATAAAGTGCGTCAAATCTCCTTCTACTATCCTCTCATGAATCTTTGCTATATTGTGAATGTCCTAAATTGACTTGGTGAATGCCACGAGCATACCTCCATGAAATTTAAGAGGTGGGGGAGGGGGTAAATTGAAATTTTTTATGAGTTGACCACTCACTTCTCACAGTCAACTTTCTCGTAGATTAGTATGCTTCACAAAATAGATTAGATTTAAAATAAACACGTAAATATATAACTAAATTTAGAAGTAAAAAATACAAGAATTTATCCTGGTTCAAAACATTAATGTTGTTCCTACTTCCAGTCCCCTTGGATTTCAATATTTCCTTAGATCTCCAATATTGGCTTCGAGTACAATGATGAGAAATAAGTTTTGAAGACTTATTTTGCTCTTCAGGTCATGTGACATAGCTTCACTTTATATCACAAAGTGGACTTGATCCTATTCTTTATATAATAATTGTAAGCTAAAGATTACAGGGCCTTATGAGACTAAGATTGAGATACTTTGAGTTTTTCTCTTGAAGTTGCGCAACCCGTGTTAATCTTTAGTCTTCCTCTTTTATAGTCTTCGGCTACTACTCTTCAGAAGAAAAGAAAAGATATTTCTTCTCAATCAAGGATTTGAATAGATTCCTTGATTGAGGAATGTAGACGTATGATATGTCCATATCAGATATGTCTATATACCGCCTTTACATACGTCCATATCAAATATGTCTATGATCTATTATTCATGTTGGTCTCGTATAGATTTATACCTTTCCAAATGTATTTGTGACATTCTTCTTCTTTTACTTGATCATGATTGATTTGATTTTCTATGACTTTTGGGGCTGAGATACTTCTTCCATTTGTTCTCATTGTGATTGATTTACTTGGATGTCGTGGATTGTGAATTGATGTCCTTCCATTGCTGATGTCCTTCCATTCCTGGAGCCTGTGATTGATTTACTTAGATGCCATTGATCATGAATTGATGTCCTTTCATTCCTGGAGCTGGCTTCCTTTATCTTTCCAATATCAGTGGTCTTAAATATCCTATAAAAATGCAATTTTTAGTTTGTCATTATTAAAACATAGACTTAGGAGTCTAATAATCTCCCTCTTTTTGATAATGACAAACAAGAGTAAATATTGGAAACAAGAGTAAACATCAGTTAACTCCCTTATCGGCCAGCTTGCTTCCCTTGACTTGTACAAGTATTAGTTGACTTTCATGTAACATCAGTTGACTTGCTCTGCTCCCCCTGACTTATAGACGACTATGATGTTCCTGCTTTCTCTCCCTTTGATATAATAAAAAGAAACAACACACAAGCAACATATAAACAAAGAAGACCACACATAAAAATACATCAAGGAGTAGAAAAAAGTGAAATCGTTTTACAACCTATATGGCCAGGAAGTATCTAAGGGGGGTAATGTTGACTCCTTTTTCAGAAGAGGTGTACTAGAAAAAATGCATAATTTTTTTATTTAATAAAAATCATGACAAAATACAGTCCAAAATAAGGCTTACAAATCATTAATGCTAAGAATACCAAGCATTTTTCTAAGGAAACAAAATCTTTCTTGTAGCAGGGTTTTTTTTAAAAATATTTGCTAGTTGATTTTTGAAGTCAATAAATTTTAGAGTAAAATCACCATTCTCTACATGATATCAAATGAAATGATACTTACTATCAATATGTTTATTCCTAGAATGATGCACCATATACTTAGATAAGCTAATAGCACTGGTGTTATCACACATAATAGGAACAAATTCAAAAGATAAGTCAAAGTCAAGAAGCTGATGCATAATCCATAAGATTTAAGTACCACAACTTCCGACAACTATGTATTCATTTTTAGTGGTTGAAAGAGCAATGAAATTTTTCTTCTTGCTATGCCATGAGATAAGGGCATCACCAAGAATGTGACATGTTCCACTAATGCTCTTTCTATTATTTTTATCTCCTACAAAATCGGCATCTGAATAACCAATTAAATTAAAATATGAGGAGCAGGAATAACCAAGATTTTATATGAATAGATTTGTATCAATTCTACCCCTTTGAAAATTATTATTTAGTAAAAATGTACTCAATCACTCATACCAAGATCTTGGAGCTTGTTTGAGGCCATAGAGTGCTCTTGAAAATTTGAAAACCTGATTTGGATATGATGGATCTTCATATCTGGGAGGTTGTTTTACAAAAACTTCCTCATGAATAAAACCATTTAAGAAAGCATTTTTTATGTCCGTTTGATATAACTTAAAATATTTGAACGCTGCAAAAACTAATAAAATTTGTATTGAATCTAACCTTGCCACCGGGCCAAAGGTCTCATCATAATCAATACCTTCCTGCTGGTAGTAGCCTTGATCTACAAGTCTGTCTTTATTTCTGATAACTTTACCTTCTTCATTTAAGTTATTTCTATAGACCCATTTGGAACTCATGATTTATCTTTGACGGCCTCATCAATTTTCTTGGGTTCCGTTTGAGAAACAAGGGCTACAACTGCTTGTCTCCTCAATGATGCTCTTATTTGCACTCTATCCTCTGGATTTTCGATGATGTCTTTGTTTGGATGACTAGAATCATGCTTTCATTCTTTTGGAACACTTGGCTTTACTA
Source organism: Capsicum chinense (assembly GCA_026120095.1). Lineage (NCBI taxonomy): Eukaryota > Viridiplantae > Streptophyta > Magnoliopsida > Solanales > Solanaceae > Capsicum > Capsicum chinense. Next base: position 70,682,733 of record JAPEIP010000006.1, on the reverse strand, counting down.
TTTCTATTTTAGTAGTCAACTCATCGGGGGTAAAGTCACTTGTCTTGTGATGGCTCAGACATTGTGCTGTTACTTTATTTGGATCACAGAATACCCACATATTCTTCATCAACACTCAAACTCATATAGAAGTAATTATATTCATCAAATAAAATATGCATAGATTCTTCAACACACAAAGTTCTTTTATTAAAGGCCATATAGGCACGACTGGTCGGAGAGTACCCAAGGAAAATACCTTCGTCACTTTGTGGATAAAATTTTCCCAAGCTATTCTTACCATTGTTGTGAATAAAATATTTGCATCCAAAAGGATGGAAATTACTAATGTTGGGCTTCTTTTCTCTCCAGAGTTCATAAGGCATTTTCTTTAGGATAGGTCAGATCAGACACCTATTGATGACGTAATATGTGATGCTTACTGCTTCTGCCCAAAAATAATCTGGGAGATTATGTTCTAACAACATTATCCTAGAAGTTTCCTAGACTGACCGATTTTTTCGCTTTACTACAAAATTTTTCTAAGGGTACCAAGGTAAAGATATGTCCCGAGAGTTCCATTCTGAGCATAATACTCCTCAAATGCCTTTTATTTTCAAATTCTCCTCTGAGATTCTTGTGAACGTAAGTGATGAGTTGTTCAGCTTCTCTCTGTACCTTTCTACAAAAATCTCAAAATTTGTTAAAGCCTCATGTTTATGAGCAAGGAACAATACCCAAGTAAAACGTGAATAATCATCAACTATGAAAAAACATATCTCTTTCCACCGATGCTTGTGATTTCGGTGGGGCCAAATAGATCAATGTAGATTATTTGAAGAGGTTTGGTAGTGGAGACAATCTCTTTGACTTTGAACGATGTCCGAGTCTACATACCCAACTGACAGTCATCACATGTGTGATCCTTTTCAAACTTGAGTTTTGGCAAACCTTTTACCAATTTGAGTCTGGACAACTTCTTAATGATATGTATACTAGCATACCCGAGCATTCTATGCCACAACCAAATATCACTATCTTTCATAGTAAGGCAAGTTAAGGTAGTAAAACCAAGAATATTTAAAGTATAAATATTGCCAAACTGTTTAACGATGAGAGAGATGTCTCTTTTGTCGTGTTTGATTGAGCAATTTTAAGCTTTGAAGAGTACTCCAAATTCGGCATCACAGAGCTGACTGATGCTGAGCAGATTATATTTGAGGTCGTCTACTAGATATAATTCATGAATTTTCATGATGAACCAAGTTTTACTGAGCCAACTTCGATGACATTGCCTCTAGCATTATCATCGAACCTTACTGATTCCCCATCTAATTTTTCTAGAGTATTAAAATTTTCTTTCTTTTTAGTTATGCGTATGGAATATCCACTATCAATGACCCATATTTCTTTCTTATAGCTCTTGCAAACATGTTCCTGCAACATAAGAAGATTAATTTTTTTAGGTACCCAAGTGGTCTTGGGTCTTTGAGGGTTAGATGTGCTTCTTTTGGGCCTCAAAACCCACACGCATTTACGCTTATTCCTTTAGATGTACGATTTTTTCCCTCTCTATCCACATATAAAAGAGACAGGTCCTTGAAAAGAAAAGGAGATCTTAGCTGATTTAAATAATTTTGATGAGGAACTTGACTTATTTTGAAAAGAGTTGGATCTCACAAAACTGTGACTAGGAATTTTATTAATACTGTTTAGCTTTATTATTACATCATCAAGCTCTTTATGAAGCAATTCAATTTTATTTGGCATGATTCGATTTCTATTTTATGACTTCTCTATTCCTCCTCAAGTTTTCTTTTAAATAGGGCTTCACAACTTTTCTTCTCTTGAGCAAGTTTGTTATATTTATCTATAACCTTTTGAATCTCGTCAGTTATCCAATCTAAGTTAGATTTAAGAATATTTCCATTAGGACAATCATGTATTCTTACCTTGCTAGATTCACTTATTGCCGTGAAACACATATTAGTGGTTTCTACTTATTCTTTGGTTTTATCTTTATTACTCCAGGCTCCAAAGTTTTGATTTTTTCTAGATGATCTTCTACTTAACTTAGGATAGTTTTGTTTAAAGTGACAAGGCCTTCAACAGTAATATAAATGATCATCATTTTCGATAGAATCATCACTCTTGGCTCCTTGGGATCTTTGTTGTCTCTGTTTCATGATTTGCCTTACTCCATAATTTATAAGAGCCATTCCTTCACTATTAGCATCTTCCAGAATGTCCACTTCTTTGGTTGGAGCAGCATTGAAGGATATTGGTTTCTTCTTCTCTTCTTTGTGGTACCTGTTTATATAATTGCATTCATATATAATGAGGTTACCTCGTAGTTCATTGTATGCTATATTGTGAAGATATTTATATTCTACAATGGCAGCCTTGGTTTCCAAAAATTTTGGGAGACTCTGGACTAGCTTCTGGACTTGCAGGCTGTATGGATAGATCATCCCTAGTGATTTTAGTTCGCATACGATCTTGCTGAATCTGGAAAACATTGTTTTAATGTTCCCATTTTCTTCCATTTTGAACAACTCATATTCATTGGCCAGGGAAGCAATCTTTGACTTTTTGACTTTGGTGATCCCTTTATGGGTTACCTCCAATTAATTCCACATCTCTTTTCCAGTCATGCAGGTTGATATCTTATCGTATTCTTCTTCACTCATTGCACAAAGAAGTAGACTTATAACATGTACATTAGTTTTAATTACCTCTTGTTGTTCTTGGGTTACCTCAAATCTTTCATGGACTTCTACGTAAGAACTACTAGATTCTTTATCTTTATCCTTTGTCTTCTCCTTGAGTTTAAGAATCGGCTTTGGATCCTTCTTGATAACAACCCAGGATTGAAAGTCATTTGATTGGACAAAGATTCTAAACCTATTCTTCTAATAAGAGTAATGTTGTCCATTAAAGTATGGTGTTCTTGTAGAGAAGTGACCATCCTGGAGAAAAACACTGGGAATTTGATAATTTTCCATTTGATCTTTGCTCACTTTCGGTTAAGAAATCCTATTGGTGAGACCTGCTTTGATACCAATTGAAATTCAAGAGGGGTTGAATTAAAATTTTATGTGAGTCAACTACTCATTTCTCATAGTTGACTTTCCTGCAGATTAGTATGCTTCACAAAATAGATTAGATTTAAAATAAACACGCAAATAAATAACTAAATTCTACTGTAAAGAATACGAGAATTTATCCTGGTTTGGAACACCAATGTGTTGCCTACTTCTAATCCCCTTGGGTTTTAACGTTTCCTTGGATCTTTCAATATTGGATTCAAGTACAATGATGAGAAACAAGTTCCAAAGACTTATTTAGCACTTCGAATCTTGTGAGACAGCTTCAATTTATATCACAAAGTGGACTTGATCCTAATCTTTGTATAACAATTGTAAGATAAAGATTACAAAGCCTTATGAGACTAAGATTGATACACTTAGAGTTTTTTTTCTTGAAGTTGCACAACCCACGTCCATATTCAATATTCCTCTTTTATAGTCTATGGCTACTACTCTTAAAAAGGAAACCCAAGATATTTCTTGTCAATCAAGGATTTGAATTGATTCCTTGATTAAGAAATGTATCCCTCTGATATGTCCATATATGACTTTTACTCACATCCATATTAGATATGTCCATGATCTATTGTTCTTTTTAGTCTCGTAGAGATTGATGCCTTTCTAAATGTGTTTTTGAACTTTTTCTTCTTTTACTTTATCGTGATTGATCTGATTTTCTATGACTTTTAGGGATGAGATTCTCCTTCCATTTTTTATCATTGTGATTGATTTACTTGGATGTCATGGGTCGTGAATTTATGTCATTCCATTCCAGATGTCCTTCCATTCCTAATGTCCTTCCATTCATGGAGCTTGTGATTGATTTACTTGGATGTCGTGGATCGGGAATTGATGTCCTTCTATTCTTGGAGTCGGCTTCCTTTATCCTTTCAATATCAACAGTTTTCTATATCCTGCAAAGATATACTTGTTAATTTGTCATTATTAAAACGTAGACTTAGGAGCTAATACTCTAACCTCCAACCACCTCCATAGAACCTCTTAGGTATTTTGTTGTATGCCTTCTCAAGATTGATGAACAATGTGTGCACGTCCTTCTTCCTTTCCCTATATTGATCAACTATTATCCTCACAAAACTAAACTGATTCTTGAAATTGAATTGATTCTCAAAAATAGTCATGATCCTCCTAGCCTCAACTCTACCACCCTTTCCCAAACCTCTATAGTATGACTCGACAACTTGACACCCCTATAGTTCTAGCAACTCTAGATGTCCTCCCTTATTTTTATATAATGGAATCATCTTTGGGCATCTCCAAGATTGCCAAAATTTCATCGATCAAACAAGTATATTGAATTATCTCATTCAAAGAAAAAATTTGCCATTAAACAATCATGAAAGTAATCAACATACCTTTACAACAGGATTGTTACCAACTCAAGTATCCCATAATATGGGGCATGAATCATGAATAACACTACAGAATTCATGTGAACTTTATGAAGGTTAAAGTAAAATGTTATTTTCAAAAGACTAATCAGATATTTATAGATATGTTAATCTCATAGATCGAATGCTTATTCACCATTTTTGTTTCGGATGTCACCAAATTCAGAAGTTATGCTAAGAACAAAATGTTGAAATACATAAATTGCAGAATCTTAGCCTATGTTTTTTATTGTTAGTAACTTTAGAATGTTCCATGAAAACATCAAATAGAGAAACTTAGACATCAAAGCAGAACTGATCAATGCAAACTTATTGTATCACTTTCTTAAGAAACACAAAATCCAAAGAGGACTAAGGAGGATGTAGCAAGACCATGATGACTATGCAAATAGGAAGTAATAGGTGGAGCTCAAGGAATGAGGTGTCATAACCCGAGCTAGGGCCCTGTCCATGACGGGCATCCCGACCCATAATGTCCCAAGAGACCCCTTAGCATATTATCATAAGCATTATTCACACCTCAAAAGAAATGTGGAAGATAAGTTGAAACCTGAAAAGTCTCATAAGCAAATCTAGTATACCATGACATCAGTCTATAAAAACCTAAATCCAGTCTTGAAGACTCTACTGATTACTTATCTGTCAATATTAGGACACCGCCCCTAGTTGGACCACGAAATTAAAATAAATAAATATATGGATAACCGACTTCCAGAGTAAGGGAGGCTCAAAAACTCTGAATTTCTGATAGGGGTCTATTACTGTAGAACTGGACCACGAGATTCTGCCTTAGAACCTACATTATGAAAAAATGTAGCCTCCCGAGGACGACTAATACTTGGAATATATTGGTACATAGAACGACCAAAGAAAATAACTTTCAAACATTATAATAATGAAAACATCAAACAAAATCATATAATAGGGTTATATTACATCAAATCAGTCTAAAAATATGAAATTCAACCCAAAATTTTCTAATAAACACTATAATGATATTCTTTAGTTCTGAGCTAGGCGAGATACCCAATAAGGTCAGAAAAACCCCATGGGCTATGCAGGGTCTGACATTGACTCGTCGGTCAAGCTCCCAATCCAAGTTTTCTGCATGAATTGAAGTGTCTAGTATGGTATACAGATGCTATAACAAGTATATAATGATCATCCAAATTTTACGACAAGATTGATCCCATGTCGACAAAAGACAATTTTGGGCTATGAGTTATCTAAACTCGTGCCTTCTTGATTAGCCACATAACTCTCTTTAATCCAAATTTTGCCTCTTAAAACATGCATATTTTCTCAAAACATAGTCTTAAGTTTGAAAAGTCTACTTTCTGGTATAATCTGAGTCTGTCATGGTATTTGTCCAATTTGATATCGTCATACCAATACTTACAAGCCATATAAGCCATATCATATAATGGCATATCATTTCTTAGCCCATTTTATGTAAAAGCATGTTATTTGACCATCACATGATTCAAATATCATAAAAGAGTTCGGTTTCAAAAATGTTATGCAAGCTTAAGTGAAATACTTTTCTTTCAAAGCTTAACTCTTAAGGTGGTTACCTTTTTCATAATCACATTGCTAAACCCTTATAGTGACCATGGTGGTTTGGAAAAGCATCTCACATTAATGAATTCTTTTAAAGGTTATAGGAAAAAGGATTTATATTTTCAATCATATTCGACTAAACACCATCAAAACAAGATAAACATCACAACATATAATAATCATTAAAACCTTCCTCATGCAATATTGGTCAAGGAAATCATTTACAACCTCATCCTTTTCATAAATCAC
>JAPEIP010000006.1:70664394-70676344 GCA_026120095.1 Capsicum chinense | reverse complement strand
ATATACACTTATACCTGTAAGAATGCACAATTGAGGATGGATGCAAATTTTGAAATTTATGCTCTTATTATGAATAAAAAACCTCAAAGTTTCAACACTTAAAATAGAGTAGAAATTATAATCAAACCCCATGAGATTTAGGTCATTCTACATACCTCTAATAGAGAGAAATTGAATCAAAGTTTACCCTTGGAGCTTGGAATTCTCAAACCCTAAGTTGTTTTCTCCTCCTTTGTTGTTTGAATGATGAATAGAGGGTTTCCTAATATGTGAAGTAATTTTTTAGACCCTATACACGTACATAAGGGATTGGGAATGACTTATAGGTTTTAAAAGACCCTCATGCCCTTAAAATATATTAAAATAAAGGACAATCGATGAAAAATAATGGGGGTTCATGGCATGACACCCATTGCAAACCTAATGGTTCATGGGGCAACCCTCATCGCAAACCTGAAGGTTCACGGGGCAACCCTTATTGTGAACCGTAGGGTTCATGGCATAACATCTATAATAGAGGTCTTCGCGGCATGGGGCTACCGCAGGGTGCCTATTTTAAGACACAAAGATCTTTTCTAAGACTATAAATGCCTCCTACCCATTCAAAACCAACCTTAGGTGGTCTATCTTCTATATCGGGGTCTTAAGGACTGATTGCATCACTTATTAAGCATCGAAAAGGTTGGGTTGGGGATCATTCATCCCCGAATGATGTCTTGGAACATCTTAAGCACTATTCGAAGAGTTACATGGAATACAATGAGTAAGATAAGATTAATACCTTCCATGACATCGTTCGAAGATTCAAAAAGTGATGGGTACCTTGAACGTATATCATTCTTTTATTCCTATGTAGCTTCCTCTATCTTTTGATTTCTCCATAACACTATAACCGAAACTATCTCCTTACTCCTTAATTTTTAATCTTGGCAATCTAATATCGCTATGGGTGCTTCTTCGTATGGCAAAGAATCCCTCACACCAATCCCTTCAAATGGAAGTAGAAGTGAATGATCTCTAATACATTTATTAAGAATTGACACATGAAATAAAGGATGAAATAAAGATAAACTAACAGGAAAAATTAACTCATACGCCACTCCACCAATCCTCCTCGTAATTTGATAAGGACATATGGAACTAGGACTTAGTTTTTCTTTCCTCCCAAATCTCATAACTCCCTTCATAGAAGAGACTTTAAGAAATACCCAATCATCCATTTGAAGTTCTAACTCCCTTCTTCTTAGATTGAAATAGCACTTTTGGTGACTTTGGGCTCTTAAGTTGCTCTCTAATGACTTTTAACTTTTGCATCACTTGATGAACATTATAAGGTCTAAAAAAATGAGTTTCACCCACCTCATACAAACCAATTGGTGATCTACACCTACTTTCATAGAGAGTGTCAAAAAGATCTGTTTGGATGCTAGAATGATAACTATTATTGTAGGCGAATTCTATTAGAGGAAAGTGGTCTACCCAACTACCTTTAAAATTAATCATGCAATCCCATAGCTTATCCTCTAAGGTATTAATGGTACGCTCCACTTGCCCATCTATCTGAGGATAAAAAGCGGTACTAAGACTTACCTAAATACCCAAACCTTTCTGAAAAGAACTGCATAACTCAGTCGGATATAATGGATACTGAATCCTAATGTAATTGACCTATTTATTGAATGTATAATATCGCATAATCATCTCCCAAATAAATAGTTCTCACCAGCAAAGAGTGATCGAACTTGGTCAACCTATCACCAATAACTTAAAATAAGTCATTCTAGTTTTAGGATCACAGAATACTAGTAACAAAGTCCATGTTGATCATCTCCTATTTCCATAATGGCAAAGCTATGTCTTGAAAGGTACCACCTGGCCTCAAGTGTTTGATCTTAACTTTTTATCAATTCAAACACTTAGCCACAAAGTTAGCAACATCTTTTTTATATTTTTTCACCAGTAAATCTCCTTTAGGTCATGGTACATTTTAGTGGAGCCAGGGTGAACATTATACCTATAAGTATGAGTTTCATCAATAATCCTTTCTCGTAACCCATCCATATTCGGCACACAAAACCTATCTTAGTATCTCAAAATACTATCTCCTCTAATTTAAAATGCCATAACCTTTTATTGACCAGCATATTCATTGATCTGCATCAATATAGGATCTCTAGCCTACTTTTCCTTACCTTCGGCAGATAGGGATGATTTAGCTACCTCTTGAATAAACAACACTCTATCCTCAGAGTCTAGGAGTAAGACTCCCAAATTAGAAAGCCGATGAATATCTTTGGCAAAATTCCACTTTTGTTCCTCGATATGTGTAATACTCCATATTTCTTAAGTTTAACTTAACTCTTAGTTCATAAGATATCCAATATAAATTTTTTGAAATGCTCAGTATTTTTCAGTTTAGAGCCTGCCATTATGTAGTAAATTGAATTAGCTTTCCAACGATATAAAATTTTCCTAAATTCGATAATCGGGTAACAAGTTATGGCTGTTTTAAGTTTCAGTCATTAAACACCGTCATTCAGGCCAGTAGCGCACGCAGAGTATGTAAAAATAACAATTGTCAGTTTCCAATGAAATACCATGATACTGGTGCGTCGCACCATAAATTATTTTCATAATTATCCATTTCCAATGTACCAATGTGACTCCACCGCATCGCGGTGAACTTTCAGGTCCCAACCAAAGTGGCAATGCAATACCACCACATCGTGCCACCATGCATTTTCCCAGTTGGAAATTTTCAGAGACACGGTGCGATAGCTCCACATCGCGCCAGGTGCCTATTTCGAAAAATTTTGACGGAAATTAAATTTTTGTCTAGGGTTAAAACAATCTTTTCCCATGATTGTGGCATACGCAGATATGAGATTTAATCCCTAAAAATGTTTTAAGTAATTACTCACTCAATTTATCCCCAAATTGAAAGCATTTTCTCTTAAAACTACAAACCCTAGCTTTAAGAAAACAATAGCAATCTCAAGGGATTCACCAAGAACTTTAAGAAACTCACAAATTAAGGTAAGTTAGGTGTTCATCTATGGGTTCCTTTCACCCATATAGTCCACGACTCCATTTTCAAAATACAAGATTATTGAATTATGAACTTCCATGCTTGAATTGAATTAAATTCATGTTCATGTTATTGTTGGGTTTTAGTCCATGATTAAATTACATGCTTTTATGAAATTAATAATTGTATGTGTTGCATTACATGATCTTCATGATAAACCCTTCAATTTGTAAGTTGATTGTTGAAACCGTGTCAACCCTAAGTGTTTATGATTTAATGATTCAGTTATGCCTCCCCATGTGTTTGATAAAATGCCTATGTGAAAGAAATAATTCCATTATAACATAATAGCATGTATTCCCCATTCATGTACAAGTTAATGCGTTACAGGTGTTTGATAAAATATCTTTATGAATGAATTATGGACAAGTGTAAAGTTTTATGTATTTCAAGATTATGCTATGCCTTTTTTTATATTATCGAGTCCTGGAGGAATTTAATACCTGACAATTTAGTTGTGTGCCTAAGCCAGTGTCAGTTATAGAATCTCAGTTATGTCATGAAAGTAGTACTCTCAGTCAATTACAGAACTCAGTAGAACTCAGTCAGTTACCAAACTTAGGAAAACTCAGTAAACTCAGTATCAATCCAGTCCAGTTTAGTATACTCAGTTTAGTATCTTTCAGTTGGGATTAGGATTCAACACCGAGTGAATCCAAGGATAGGGGCTCACTTGCCAGTAAAGGGTGTAATCTCTAGAAGAAATTCTTGCATTCTAGAACTATGTAGCCAGCGTAGGTTGAGACACCAAACCTGCCGATTGAGGGTTGATGAGGTGTTTTAACCTGCTAGATGAGGGTTCCACTATTCTCGTTAGAGTATGTAGCAGATGAGGGTAACTCTTCAATGTCTTTACCTGTGCCACGATACTGACACCCTTTCAATTGGGGTTACAGGTTGGACCCCAACTCAGTTATCTTATTTGGGGTATGTCGGTTAGATGATTACCTCCTGCGGTCTCAATCTCAGTCTTCAGAATAGAACTCAATTCAGTTATACAAAATCAAGACTGTCAGATACAGTCAATCAGTATCTGTAACACAGTTATCAGTAACTTTAGATATCAGTTACTCAGTATTAAAACTCAGGACTTCCCTTCAGATAATCTTAGTCATAGTATTTATTTATATGCACAGTAGTGCACACTCAGTTTTACAGCAGTATCAATTATCCATGTACTCTTATGTTCAGTTACTCTATATCATACAGTCAGTTATTATTTATGCATATAAACTCTTGCATTCAGTCTTACCTCATCTAGCATACCAGTATATTCCATGTACTGACGCAGACTCTTTCTTTGTGCTATGATGTCTCATATCATAGGTTCGGATGCTCAGGTTCCCAACTGCGTATAGATAGACTCAGATTCAGCCAGCAGCAGTAGATTAGTAGTGAGTCCTCATCATTTGAGGATATTCTTTTATTTCATTATTTTATTAGAATAAGTATTTTTGTAGGTGGAGTTAGCTGGAGGATTGTCCCATCAAATCCACTTTCAGACAGTTTCAGTTAGAGGCTTTTCAGACTAATTTTCAAATAGTGTTTAGCTTTACAAATTATTATTTTAGATGATATAATTTATCAGTATTTTAAATATTTTAAAACTTATGGCATTTTAGTCTATTATTCTACATTTATTATAGTATTATGTTTCAGTGCTTACAACAGATATCAATCATAGGTTAGCTTGTAGTCCTTCGGGGTCGTAAGCTCCATGTAGCGTCCAGGGTACAGACTTGGGGCATTATGACATGATAAAGACTTCCCTATATAACCTGCTAAGAGCATCAACAACCATATAATCTTTACCTAGATGATAGTGTAGGCTCATATCATAATCCTTCAACAGTTCGAGCCACCGCCTCTTCTAGAGATTCAACTCCTTCTGGGTGTACACATACTGTAAGCTCTTATGATTAGTGAAGATGTGAACTTGCACCCTATAAAGATAATGGCACCAAATATTGGCTGCAAAAACCATAGCCTTCGACTCTTGATCATGGATGGGATAGTTTTTCTCATGAACTTCCAATTGCCTGGATGCATAGGCCACCGCCTTACCATGATTCATAAGTACACAACAAAGTACCACCCGAGATGTATCACAGTACAAAACAAAACCCTTTGAACCCTCAGGAAGGGTCAAAACTGACGCAGTAGTCAGATTGTCTTTCAATCTCACAATACTATTCTCACAAGCTTCAGATCACTAAAACTTGACCTTCTTCAAGCCAACATGGTAAGTGGAGCAGCTATAGATGAAATACTCTCTACAAACCTTCTATAATATCCTTCCAAACCTAAGAAGCTCCTAATATTGGTTGTGGGTCTGGTCCATTTGCTTACTACTTTAACCTTTTGGGGATCAACCTTAATCCATTCACAAGAAATAATATGCCCTAGAAAAGCTATTGTACTGAGCCAAAACTCACACTTTGAGAATTTGGCATACAACTCATGGTTTTTAAGAATCCGAAGGACTATACGAAGATGATCGGCATGGTCTTCCTCACTCTTAGTGTAAACCAAAATATCATTAATGAAAAGTATGACGGATAGATCGAAAAACTATTGAAACACCCTATTCATGAGGTCCATAAATATTGTAAGAGAATTAGTTAGTCCAAAGGACATGACCAGGAATTCATAGTGGCCATACCAGGTTTGGAAAGCTGTCTTAGAAGTGTCAGCCTCCCTAACCTTCAATTAATGATAACCTGAATGAAGGTAAATCTTAGATAAACATCTAGTACCCTGAAGCTAGTCAAAAAGATTATCAATTCAGGGAAGATGGTATTTATTCTTAACTGTCACTTTATTCCACTACCGATGATCTATACACATACGGAGGGAAACATCTTTCTTAAGCACGAAAAGTACAGGAGCACCCTAGGGGGAGACACTAGAACGAATAAAGCCATTATCAAGAAGGTCTTTTAATTGATCCTTAGATTTTTTTCAATTATGTCGGATTCATCCTATGCGGCGGAATGGAAATACGTTGAGTGTCTGGCAAAAAGTCAATACCAAAGTCTATTTCCTTATCTGGGGATTTCATAGAAGTTCATCGATAAAAACTTTTAGGAACTCATTATCTACTGGAACCAACTGTAGGGAATGATTTTCGATGGTAGAATCTTTGACCTAGACAAGATGGTACAAACAACCTTTAGATATGACCTTACGTGCCCTAAGATAATATATGAACTTCCTTTTAAGAGCAAAAGAATACCCTTTCCATTCTATAACTAGCTCATTAGAGAAATAGAAGGAGACCTTTATGATGTACAATCTAATGTAGCATAACATTAATGGAGCCAATCCATCCCAGAATAGCATTAAAATTCACCATCAAGTTCTACAAGGTCTACTATAATATCTCGATGAAAATATGACACTACACAGTTTTTATAGCAAAAGTTAAGTCACCAACATGGTAGAGATAGAGAAGGGTTCAAAAATATTTTCAGGCTTAAAACGAAAACTCACTACCATGTAAAGAGTCACGTAAGAAAAAGTAGACCCAGGATCAAGAAAAACATAGACATTACTAGAGAAGATTTGTAACATAACCGTAATAACATCTAGTGAAGACTCTGACTTCTGGCGTGTAGATAGGGCATACAAATGGTTACAACTCCTTCCTGTACTAGATATGACACCCTTAGCTGGAGCAGCTGATTTAGTAGCTTAGGCCTTACTGGACTCATAAGTTCTATTGGCATAAAGACAATCTCTCTTAAAGTGACTAGCCAGACCATAACTATAGCACACAAGAGTCCCATACTGATACTTCCCTGGATAAAATTTCTCGTAGGTGTTGCAGTGAGGGTGTAATTTAGTTGATTGAACTACACTTCCCTGAGACTAAGGGTTTTTCACCCTTTTTCTACCATATGACTGGAAACACTGGTCGCCCATTTGTTTGGGTGTAGGTGAACTAGCTGAGCTCTGTGCATTACCCCAAAACTTTTTCTTGGTTTATTTCTTGCCTCATTTTCTACCCTGCTGCTAACTGAGATCATAATCCGTAGACTTAGCTCTCTTAACCCATCTTTCCTCTACCTTTGCTTGCCTCTTCCTCCCCTCTTCTACTTGTTGCATATACACAACTAACCTAGAGATGTCCATGTCACTATTCAGCATCACCCCTTTATATTCTAATACCAAATCATTCAAAATATCGACTACGAACTTTCTCATACGAGCTCTCATATTGCACACTAACTTTGAAGCATAATGGGATAGCTAAGTTAACTTTAATGTATATTATTTGACTCTCATCTTCCCTTATTTATATTAATAAATTCCTTAGCCTTAGATTCTCTCATCACCTAAGGAAAGAAATGATCTAAAAAAGCACCCAAAAAATATTCCCATATTATAAGTTCAGCACTCTTACCCCTTAACTCTTCCCACTCATCATACCACTAGTAAGCCATTTCTTTCAACTAATAAGCTACAAACTCTACCCCCTTAGTATTGCTAACATGTATGATTTTAAATATTTTCCTTATTTCATCAACAAACTATTGAGGATCACCCTCAACCCTAGCTCCCATAAAGATAGATGGGTTCAACGTCATGAACTGATCCACCCAAGTGATCTCAGAAGAACCAGTGATAGTACTTATATTTCCAAACTAATGAGACTATGAAGCCATAAGTTGAGCAAGCATATGGATGGACTGTGGAACTCAGCATTTGTGACCTCTCTTTGTAGAGACTAAGTATGGTAGATACTAGACTAATGAACTTGATGAGGGCTAGTTTGGACTGGTGTACAGAGTATGGGCTCTATAATGGGTCCACATCCCATGAGTAGGACAAACATCTTTAGTATTTCTCTTAATAGGAACAGAGTGTCTAGCTGAGGGGTTCTGACTATTAGATCTTTAGTGAGGCATAGTCTGAAATGCGAAAAGTAATCTGTTAGGAAATATTCATACCATATAGCATGAACTAGAACATGAAAAAAAAATATAAAGTATTCCTAAATGCCTCGTAGCTTCTGCCTAATAAGTGTGGTGTGCTATAAACCAATATAAAGGACTCTACTCAACACAGTTTTGTAGATACCTTTGGACCCTGAACCATGCTCTGATACCAAACTTATCATAACTCAAGCCAGGGCCTTGGCCGCGAAACTAGAAAGGGTCAAAAGATCCTTTAGAATATTATTGTAGGCATTATTCATAACCAAAAATAAATGCCGAAGATAATTTGGAACATAAGAAGACTCTTAAGAAAATTTAGTACATCATGACATCAATTTATGAAAACCTAAATCCAGTCTATGATGCCTCTACTGATTACTCATCTGTCTATACTGTGACAAGACCCTCAACCAGACCATGATATTAGAAGAAATCAACATATAGATAATTGTCTTTCAGAGTAAGGAAACTCTGAATTTCTTATAGGGGTCTACTGCTGCTAAACTAGACCACAGGACTGTGCCTTAGAACCTACATTATGAGACAATGTAGCCGCCCGAGGATGGTCAATACTTGAAATATATTGGTACATATAAAGACCAAAGGAAATAACTTTCAAACATCATAGTAGTGAAAATATCATCAAATTTATAGCATGTGGTTATACGACATCAAATCAGTCTGAAAAGATGTAATTCAAACAAAAAATGACAACATCATGATATTCTTTAATTTTGAGCTAAGTGGCATTCACCAACATGGTTTGAAAAACCCCACGGGCTATGTAGGGTTCAACATTAACTCATCTATCAACCCCCAATCCAATTTTTCCGTAATGATTGGAGCGTCTGGTCATGTTTACAACTACATATAGCAAGTATATAATGATAATCCATATTTCAGGACCAAATCAATCCCATGTCGGCTAAATACGATTGGGCTATGAGTTATCTAAACTTGTGCCTTCTCGGTTATCCACCTAATTCTCTTTAAGCCCATATTTTATCCTCTTAAAATCTGCATACTTTCTAAAAATCTTGTATGATGTCTGAAAAGTTTGGTCTAGTCCAAGTATGTTAGGGAATTTGTCTAATTTGGTATCGTCATACCAAGATTTACAAGCCGTATAAGCCATATCATATCACGTCTTAGCTCTTTTTATTTAAAATCATGTTATTTGACTACCACAATGATTCAAATATCATAAGAGAGGTCTCTTTTGAAAATATTATGCAAGCTTAAGTAAAATACCTTTCTTTTAAAGCTTAACTTTTAAGGTGGTCGCCTCTTTCATAATCGCATTGTAAAACCCTTTTGAGTGGTCATAGTGGTTTAGACAAGCATCTCACATTCATGAATTTTTTTTAAAGCTTTTAGGAAAAAGGAATTCTCTTTTCAGTCATATTCGACTAACTACCATAAAAAATAAGATAAACATCACAATATATAATAATCATTAAAACCTTCCTCTTGCAATACTGGGCAAGGAAATCATTTACAACCTCATCCTTTTCATAAATCACAATTTAACAAGCACACACATATATACATATATACATAAGCACAATTGAGGTTGGATGCAAATCTTGAAATTTATGCACTTGTTATGAATAAAAACCTTAAAGTTTCTACACTTAAAATTTAGGTCATTCTACGTACTTCTAATAGAGAGAAATTGCTTCAAAGTTTACCCTTGGATCTTGGAATTCTCAAACCCTAAGTGGTTTTCTCCTCCTTTGTTGTTTGAATTATGATTAGAGGGCTTTTTGAAATATGAAACCTTTTTTAAGACCCTATACGAATAACTTATGAGTGTGAAAAGACTCTCATGCCCTTAAAATATAAAAAAAATAAAGATGATCGATGAAAAACGGAGGAAGTTCATTGCTCGACGGGAAGGTTTATGGGGCGACCCCCGTTGCAAACCTGAAGGTTCATGGGGAGACCCCCATCACAAATGAAAGGGTTTGTGGCATGACCCCCGGCAAAAACCCGAGGCAGTAACCTATCGCGGGGGTCTTCGTGGCGTGCGGCTGCCACGGGTTGCCCATTTGGCAACGCGAAGGTCTTTTCTAAGCTTAAAAATGTCCCTAACCCATTCAAACCCAATCTTAGGTGCTTTATCTTTGATATTGAGGTATTAATGACTCATTTAATGTACTTATTAAGCATTGAAATGGTCGGGGTGTTACACAAGGATAATATCTTAATATTTCTTTAACGGATGATAACTCGGTTGAAGTGGATGAGTACCAAAGAACAACGAAAGGAAAATAAGAAGAATTTACCAACAGGACTCTGATAACTTGGCAACCTAATTTATAAGGCTCACTCCACCCAAACAACCTCTCACAGGATCTAGTTCAAGTCAATATCACCTTGAAGGGAAAAAATGAACATCTTCAATAGTATCTTCATGGCCCTAGAAGATAGCATGTGGTCGAAAGGAAGGATAATCCTAGTGGTCGAAAGGAAGGATTATCTTTATTATAGAGACACCTAATCCTTTAGACTTGGGTCCTTTTACTGCCAATGATGATATGTGGTCTTAACTGATTCACAAGGCTAGTTGTTTGTCCTTTCATACTAAAAAATTATCTCTAATAAGGAGATACAAAAAGTGGCTAAATCACTTTAGCACCCAGTAAATTATGATATTACGTTCCAGACAGCATCTTAGGGGATGCAATATCATAACAAAGAACCAAAGTTCATAATATGATTCTGAATAGTACTAGCACAAGTAGCTTTTATGAACCTCACATATCCAAACATGTATCTTATCAGATAAAGTCTGACACAAAATGGGAAACACAAGTAACTAACTCTAAAATATACAAAATATTATGAGAATTCGATAACTAAAATAGAGAGAACTTCAAATCTCCAGGGAGTACAAAAGGTTACATAAGGCAAAGATCTAGAGCAAATTCTGCATTGTCCTGATTTCCACATAATACTTGTAAGGGCATCTAACGTCTACTTAAAAGGTTGATCTATAGCTTAAGATGTCAATCGTATTGCTGGTGCCAGTTGACAGGCAATGGAAACAAATATTAGAGCACATTCCATAAGCAAGAAAGTTATAAAATCCACCAAAGATGTAAGATGAGTGATGAACATAATAAAGACTACCCAAAAATAGACCAATCAAAAAGATCTTAGAGAGAAAGTACACAACCAGATCTGAACGTGAAGCAACGTCATCTTAGACAACATGCTTGTTAGGTTGAGCTTCAATGTTCCAAATGAGAACCTATATGGATGAATAACAAACTCGTACCTATTAAAAAGTATTGATAAGCCTAAAATTGAAAAATACCACAGTAACTTTACAAAAACATCCATAAAACACCTTACAAAAAGAAGCCACTTACTTCAGGACCATCAGCATGGGTAGCCACTATATTATTGTTCTTTGGGCATTTCAGTTAGCCTAGAGAAGAGTAACAAAATATAGTTCCTACATAGTTCCTCAATGCGCAATTTTTTATGCAAGAGAATAAATATCAAATAAGTTCAACAAGTGTTTTTCTTCATAGAATGTCCACCAATGTAGATTCTAGTAAAAATAGAGCAGGATATACATCTCTTTGTATTTTAACCATAACCCCAGAGCTACAAACGTCAAAGAACCAAACACTAACTATATAACCCAAAAATTACAAGGATATAACAAACTAATTGCACTACCCAAAACTAACCCAAGCCTAGTAAAAACCTGTTTTGACTATGGACTATTAAATACCATATATACCCAAGATGGAGAAAAATTAACAGCCATGGAAGAATTACACAAGATATTCACCACCTACAAAAGGATCACAAAAGGCAATCTATTTTATATAAAGTGTTATACTGCACCGGCAGAGATACTATATGATGAAATAAAACCAGTTATACAAGTTGTAAAGATAGGACT
>JAPEIP010000006.1:70618100-70633999 GCA_026120095.1 Capsicum chinense | reverse complement strand
AACATGTTCCTATAGTTATAAACCTAAGCAACCTCCTATTATCTATATAAGAATTTTACTATAATTTGAAAATCAATATAAGAGAAGCATGTAACATTAATTTTACTTTAATTTTATGATATCAAAATATCAACATGCCTCATATTATAAAATCGAAAATTAAAACATTAATAGGTTAAACATACGAATTTGAGCAACTTCATAATATTGGAACTAAGTCTTGCATGATCACGATATAAAATTATACAAAGAAAAGTTATGGATTACCTCTTGTGAAAAATAATTCGCAAAGCAAAACCTCTATAACCTACTAATTTCCAAAGTTAGCAACTAGCTAATTTTCAAGAGCCATGGACTCAACTCAAAACTATTACTTTGCTTCCTTCATTGACTCTCCGTCTCTCCCTTTTTGTTGTTATGGCTTCTTCTTCGTCAGTGTTTTTTATAGTATGGAGTCATGTATATGCTATTGTGGTGTCTATATTACATGTGTTCTTTTTCCTAGTCTCCCCCGGTGTTTAGTCTATTGTGTTCTTTATATAATTGTGTGTGTGTGTATTTGTAGTGCAGATTGAGTGTGTGGTAATCGTGGGAAAAATTCCATTTTTTACATATGTGTGTATGTGTGTTATATAATGAGTGTTGTGTGTGTGCTGAACATGAGAGACGTGAGGGGAGTTGAGGGAATGATGGGAGTGTGTTGGAGGAAAAGTGGGAGAGGTTAAGTAGAAGTGGGAATTGTGGGGTGGTTTGGGTAGTTTAGGTCTCTTTTTTTTTTAATTATTATTATTATTAATAAAATAAAAATGATTAAAAATTAATAAAATATAATATAATTTAATAACTAGTCTTAGAAATATGATGAAGAAAAAATTAATATCGCAACCTTCTTTATTAAAAGTTGAAAGAAGAAAACAAATATAATTTAGAAAAAATTCTTTTTTTTCTAAAAATAAATAAACAAATAAATAAACAATAAAATAAAACTTATTTAAAATGTGACTCTATTTTTGTAGTTTTCAAATTTTTTAACAAACCTCAAAAAATAAGATAAATTTAAAATGCCTAAAATAAAGAAAAATTAATTGAACATTAAATTGGTATAAAAACATTAGGTTTGGGTCAAAAGTTAGGTGTTTACAATAAACATGAGAGTACTGAATAAGGACCTATGCATGAATTCACAAACCAAAACTGGAATTGCAGTAACACTGAATACGAACTCTAAATACTAGTTTCTGAATACTAACTTACTGATGACTGAGTCTACTAGTACTGATGTCTGAGTTTACTAATACTGAGAGGCAGAATAATTGAGTCTATTGAGATTGATGTCTAATCTTGCTGATACTGATACTGATTTATTATATTTGAGATCAAGCCTATATAACGTCTGACCTTTGAGTTTATTGGTAATAATGCCTGATACTTGATAAACTGAATCTGAGATCAAGCCTATATAACGGGTGACCTATGATTCTACTGATAATGAATATGATTTTCTGAATCTGAGATCATGCCTGTATAACGGGTGACCTCTGAGTTTACTGGAATGATGCCTGATACTTGATAAACTGAATTTGAGATCAAGCCTATATAACGGGTGAACTCTGAGTCTACTGATAATGAATATGATTGTCTGAATCTGAGATCAAGCCCATCTAATGGGTGACCTCGAGAGGTAGTTAAGCCTAGTATAATGGGTGACTCTTCAGCTGAATTCTATTATTGAGACTAAATCTAAAACTATGATTATGGGAGGTAGCCATTTAACCGACATGCCCTTTCTAGCTTCTTTGGGGTCCAACCTGTAACCCTAGTTGGAAGGGTGTTAGTACCGTGCCACGGGTAAAGACACTTCTCTCTGAACCCAGGATGTCATACCTAATATAAAGGGTGACACCTCGTTAGAGCCAAACCTAATATAACCGGTGACTCCGGGGAGGTAGTCAATCCTAATATGATGGGTGACTCCTCATCCTACACTCAGAGATTATTATTAATGACTCTACCTAAAATAACGGGGAAGCCGTCATCCCTGCCCTCGGTCGATGCTGAATCTTACTCCCAACTGAATAGACACTGAACTAATTCCTAGACTATTATAGACTGAGCTAAAATTGTTACTGGTCATCTTGCTTGACTAAGATGATTGAGTTTACTTGGTTCTGTTATCTGGCAGAATGCTACTGAATTCTTGTTAGCTTGCCAAGTTTCACTAAAGTCTAAATTGAATACTGGATACTACTGAATACTATTGAATCGTAACTGAATACTAAGTTGCATTAGACTGATACTAAGACTGAATTGAACTAGTATTGAGATTACTAAATTTTCTTAAGTTCTGTACTAGCTTCTACTGATCATAGCATGACTAAAATTATCTTGAGACTGGCTCGGCTCTAGACATGCAGCTAAATTTTCAAGTATAAATACCTCCAGAACTCGATAGCATAAATAAATAAGATAGAACCACACTCGAGTAGCATGACAATGGGTTTTCATTCACAACACAATCAATACGATATCTCATCAATCACTTGAGTGTCAAAAACATGTAAATGTATAGGGAATGCGTACTAGTACCTCATACTTGTTCAATAAGGAATACACATAGATAAGAATGCATGCAACTTATCATAATACATTCACTAAGGCATTTCAACAAACGCTTGGCATTCACTAGTTATCACATAATTGGGGATTTCATGCCTAACATACTAAAGAGGGCACTATTCTCTTTACTTAAGCTTTCTATCAAAGATATGGGGAGCATGCTTTGGTTATACCACAAATTCTATACTTAATTATCATGAATACATCAATATCATGCAACTTGAAGAGGGTTTATCATGAACATTATACAATTCATCACATACTAGAATCAACTCTTGAAATTGGTAGTCTAAATCATGAATTAAAACTCAATAACAACATGAACTTCAATTTCAATTCACATAAATCATGAAAACTCATAAATATAAGATCTTTGAATTTAGAAAAGGATTCTTGAACTTCTTGGGTGGAAGGAAAAAATCAACATCTGCATACCTTGTTATATGATTCTCGAAAGATTTACAGAAGAATCTTGATGACTTGGGTCTTAAGCTATGAACCCTAATGGTTGTTCTTGAAGAAAATTGAGAGAAAACTAGTATATTTGGGTGAAATAATGAGAAATCTTGTGTTAAAGAGTATATATAGGGGTAGAAAAATGACCATCTTACCCTTGGAATTAAAATCTGGAACTGAAAAAATCCTGATTTTACATGCTGGCGCAACGCGCCATAATCGCGCCAGCTTACTGAAAATTGGAAATTGGGAAACTGAGACTTGGCACGATGCGGTGGAAATCGCGTTTCCACCTTGGTTGCGAACTGAAAAGCCACCGCGACATGGTGGAATCGCTAAGGCTTACTGGATTTTGA
This sequence comes from Capsicum chinense, assembly GCA_026120095.1. NCBI lineage: Eukaryota > Viridiplantae > Streptophyta > Magnoliopsida > Solanales > Solanaceae > Capsicum > Capsicum chinense. The sequence goes on along the minus strand of JAPEIP010000006.1, from coordinate 70,630,571 downwards.
CAATTGCCATTTTGGCTGACTCCGCGACGCGCTAAAGTACCAGTTGGTACACTGTCTCACTGAAATGGCTCTAACTCTTCGCTCGAGTGCCGGATTTGGGCGAATTTGGTATCAACGAAAAATCTTATTCAATTCTCCACATTACAAAAATTTGATATTAGGGAAATTCTACATGGTTTAAAATATTTCTTACTTGGGAAGTCAGCCCTTACTCCTCTTAAGGATGAAACTCGACTTAAAGAAAATTTGGGGTGTTACATTAACATAATTATAACACTAAAACCATAAATTGGGGATTTAACATTGAATTTTCTTCATTCAAATATGTAAGGGATTGAATTGTAACGAAAACACATGGTAAATATGATTTGAAATCAAAGGTCATTTGAGCTTTATTGATATAATTCATAATAACATCTAAAAACCATAATTTAAACTTAAAAATGGATTCTTGGACTCCATGGGTGAAAAGGGCCCATGGATGAACATCAAACATACTTTAAAATTTAATCTCGAAAGAGGATTTACTTTTCTTGGATGTTCATGGACTGGGAGGCATAATTTCTTGGTTTTCTTGAAGCGAAGATGCTTGAACTTGATGAAATTGTGGAAGGGTTAGGGTTTAATTTAGAGATAAATTGTGGAATTTGGACATATTATGCATTAACTAAAGGTTAATCCCTTATTTTTTATGGACTAGGGTAATGAAAAGACAAGACGGGCCCTTTAGGATTTAAATTTGTAACTAGAATGCCGAATTTAGTATCACTGCGATTCAATAAACCCCTCATCGCTATACCCACCATAACACGATGCAATCACAGTGAGGTTCTAGAAAAAATATCTAAACGTGCTTCAATCCTCGTTAAAAAAATAGGAAATATCCCCGAGACATGCCTCTTACACCCCTAAACATGAATTAACTCAAGAACTTACATCTCGAGGTCGGGAAGGTAACTTTAAAAATCATAGAATTTAAGAAGCCAAAAATAAAACTAAGTCTCCAACACTTAGCTAAATTTTTAGGTTCTAAGCCTCTTCTACATGCAACTAGGAGTTGAACTGTGTAAAGAAAAGTATGGGGTATTACAATATCTCCCCTTTGAGAACATTCATTCTCGAATGAGATTAATTTAGCTGAGAGTATTAAAGAAACTGAGATCATATATTGAACATGCATAACTGAAAGCATGATTACATAACTGAGTCTGAAATATAATATGTGAACTGAATATGATGAACTAAACTGATTCCTTGAATACATTCAATGACATGAGGATAATTATAAGGCTGAGATAGAAACAAGAGAGTAAACTTATGAGTACTCATTACTTCATGCTGGACCTTGTTTCACAAAGAAAAGTCGAGAGATTTAGTATATGAAAGCTCGGGGGTATTACAACATCTCCCTCTTGGGATAGTTCATCCCCTAAATGATACTGATTTGGCTGAAATACTAAGGAAAGACGGAGATAATGCATAGGAAACTTCCAGACTGAATCATGACTGAATATTTGGAATCTAAACTAATGCATGAACATAGAATATCCATATCCTAGATTCATTGCAGAGATAAAAACTGAGGATATACATGACATAATCTGAATTTTGTTGATCATTGAGAGAGTAGCATGGGTACTAAAACTGAACATACTGTAAAGCATGAGTACATAAGTCATAAGCTGCATGACTTGAGTTTAAAGTTCATAAATTGCATGGAATATGATTCGTATAGCTGAGCAAACTGGAACTCTTTATACTAAGAACTGGAACCGTACATGATTCTATGAAAAGTTCACGAATATGCGCTATGATCATGGGGCTGACATGTATGGCATGAGTATATATATCGTGTAGACTGAAGTACAAAATATTGCACTGAGATAAGAGTGGGTTAGGTATCTTCCTCCCCTACTGACCTTCTACAACATACTTGTATCACTACTAGAATCTGAGAGCCTAACTTGGTTACTTATTCTATCATCTCCCCCTTAGCTATAGGCCATCACTCTAAGTGTGTGGGACTCTTTCGATAAACTCTAAATTAAACTGCAGCCACTTTACTCTGATGTTTGGAATGTAAAAATACTCATTAGAAATATATTCACCCCTAAAGACTACACTTGAAAGTGCAAAACCCGCTGCTAATACTCCCTCCTGAGATATAACTCTTAACTTTGTCTAGCCTTAAGAGTCATTACATAATAGCGTTAAACACTGCCTAACTTAGAATCTTCATGAGTATCACCATACACTGAGTTCACACTATCAAGAATCTCAATACTATCTTTTATTAGCTCAATCTTCAAAGATTCAAACTTAGATTCTAACACTTAATATGGATATCCCCAAAACTTTAATGAACCATACCAACTTATTTCGTAGCCTACTAATATTATATCTTTAAATCACACCCACATTATTATACTAATTTCAAATCAATAAACATCAATTCGTCCATACACTTTTTCAAGCCTACTAATTCACCTTCATAAAACTAGCCTCATGGATACGTAGCCTACTAATCAAGATAAACTCTATCCCTACTTTGCTGCTGCTAAACGTCTTAATTTATACTTCTAACTCTAGATCATATATTATCATAGAATTCTGAGAAGGGATCTGAAAACACATCTGACCTCAAAGAACTGAGGCACTACCCCTCTATTTAAGGACTAGTTTATTTAGAAATTAAAAATGAACAACTCTGTCTCTATAATCAACTGAAGCATAGCATGAGTTGAGCCAATCCATGTTAGGAATGACATCAAAATTAGTCATTTCTAACTCCACAAGATCAACTTAAGTGACTTTCTGGGGTATTGTGATTGAACAATTCCTATATTCCTGCCTAGCCATAATAGAGACACCTCCTGGAGCAGACAATAAGAAGGGTTCTGTGAAGCTCTCAGATCTAACAAAGCATAAACATGAAAATAAAAGACCTATAACATACCCATAACCACATCAGGAGAACTTTCTTTATCCTTTTAGTACTGGAGTATATATAGTCTCTGTGGGTGTTGACCATTGGTTGCACTGGAAGCAGCACCCTACTGAGTTAAGTGACCAAATGGAACTGGGGGATGGCTGGACTGACACTATTGACCATTCTTTGGGAAATCCTTGACTTTGTATCCTGGCTTGCCATACTGAAAGCACATATCACTGTCGGCTCTACACACACCCTAATAATTTTTTACCATATTTCTAGAAAGAAGGTTAGTGCGACTACTGTTTACACTGCCCTGGGTCCTAGAGCCTGGTGCTCTATCCCAATTATTATTTCTAAAATTTGGCACTAGAGCACTAGTAGAAGACGTAGCTAGGGCTAATTATTTATGATAGAATTAAGGAAAGTTACCACTCTTCGACCTCGGCTGAGCAAACTGAAAGATACTTGTCCTAGCCCTCTTATTCTCTCTTTCTTTCTCCTTAACCTTCTTCTCCTCAATCTTATTAGCATGGACCATAAACCTAGACAAGTCCATCTCCTTAATCAACATTGTGGTCCTACACTTCTTGACCACACTATCTGCTATACTTGAGACAAACTTACTCATCTTGGACCGGTTATCAGCTACCATCAAAGAAGCATACTTGGCCAATGGGGGTATAGGTTGATTCCCATTCCTTCTTTTGTTATTCTTTTAGGAAGGAACTTTATGTAATGGAATAAAGGATGGATTATAAAGAAAGATTAAATATAGCTCATGCTTACTCGCATGACATAAATACTGAAAGAAGGAAAACATTTCCTAAAATATCTTGCACCCTCTTATTCGTAAGTATGGTGTGCTTCATACCCATGTATAAGACTTAACGCGACTTTTTAGAATCCCTAGGTCTCTCTAAAACCATAGGATTTGATACCAAATTTTGTCACGACTCGAGGCTACCCCCTAGTCGCGACAATGGTACATACGATTATGAAAGACCACAAGCTAACCTATGAAGTAGTACCTATTGTGAGCACTGAATAATATGGTAATAAAATACATATGGGCAAAAAAAATTGAATAATGCAAAAGGTTTTAAGTAATAAAATTAATACAACAGAAATCCTCAATTTAATAAAATAAACAAAAATACTAAAATCTGACTGAAAAGATTAACAAACCTACTGACTATCTGAAGTGTCTAAAAAATCCTCTAACTGACTATCTATGGAGTTTATGGGACAAGTCCCCAACTAACTCCAATTGACTAAATAATAATGAACTACTGAATAAGTAAAATATATCATCATGTCCTCAAAAGATGAGGACTCACCACTACTGCTACTGAGTCACGCTGGGATATCAAACTACGGTCGGGGAACTATGTGTCCGAACCTATGATATAAGACATCATAGCATGAATGCGGTCAAGATATTGAATGTACTGGTATATGAGAAACGGTTAGGCTGAAATGCATAGGTTCATATGCATGAAATCACAAATAACTAAACAATATGAGATAACAGATGCATAAATGCATGAACGCTGTAAAATCTAAGAATGCATGACCAAGCATATAACATGATACTGAAATAGTTTGTGAACTGAAATACTAAAATCTGATAACTGAATAGTTGAGAATCTGTATGCTTTGTTCAAGCAAACCTTTACTGAAATTATACTAAATACGATACTGAGACTGTGAGAGGTATTATATAACTGATATGCCCCGACCTGAACTAATCAGGATCCAACCTGTGACCCTATTTGGAAGGGTGTAAATACCGTGCCGCAAACACTAATAATGGATGTGTGGATCCACTGAGTCACCCCCATCTAGTAGGTACTCTAATGAGATACGTGTTACCCTCAATTGGTAGGTAATCACTTTATCAACCCTCAACTGGTAGGTTGAAATCTCTAACCTACGTTGGCTACGTAGTTCTGGAACTAAAGGACTTCTACTAAAGGTTACACCCTCTACTTGTAGGTGAGCCCCCATCCCTAGGTTAGCTCGGTGCTAAATCTTACTCCCAACTAAATAACACTGACTATTGGACTAAACTGAGCTTAATTGAGCCAACAATTGAACATGATACTAACTGAATGACAAGGCTTATGGTTTATCTGAAACCATTATGAAAATACTATAAACTATGTGAAAAACTAAGTTTTTGGTATTTTTAAACCCCAACACTAGATGGAAATAACAATATTGACACATGAAAGCTTTGAAGAATATAATAGTGGATCATAGATCAAATTTTAATCATTTAGGCATTTTATCAAATAATTGAAATTCATGAACTTAAGCATGGGAATGATTAAAACATGAGGGAATAAAAAAATTATAAAACTAGTACCATAAATTGGGGATTTAACGTTGAATTTTTTTTATTCAAACGTGTAGATGGTGAACTGCAACGAAAATGCATGGTAAACATGATTCAAAATCAAAGTTCATATGACCTTCATGGATATAATTCATAATAACATGTAAAACCCATAATTTAAACTTAAAAATGCATTCTTGAACTCCTTGGATGAAAAGGGCCCATGAATGAACATCAAACATACTTTAACGCTTTAATCTCGAAAGAGGATTTACTTTTCTTAAACATTTTTATATTTGGAAGAAAAATTTCTTGGTTTTATTGAAGGGAATATGCTTGAACTTGAAGAACTTAGGGAAGGTTTAGGGTTTAATTTAGAGCAAAATTAAGGAATTTAGGCATATAATGCCTTAACTGAAGGTTAATCCCGTGTTTTTTATGGATTGGGGCAATGGGAAAAGATAAGACTACAACTCTAGGATTTAAATTCATAACTGGAATGACAAATTGAGCATCACCATGATGCGATGAGCCCTTCATATCTATACCCACCGCAACGCAACGCAATTGCGGTAAGTTTCTAGAAATGAAATCCAAATGTGCCTCAATCCTCGTTTGAAAATCCAAAATGTTCTTGAGACACGCTCCGTACACCCCTAAACATGAATTAACTCAAAAAATTACATCTCTTGTTCGGGAAGGTCACATTAAAAATCATTGATGTTAAGGGGACAAAAATAAAACAAAGTCCCCAATACTTAGCTAAATTTTCTAGTTCTAAGTCTCTTTTACATGTAACTAGGAGCTGAACTGAGCTAAGAAAAGTATAGGATATTACTGAAATCTAGCCATCAATGGTCGGAGGTACTTGTCACCTTATGTTCTATATGTATTTTTGATGATGAGCAGCTAAACTGTAAGAGACTAGGACTGTGGGTGTGCAACGTATAGTACAGTTGGCACGCATCAACTACACAATTTTGTCCTCTTGTGTAACAACTTACAGATGCTATTTTGTACTAACCTGGACAGCTGGTCTAATGATGTTTCAGCCTTAATCATCACTCATCTATAAAAAGAAAAGAAAGTCTCTTCATAAAATGGTTTTTGCAAACTTGAAAGAGTGAAAAGAGAGGCAGTAAAACCCCATTTCAACATTTCTCAAGTTCTTAGCTATTTATGTGATCTTAAATAGAAACTGTTCTAGAGTAAGCTTTTATTTGTAAAAGAATTACTCAAACTATAAGATCAATGTCTTGTTTTTTCATTGAGAGGGTTTCTTAGGTAGAGTTTCCTAAGTGTGAGAATGATTAGACGTAATTAGTAGAGGGTCCTTGGTATAATTACAAGGATGACCTTGTAGTAGAGTTACTATTAGCGAAATGAACCAAGAGTTAGGTTCAGTGAAGGCTGTAATCAAGAGTTTGATTATAGTGGATTTAGAGGTGCTTTGAGGGCAAGTCATGGTTTTTTTCTTTCCTGGGTTTCCACATAAACATTTTTCTGTCTTTACTCTTCTTGCACTATTTCCTACTTCTTGGTTATTTTCGTGTACTTTGTATGTGATTGATTTTTTAGGAACCTGGTCCTTTATTGTGTTGTGTAACCCCAAAGGGTTTCTACAGTTAGTATCAGAGCATGGCCACTCTAAAAGGTTCACACCTAGAGTGTCTTGGGTACAATGGCTGCTCCACCTAATCTATAAAAAAGGCAATCTACAACTAAACCACCAAGAGTCAATGGATAATATTATGGGTAGTGGAAAACTAGGATGTTTTACTTCATCATGGCTAAGGATAGTGAACTAATGGATATCATTCTTGATGGTCCTTATGTTCCTGTAAAAGAAATCAAAGAAGGGGATGTGACAAAAATGGTTGTTGAAAGTAGGAGAGTGTTCATTGATGAAGATAGAAAGAAGATCTATAAGAACTATAAGACCAATAGTTTATGGCATAGGGAATGATGATTATAACAGGATTTCTGCCTGTGAAAATGCAAAAAAAATCTAGGATTTCTTGAGGACTACTCATAAAGGTACTACTGATGTGAAGGATTCAAAAGTAGACATACTGACTACTCAGTACGAAACCTTTACCATGAAAGAAAGACAAACAATCCATGAAATACATACAAGATTCACTCCTATCACTAACGAGCTTCACTGGTTAGGAGAAGTTATTCCAGTATATAAGCAAATGAGAAAAAATCTTGGTGTCCTTCCAAAGTATTGGAAGAGCAAAGTGGATGTTATAAGTGAGGCAAGAAATCTGAAGACCCTCACAATGGATGAACTGATTAGAAATCTGAAAACTCATGAACTCAAGAAACAACAAGGAGAAGAGAAGAAAGAAGTCAAAAAGGAAAAATCTCTGGCACTAAAAGCCTCAAAGTCATTTTCAAATAAATAATACATTGATGTTACCTACTTGGCAAAAAGAATTGTTAGAGCCATGAGGAAAGGTGGCTAGTTCCAAAGAAGTGAAAGTAGTTGCAGAAAAGTTTTCACTATGGAGGGTGACATAAATATGGATGTCCTAAGCATTTCATCAAGGACTATCCCATTCACAAAATAGATCATCAGGATTACCTCAAGTCTGTAAGTGACAAAGGAAAAATCAGGGACCAGGTCCTTGACAATTCAAGAAGGAAGGCTTTAGCTAATTATGTAGTAAAGCAAACCCTGGAAATATGGGGAGGTTCTTCCAATAATTCAAGTATTGATGAGAAGACTGGATATGTCTCTATGTTGGTAGCAGAAGAAGGTCGAGTTATCTATGATTCCTTATTTGCACTCAGGGAATTCATAGAAGATAAAAAAAAGAAAGAGGTAACACAATCCAATATTAAGAAGAATCTAGATATTACACTACTAGGAAGATAAAAAGGCTTGCGAGTGTTGCTAGACTCTGTATATGAACTAACCACTGAAAATAATACCTTAGAAGAAAAAATAGAAAATCAAGTGCATGAGCTAATTTCTTTAGCTCTAAAAATTTTTGAAACTGAAGAGTTGTTCACAAAGATGAACTCTTAAAGTTTGAGTCTAATGGGTACCCTGGAGAAAGTAAATAGTGTTGATGTTAAAAGAAAGAAGGAAGCCTCAAGCCTTAAGATTGATCTTGAGGAGAAAATAAAAGCTTCACAAAACACCATATGTCAGCACTTCACAGGAATGAAGAATTAGTGAGGGACTTGGTTTGCCTGAAAGAAGAATTGAACAAGTCTCTTAAGTGGACTACTTCCTTACTAATCCTTTCAGACTTGACTAGTCAAGGTGTTTATGATGGTAGAGTTCTAGTCTACCAAGGAAAATTTCAACCCGGTGAGTTGAAAAAAAGGTTACTTATGACGATAGAAGTAAAGAACAGAAACTCTTATGCGCTCACTGTGGAAGAGATAGATATATGAAAGAAAGATGTCAGCACTATATTAATACAAAATTAAGGGATACTGAATACATTCAGTAGAAGAGTGCATATCCTAAAGGCTTCAAGTCTCAAAAAGGAGTGAAGAGGAAGCTATCTCTGCCTAGGTAGACTAAGAAAAATTTGATCACTCCATTGTTATAGACTCAAGTGGGTTCCCAAATTTGAAAAGTGGTTATGATTCTAGGAATGAGAAGGGGATTGAAGTCATGAATAGATTGTTAACTAAAAAGGCTCAAATATAAATGATGGAAGGTCTGACAGACATTTCAGATGAAGATGTCTTATTGTGAAAAGATAAGTTCAAGGACCTAGTCCCTAGATTATGAAAGATAATATTCAATATGGAGGTATGTGAAGCTTGTGTTAAAAAATAAGCCATAGAATAACCTTCAGATCTGGTGAATGAAAAAGCATAAGAGAATTAATGGAAAAAAAATTGTGTAAGCAGATAAAAAGAGTGCATAAAGTTCCTGATTAGTCAGGAACATTCTTGATCTTTGATGATACTGAAAATGGTAAGGAAGAGGATGAAAAAATAATTATAATCCATGATTCTCAAGGACCTGGTCCCTAAGAAATTCATCTTAAAAGGAGAATACTCCAGAATCCTGAATTAAGTCAAGTCTGGGATCCATTCCTCAAACCTACATTAAGAACAAGCTATCAAACAAATAAAGGTATGCAAAGGGAGAAAGACTGAAGCTGATTGATCTAGTCTCCCAGATCTATATTATGACTCAGTGTTTCCACTCAAAATTTTCTATGATTAGAAAACAGGTATCCTTGATAAAGTGGGTGCAAAATAGTCTAACTCAGTACTATGTCCTTGCAGTTATACACCCATGGGAACAACTCTAAAAGTGGATAATTCTGACGTGAACAAATTTGAAGATTCACTCAAACGAAGAAGGAACCTAGTCTCATTTCTTAGGTTAATTCCACTACAGTATGCTTTAATAATCATAAAATTTTGTCTAGAAAGCCATGTGTTTTTCTTTTCTCAATAAAGCTATCAATTCCTTTGCAAAATGAAAAGTCGCTCATATTTAAAACAGATATTTCATTCTAAAAGAAACATCTTTTTATGACAACGATCACTATTTCAAATTGCTAAATCAGACTATTTCCCATTCTTAGACTCAACTCATTACTATTTGCCTTGTCTAAACCAAACTGGTCTTTCTCATTCTTTTTCACTAGCAGAATCAAACTGAATATGCCCTTATTAAATACCTGTATCCTTCAGCAACCAAAGCCATAAAAAACTTTGCCTTAGGTCTTTTAAGTCAAAGCCAACAAATCTTACTGGAATGAGGCAGAATCTCATAATTGTTAAAAGAGAAGAATGCCTCCGAGGGACCTGGTACAAAGAAGAGAAAAGTTGTAAAAAATATTAGGGGAAAGAGGCAAGAAATCAGACCAAAGGAAAAGATGAAAGATATGGGTTGAATATATCAAGTATCAAGGATGGGTACATTTATTTGACGGAACAACACATATGATCTATGAAAAGGAGGTAAGGGAATTCTATTACACTATAGAATTCTCAGAAGATGGGGTAAGTCTTAATGCCCAGATACAAGGAAACGTTATCAATCTAGAGAATAAATACATAAAGGTAAGCATCTGATTTGTTAATAGATCAAGATGGGTTGGGAATGAAAATAAAGAAATTAAATATCAAAGTTGAACTGACAAAGATTTTGAGTTAGTACGCATAAAATTGCAGAATTAGAAGTTGTCCTCTAAGGGACCAGGTGACAGTGATGAACTTGCAGCTGGAAATACAAAACTTTAGGAAAGAATGGTTGAACTAAATACTGAAGCGAGGGACCTTACCAAACAGTTGTTGGATGCTCACATTGCTGAAAATGCAAGAATGGAGATACAACTTAAGTCCTTTCACCTAAGCCTCCTTCCACTTGAACCCTATTATCCTCATTCCCTCATCAACCTTATGTCAGTTCCATATCCTGGTTCTCATTATGGATTTTAAATACAACCATTTTTATGGTGATTATTTTAGCTTACTATACTGGTACTAACTATTATGAATGACTGAATCTTTGGTTTGTGTGTTACAATTGTTCTCTTTATACTGCATAACTATTCTTTATGTAAATGTTGCCCCAGTGGCCGTGATTTAACTAATTCGTACTTATTTTATTCTTTATTTACTATTAATCCTTTTCACTGATGCCAAAAGAGGGAATATTGAGTTCATGTAATAGGGACCAGGTACTAGCTGTAACTGATACAGGTGACCAGGTATTGTATTGCAGATTTGAATGACATGTTGGTGAGTGCTGAATAGATGAATGACGGAAGTTATGCTGATAAGGAGAAGTGTGCAAATGCACAAAATAAAGGTGTATGCTGAAAGGGGGAAGTAAGTAATGTGCTAATAGAATGATAAGTCATAGTTTCAAAGAGAAGAAGAGTTTTTCCTGCAAATAACAATAAGGCAACAGGTTGTGTGTTGCATAGTGAAGGAGGAAGCATGGTGATAGGGGGAACATTCATCTTCAGGTAGTAATCACTCGATTAAATGCAATGAATATGAACTGATGCTCAAATTGTATGGTTTGGTTTGTCATCATCAAAAAGAAGGAAAATTGTTATATGCAATTTTGATGCTGAGCAGCTAAACTATAAGGGACCAAGTCTTTGGATGTGTAACGTACAGTACAGCTGGCACACGTCTACTGCATATTTTGTCCCATTTACTTTCTAGAAAACAATTGTATCTCCATAAGTTTACTTCTGCTCCTGTATCTATCATAGGTGTATAATACATATTATAATATCATTCTACTATTATTTTTATAAGTACATATATTTTCATGTCATGCCAAAGTTCTTTTTATGAATAACTTCTCTTTATTATATGTTATAGATAATTGTGTATGTTCTATATTATATGGTTTTACTTGTTCTAACCATTTTATTCCTAATATTATATCTGCTTTTTGCATTTCTTCTTCTATTTCAAATTCCATTTTTATTTTTCTAACTCCTATTATTATTTCTTTTTCTTCCATATCTTTAATGTTTATTAGTCTCCTTGGTAGGTCTGGGTATATATTACTATTAGATTTTATTTTTTCACTTTTTACTAGATATTTTACTATATAATTTTCTTCTTGTCCTGTGTTTAAGAGTATTAAATATTGTTTTTCATTTATTGTTCCTGTTATGTAATATTGGTTTAAATTAACTATTGAAGCTGTTTCATAATTTGTTCTTTTTGATGAGCTTGATGATTCTGTTTTTTCATGAGCTATTCTTTTTTTATGTACTTATTGTATCATTTATTATTTCTAAATCTTCTTCAATGTCTATATTTTTGTAACTATAATCATTATTATCAATTGTTTTTATGAATTGTTCAAAAGGACTTTCTATTTGTATTTTATTAATTTTATTTTCCTGTTATTTTATGTTTTGTTTTAATACTTATAGATTTTTACATCTAGCTGTAAATATTTTACTTCCTTGGGTTAGTTCTATTCTTGATATTTTCCAATATAACACTAATGATTTATCTATATTTTTATTTGTTATTGCTACTAAATAATTCGCACTTATTATAAATTTAAATTTTTGGTATATTAAATTTCCTTTTATAGCAGTTATTATACTTTTTTCTATAGGTTTTATAATTCTATCATCTGCTAAATAAAATTTTATTGGTGTATCTATTCCTTCTCTAAACACATGCTTTTATTAATATCTCTGTTCCTCCAAGGTGTATATATTTTATTGGG
>JAPEIP010000006.1:70594707-70613293 GCA_026120095.1 Capsicum chinense | reverse complement strand
ACTGTTATGAACTATATATATTAATAATCACTTTGATTTATTAAAAGGTGAGATTCTGAGATAGGAAATATATCTAGTAGATTGAATGAGAATAATATATATTGGTGAAATAATAAGTTAGTTCATGGAATTCTTGTCTCGGTATAAAAACTGATGATATGACTTTTTTGAGAAGCTTATAAGTTTTCATTGTGTCCAATCTTGTAAGTGGAGTTTATGAATTCAACACATGAAATAAGTTAAGTAGTGCTCTAGAGGAAATTAGTCATTAGATTGAAATCGCCAGTAATTAAATTTATTGATTAGTATTTGTAATCTTAACATGGGAAATCACATAAGTGTTTAATGAAAATTTTTGTAATAGAAATAGAGGAGTGCAATTACGAATTTCTAATGGAATGATTTGTAATTGATTATAATAAGAATAATCCAAATCAGAATTTTGAATTATTTCCATAATAGGGAGGCTACTAATTAATTGTGCAGTCCCTACAGTGCCCATGTTTAACTAAAATCGAAATCCTATATATTAGAGAAAAGAAAAAAAAAACCTTTTTGTTCTCCTTTTTGGACTAGAAAAAGTATCTCGATAAATATGGATTATCGTAACATAAGAAAGTGAATCATTTTTCTATTCGATACTTGCTCACCCAAGTATTGAGAGGGTTCGCCTGTTAATTGGGGATCACTATAGAAGAATAAAGAATCGAAGTCAAACTTGCGTGGTGATATGTATTTACAAAAACTTGCTCGATGATATGCGTACACGCTTCAAGTGGTATTTATCGAGTAAAATTTCAGTAAGTTTATGTGATCTAGTATAATTTTGTGTGCTCTAGCGTAAAGTATGTGTTATCTATTATTCGTGTGAGCAGTATGTTTCTGGAATACTTTTGTTGTGCATAATATTTTTCAACAGCTGGCATCAAGAGACACACTTACATCTAAATAGATAACTTCAATATGTGCAATTATGTAGATGGGCTCGGTTATTTTCTTTTTGTACGTATAAAAAAGAAAATGTTTAATATGACTTATTCCATATATTAGGATGGTTATCACAGTTTGCTTGAAGGAGAGATCTGTGTTTTGGCGTCTTTGAATTTATTTTCACTGTCCCGGTAAACTCAGCAACCTGGAATGGTTTAGTGCTTGTAGCTTTGGATTAATTAAAGTACTAGAAGTGGCAACAGTAAATAATTCCCGTTGTTGATGGGCGGAAAGGTCAGGTCTCTCTTTTGGTTAATTGAATGGAATTTTGACTGTAAAGGGGCTAAATAAAAAAGGTGCTTGTTTGTGTTGCTGGATAAAGGATGACGCATCTAGTCTCTAGGGTTAGCTAATTTGTTAGATTCCTTCTTGAATTCTTTTATTTCAAAGGAAAGTTTGGTGAGCCACTTGGCTGCTTGCAATGTGAATTGCAATTGAATGAGAAACCAATTGGTTTCTGTTTAATCAAGCCATTACTACGCAACATTTTGATTTTATTCTAAAGATATTATATGAGGACAATTTTTTTCTCGCGGTATATTATGATGTATAGGCAAGAATTTATTGATTAATAAACAGTTATCATTCAAGTGTGGTTTATTTATTTGGATTCAATGAAAATTATTAATGCTTTATAAATGTCAGATTACATCAATACATGGATTATGAGAGTTATAATTAATAGGGGAGAAGGACAAAAATATCATCTCGCTGTAAAATAATATCATCGAATTGACCATTGAATTTGAAATTCCTCTTTTTAGCCTTTTTAACTTTTTTGGGTTGACATCAATTCTTTTATCTTTTCGGCTGCTCCTTTTGTTTCTTTGTTTTCTATTTTCTTTTAAAATTTTTTTTTATCGCAGTTATCTTTTTAAAGAAAATTCACTAGTCCTTTTCATCTTTTTTTTTTTCCGCAACTCTTTTCTTAAAAGAAAAAATAATTGTCACTAATTTACTCTTTTTCTCCTTTATTTCAAAGAACAATTGATCTACTTTTTATAAAATTCTATCAAAACAAACAAAAAAAAAGCCAATAACTATCAAAGTTGGGTTATTATTGTATAGGACTCTTTTTTTTTTTTTCAAATACATATTTGATATCAAATATATAAATACATATTTTATACAAATAATGATACAGCTAATATACACATTATCACAATAATTGTATAGTTTCTATACAAATTCTATACAATATTTAGCTACAACAATTATTTAGATACAAATTCTACACAACATCTATGTAGTTTATATACATGATATACATATACATATTCTACACAACAATGATACAAATTCTAGACATATCGTATATCAAAAAATATATTCTATAGAATACTTATACGATTTTTTTACACATTCTACATAGCTATTATACAATTTTTATACCCATTCAAGACAGCCTTTGTCTACAGTTATTATTTTAATACGTATTTTATACAATAACCATACAGTTTCTATACACATTCTATACATACGTATTTTATAAAACAATTACACAGTTTCTATACACATTCTATACAGAGTATTTTCTACAATATATTTTTCTTTATATTTTATACATATACATATTTGATAATTATATAATTTTTATACATATATAGTATATAGCTACATATTCTTTACAATAAATATATCATTTTTATACAATTATATTTAATTATTATTTTTAAATAGCAAAAAAAAGCAGACTTTTTTTTAGTTAAAAAGATTGTAGCAAAAGTTTTTTTAAAAAATGAAACATTTAAAAAGTTTGTCGCAAAATAAAAAAATATTGAAACATTTTTTTTTTAAAAAAGAAAAAGGGCCGAATAACCCAAATTGAAAATGATTGAAAATGGCCAATATGGTCCAATGGCCATTGAATAACATTACTGTATCCGATAGGTCATGAAATGTCCATAAGCCCAAACATGGTTTAATATTATTTTGAGTGGTCAACCCATGTCCTTTTTTCAAATAAATAATTTTTTTGATTTAATTTGTTGTTTTATTAATTAATCAATGTCTAGATGGACCAACCCATCCATCGTAATCCAAGATAAAACAGTAAAAAATGTACTTGCCCAACAGACTGACCTGGTCCAAAAACAAAAATATTAAAAAGGAGAGTAGGGTTTCTAAATCGAGCTAAGACATAAGCTCCCCTTCAGACGGCCTCTTCACCATGTTTCCCTTCATCAATGAACAGTTCACTATTCTCCAACTCTGGATTTGTAAATCTGTACCTTGGATACATCGAATCAAAGCTTTTCCAGCTTGCATGAGTGAGTGTTTCTACCCTTTTCTCTATTTGGTACTTCTTTCATCTTTTAGCCTATATTCATCTTTGTTACACTTAAAAACCACAGTTGAAATCTCCATCTTCTGGATGCTATCAGTGTTTTTGGTGCTAACATAGTGAGTCTAGTCCTCTGAGCCTTGTGACTAGCTTCAAGTATGAAACATACCCTTCTTTACTTTTCCTTGTATCTTCTTGTCCCACTTTGTAACAATCTTGAATTGTAGATATAGCTGGGATGGAGATTCTGGGATGCTCAGAGCCGTTGATATTTGAAGAAGCTTAAGTACCTTAGCTACTTATTAAGATAAATTCAACCAATAGACCCCCAATCTAATGAGATTTTTTTTTGTTTGATGGTGTAAATAGGCTACTTAGCATTTCACTCTTTTTGTGCCTCTTCTCCTATTGTAAATACTGCTTGTGTAACTTGTTGTAGCCCTCTATTCCCTTACCCCTTTGTTGGAAACAGTCGCACATATGGACATTGCTGGTTGTCACTATTTAATATCTTCCTACCTTAACTTGGTAATTGACTGAGTGAAGTGAATATGAAATTACCTTGCTGAATTATAAATTAGCTAAATAGTCAGCCAATTGATTGCCCTCTCTGAATATATATTGTATGATTAACTACTTTCCTTTCAATGATTGCTGTGTTAGATCAACAATATCAATTAGTTTTCATGGAATTTTCCATTTTTGAGTTAAGAAATTCTGCATTGCTAATGAATCTGTTTGGATGAAAACCCTATGCTGACCTTGTTTCCTTGAATGATTAGCTGCATGTAAATTTACTTTTGCTTCTACTTCTATATTATCTGTGTCCTTTGTAATTGATCCTTCTGTATGGACTAAATTAACTTGATCATCCCTTAAACAATAAGCCCATGAAATTCTTCCTGGATTACCTTTGGATACCTCATCTGTATTATACTTGTACCACCCCTGCTCTGGGATTTCCTAGAATACTAACTTGTATCTGATAGTTGAACTCAATTGACTTAACTATTGCAGAATACCTTCCACGTTGTAGAAAACTATGATCTTGGTTTCCTAACCGTAAGTAACATTCTCAGATGCCTAGTGACATTATAAACTAATCTGTGACTTGTCACCACTTTGCGTTCATGTTTCATTGTATTTTTTCTCCTCCACAATTCTCATAAAATGATTGCTGGTATTGCTCTGAAGTATATCTTCTCTCTCTGCTTACTTGAGGTTCCCACCTTACATGAATTATTTCTCTTAATCTTAGTCTATGAATATTAATTTCTACAAAAGAAGAAAAATAAGACCATGTCCTGTTAGCAGCCTCTAATCTCAGTAGCACATGTGCTATGGTCTGTTATGTTGGGTTCTGACAGCTCTAGCATTTGGAAGGACCTTGCATTCCCCATCTCCTAATTGTATCATCCACAACAATTCTTCCTTTCCATATTCACCTTATGAAAAATACCATTTTAAAAGGTAAACCTTTAATCCATAATTGTTAGTAAAAATAAAAAGGTTCCTTTCTGTATCTTACAAATTCCCATGCAGTTTTCACAGTAAAGCATCCTTTTTAATCCACACTCCATATTTCCTTATCCAGTGTTGTCTGGTGATGACTTGGTATTAAACTCTGTACTACATGATTCACTATCTCCTCAGGTAACACCTGCTTCATTAAGTCAACATTCCACCTTCCTTCTATTATTAAATTCTTCACACTTTGCAAGTTAGGGTTCCATTTTTATTGTCTTGTAAGATGGAATAAAAATCCCCAAACCACTCTAATTGTCAAACCAAAGATGAGTATTTCCTCATCTAATCTTCCAAAAAATAACATGATCAATGTTGTCCCTAACCTGTAACATTTTTTTCCACAGTTGAGAGGCTCCTACTACTTTTCACCAGACTTTTTTGGGATGGAGCTTCTTGCAATACTTGTTAAGCATAAACTCACTCCATAAAGTATTTTTAGTTCTAAAGTTCCACCATACTTTACAAAATAGAGCTTTTGAAATATCTTCCAATCTTCTGAAACTTAGTCCTCCTTCTGTCTCAGGTAAACACATTAACTTCCATAAAACACAATGCCTTTCCGTTACCCCTATGTACTACTCCAAAAAAACTAAGCAAAGATTTTTTGTATAGTACTTAGCATATTTTGAGGGGGGATGGGGGTACATAATAGATAAATAATGTATGGGAATGCTTTGAAGCACATGTTTTATTAATACAACCCTACCTTCAAATGACAATAATTTTTCTTTCCGTGATTGGAGTTTGTTGGTAAGTCTATGCATTAGTTGTTGATAGAATACCTTATTCTTCCTCTTATAGAAAATTGGATATCCCAAATATGTAAATGGAAATTCCTGTCTCAAAATACCTGTTGCTACCTCTGCTACCACCACTGCTCTATGTGAAACACTGTCATGAAAATATAGGGCACTCTTCGCCTTATTAATTTTCTGACCAGAGATCCTCTCATATTTCTTTAGTGTTGCTGTGACCTGTTGTAAAGTGATTAATTATGCCTTGCACAATATGATCATATCATCTACAAATGCTAAATGACTAAGCTTTAAACTTCCTCTAGGCATGCCAAAAAATTTGAAGTCTTTTATAACTAATAGCTATTTCAAGCTCCTTAATAACAGTTCTACTATAATGATAAACCATGTAGGAGACAATGGGTCCCCTTGCTTGAGGCCCCTAGATGACTTAAAAAATTCTCTAGGTTTCCCACTAAGAAGAATAAAATACCAGTTATAAGCCAGCAATCTGAATACCATATCAATTATTTTTTCACAAAACCAATCCATATCAATACTTTAGTTAGAACAAGCCACTCAAACCTATCATAGCCTTCATCATGTCCAGCTTCATCACTATATTGGGTAGTTTCCCTCTTTTCCCAATTTCTGAAACTAATTCTTATACAAACAGACTATTTTCAGCTATACTTCTATCTTGCAAAAATCTAGATTGTTCCTCTAAAACTATCTTAGGCAACACCTTCGTTAATCTTTTATGAATAATTCTACAAAAGACCTTATTCACAAAATTACTAAGTGAAATAGCTCTAAGCTTAGAAAATGTGTTTACTACTAACGTCTTTGGTAAAAAAACCAAATTAGTATGTGTAATAAACCATAGGATCTCTTGTCCATAGAAGAAAGAATTTACCATATGGTATATATACTCTGCTATTATTCTCCAAGCATCCTGGAAAAAGGCACCTGTCATGCTATCAGGTCCTGCAACACTATCTCTATTCAGTCCTAATACTGCTTTATGCACTTCTTTCATTTTAGAAAATCTCTTCAATTCTACATTTTGAGCTTCTATTATGATTTGTGAAAGAATCTCCAATATTTAGAAATCCTCAACATTCTCCTACTTATGGAACTGTTATTAGTAATAAGAATCTATAGCTTCAGCAATCTCATCCTAATTTTGTAACCATTTTTCTTCTATGTTTTACATTCTCTGAATTCTTAGCCTGGCCCTTCTACCCTTTACTACCGTGTGGAAAAATTTAGTATTCCTTTCTCCATCTTTGAACCACTATGGAAAAATTTAGTATTCCTTTCTCCATCTTTGAACCACTAAAATCCTAATTTTTATTTCTAGAAATCTTTCTCCCTTCTCAATTGTAATGCAAATTCTGCATGTTCTTGTGATAGCTTAGCTCTATTAGAACCTGGTGGGTCTGCTTCAAATTATTTCTCCCTTACTTTTATAACCTCTACCAAAGTGGCAATCTCTTGGAAAATATTTCCAAAAGTTTGTTTGCTCCACTTAGTCAGTGCTATTTTAGTATTCTTGAGCTTCTTTTAGAACTTTAAAAAAGGACTTCCTTCAAAATCAGTACTCTAATTTTGTCTAATGACTTCCATGCATGACTCCTCTTTATCCAGAAGTTTAAAAACCTAAATGGTTTAATCAAATTCTGACCTGAAATTCTACATTGAAGAACCAATGGAGCATGATCTGAACCACTCCTCACCAAATATTCTACTTCGATATCATTAAACATATCCTTCATTCTATCATTCACCAATACTCTATTCAATCTCTTAAAGATACATTCCTTATCTGTTCTTCCATTCCATCATGTAAATCTGTTGTCCTCTAAATTACAAGCACAAATACAGTGGTTAAAATTATTAGTCTCTTCCATCGTGACTGGTAGGCCCCCAAGCTTCTCTTCCCCATTTCTAACAATATTAAAATCTCCTCCTACCATCCATGATGTTTGTATTAAACAAGAAAGTTCTCCCAAAGAATCCCATAATTCAAATCTCTCACTCTGAGAGCATTTTGCATACACTGAAGTGACAAAGAGTTGAATCTGCAAACTGACTTTCCACTTTGATAGTAAGCATCTGCTCTTCATCTCTGATGATACTATAGTTCCTACATGCATCCAAGAATGCCCATATTTAACTTGATATGTTAAACACTGCATACTATATTCCTAACTTACCCTTGTACTCCTCTATCTGTTGACCATTCTGAAATGGTTCCATCAATCTAATAAAACCAAAATAATATCTTCTATACATTGTGATAAGCCTTGTGAATGCTTTCTGTGTATTCACTGATCTAATATTCCAGATTAAAGTATTCATTGTGAGAGTGTTTTGATGGCTTGACTTTTTGTCTGCCTTGCACTTTCTACCACCTTGTTTCTTTTTTTCTTTTGTTTCCTGTCATGCTTTGCATTGAGTGATTAAGTTTTCTTAGGAGATAAATCTCTTTCAACTGCTATCTTTGCAATGTTATCTTCTAAATCTTCATCATTTAAATCTTTATTGTTTTCATCCACCACCTTCATCATGCTTCCTGCATCCATTGCCAGAGGTTCCTCTCCTTCTATAATCTTCTCCTGCCTTTTCTCATTATTGTTAGGAATCAACATTAATTCCTTGCTAGTTACCTACTTCTCTTCTTCAATCACACTATCTTTCTTTTGTAAACTCTGCATGTCATATATTTGTGATTGCTCAACTGTCACCTCTCCTTGTTTCTCTATTTCTGTGCTAATACTATCTACATGTGCTTGCTATTTTGTCTTTTCTTCTGCTTCCTTCTCTTGTACCTTACCAAAAGTATGATTGACTTAATCTTTTGTACTTATTTTCTGCTACTGATAAAATGATTCTTCTTGTTTCCCATTTTATTCTTGATTTAGAGCCTCAAAAGCATTTGAAGTCTCTATAACCTTGCTTTCTTCCTCCACAACTTCTAAAATATGTCCATACTTATCCTTCTTGTATTTTGTTCTTCTCAATTTCCACTGATTCATATTACTTTCTCCATCTTTTTTATGTTGGTCCGATTGCACTTCTTCCACTTCTTTACCATTCTTTTCCTTTTTATTTTATCTTTGTGTCTTATCATACAATTTATGGTGATTACTCCAATAATTTATTTCATTATGTCCCGGTAGAAAACACTCCTTATAAAATTGTGGCTTATACTTATACTGTATGTTAATACATTTTGATTTAATCTCCCTATTAACTTCATCTTCTTTCCTGATTTTCACTCTTCGTGGGAGTTTATCTACAAGATCCACTTTAATTTTAACTCTAGCACAACTAAGCCTTGTATGATTTTGTGTAGTCATATCCACCATCAATGGTTTTCCTACTGTTGAAGCTATTAAAAAAATAGAATCTTTGGCAAAAAAATTTGGTGGCAAATCTGGTATTGATTCCATGCAATTCCTATTGTGGTTTCTACATTGGGCTCCAATCATGGATCACATATCAAAGTTCTCATTTGAGAATACAAATCATTGATCTTGATATGGAATACAACTATTGATAATAATATAACATAATCCTCCAACTGATTTAATCTTATCAAAATATGACGTGAGTCAAGAACTCCTAATTGTATTCCTCTTTAACCTCACATTGTTTTGGTATGGCCTTGCGTAGTACTTGTACGTTTGGTTTTCCACACGAGAACTTACCTACTATTGCATATTGTAAATTCTCTTGTATGATTAAGTTCTTAATCTCTGAAGATTTTCACATAACTGTAGGTTCCCCATGCATCATAACAACAGGTTTTATAGGAACCTTAATATTTTCATGCACATATGTTTTGGGTTTTAATAAATATGCATGCTTTGGTATAATGGGATTAACTTTCTACTTTCCATGACCACAATTCTTAGTTGTTTCATCCGGTAGGTCATTCCCACCGGAGTTTGTAGTTATAATCACTAAAAAAGATTGAAATTTTGAGAGGTTTTCAGTTGCCGTCATTAGGGTTTCTTGATATTTGAATAGTTTGGGGAGGTTTTGAATTTTTATGAGATAATACACCATTAGTTGTTTTTTTCCAAATAAATAGGATCTACTAATGTGGTTTATTTACTTGAGTAGTTGAGTATTCTCAATGTACCATATTTAAATTTCCTGGATATGTGCACACTAATAATAAAGTTTTTTCTACCAAAAATAGATTTATTATAAATTATTAGGAACACATAATTAATTCATGTGAAAATATATTGAGGTTTCCTAAAAGGAGGTATAAAAAATTATCTTGGATTCTCATGTGTATTAATCGAGAGGACAATTTATTGTAAGTGTTGTGTATCCGAGACAATACACCTTGTACTCATAGAATTATCATAAGAAGAACCTAAATTAATTTTTTTTAGTTCTTAGATATACCTAAAATCAATATATTCAAAATTTGGTCATAGTTTAGAGGTCATGAATTTCATGATATCTAACTGACCTAAAATTTGATGGATTCATCGAGAATTACCTAGCAAGCGGTAATGTTGTTTTACAGTATTTTGAAGTCGTTTATGTGAATTTAGGTAGTTTGACAGATTAAAATGTAATGTAAATATGAAAATGTTGCATTCTATATATCAATTATATTTATGTTAAATTAAGAACATTATTACACCTGATGAAATATGAGTTGTTATATGATATGAATTGAGGTCATATGTTTAATTCCTGAAGATGTTTAAATCACTCAAATATGAATTTGGTCATAGCTTTGGAGATAAAGAGTTTTGTGAACTTCTATTGAACTGAAATTGGGAAAGTTCCACGAAAATGATCTATTAAGAGATACACAATAATCTATAGATTCACGTCATCTTTTCAGTGGTTTTAAGGTTGTTTGGATGGGTTTTTAAGTTGTTCTTGTGGATTAAAACTAACTAATCCTTTATATCAATTTTCTTTATGTTAAATCTAGTACATGATTATTACACATGACGAATTAACACAAATTGATATATATTGGGCTATAGATCTGATTTTTTCCCCTTAAATTATTTGAATCTGAATTTGATAATAACATCAGAGATAATTCATTTGAATTTTGATAGATCTAAAATTTGATAGATTTATTGCCAATGACCCAATAAATATTGTCATTGTTTTGCAGTAAATGACCTCATTTTTTACATGATGAGGTCATTAATGAGGCAATTTTGATAAATTTTATTTTTCTAAAAAATGATCTTAAGGAAAAATAACTTGGCAAAGATCTAGTGGTGGTAGAGATTTTTCGCTGTGGTCTTTGAATAAATTTTAGTAAACTGTTTCATGTGTTGTCTTAGACCTTTCTCCATATCGGATAAAACTAATACAAGTCACTAGATATAATCTTTAGGGTTAAAAGTCCAAAATATACCTAAAATTTCAAAAAATCTGTTGTGACACGCCTCAACTTTGTGAGGGTCCTTTTTTATTTTTAATTAAAGTTGGGATCAAGGTCCTTCAAAAGCAAAATTTGAATCAAAATTACAAGATCGGGCCCAAAAGTTACTTGGTCCAATTAGTAAAAAAGATAACAAAAACGCCCATCAATCAGATTAGGAAAGTAGAAAGTCCATGAAGTTTCCAAAAATGCTTCATCTTCTTCAGTCGACAAACTAGAATTAAAGTTATGATGTTGATGTTGCCATATGATTTCTAGTGTAAATTGAGCTCGAAACTTCCTGATCTATAAACAACTAAGTAATTTCTATTGCATTTCAATTCATAACTATGAAGTTGCCATGGTACGAAAATGACTAAGGATTTAATCGATCTTATTATCAAAGCTTCTTATGAATCTTAGCTTTGGGATATCTGCTTCTTTCCCCTATACAATTAGCTAATCAATCTTTAGCTAATCATGATTAGGAATGTCAATAGGTGTTCCCAGACAAGTTTTGAATTTTTTAGACCTCATTTAGACCATGTTCGAGTGATCCAAATAGCGAGTTGGCACGATCTCGATGCATCACGTCATCCCTCGCATCAATAGATAATTTTTTCCCTCAGCTCAGTGCAAATTCTAGTGAACTGAAACGGACTCGATGCGGTGCATTGGCCATCTGTCTATGCCAATGACACAGCACGTCAGTCCGCGCATCAACAATTAAATTTCCAGTCTTTAAAAGCCATCTCCTCAAAGGTATTAAGGTCTTTTCCCACACCTATCAGCCCTAAAACATGAGATTAAGCCCCTTTAGAGGCTAAATCCATTCACTATTCTCAAACTTCTCAAGAACAGAAACCCTAGGTTATCTAAATTCAAAAGCCAAGGCTCAAAATTTCACTATTGTTCTTTAAGAATTTAGCAACCAAGGTATGTGAAGTATTTATCCAAGGGTTCCTTCAACACTTGGAGTCCAAGAAACTCTTTTAAACTTCAAGTAGCTTGATTTTATGCTTTACATGATTTGAAATCAAAGTGTATTCATGATTATTGCTATAATTGAATTTATATTTCATGATTTATTACAATATTGATGTAGAATTACTTGATATGTGTGATTTATCATGTGAATTCATGTAGAAACCCATGGAATTATGAATTTGGAAATTGAATGATGATGCTCATATGTTGTTTAGTATTATGTGCATATACCATCCCATCCAATTGTTTGATGAGTTGCACATGTGAATATAATAATAAGATTGTATCATGCTAGTATGTAAACTATTTAATGCCATGAAAGTATTTGATAAAATGCCTCTATAGATGGATTATGGACAAGTGTGTATTTTTATGCTATGCAAGATCATGCGAAGCTTTACTTTTCATGCTATCGAGTCCTGGGGGTATTCATACCCGATAATTTTACTGTTTACCAGAAGCTAGTGTCAGTTTTAGAATAATCTCAGTCATGTCATGATCAGTAGTACTCTCATTCAGTTACAGGGCTCAGGAGAACTCAGTATTAGTCCCATCTAATTTAGTATTCGGTTTAGACCTCAATAAACTCAGTTAGGTAACAAAATTCAGTAGTATTTCGTCAGTTTAAAAAACTTAGTAAAATCAGTAATAGTTTAGCCAAGCCTAGTATGAACTAGGAAATTAGTTCAATGCCTAATCAGTTGGGAGTAGGATTCAGTACCGAGAGAATCCAGAGATGGGGGAATTCCTGCCAGCAGAGAGTTTGACCCTTAGTAGCAATCCCTACATTACATAACTACTTAGCCAGCGTAGGTTGAGATATCTTTCATCTAGATTAGGGTTGATTCATCTCACATGAGTTTTCCTACCAGCGAGGGTTGATGAAAGAGCTTCTTGTTAGAGAGGGATAACTCACAACTTGTGTTTACCAGTGGCATTATACTGACACCCTTCCAAATGGGGTTACAGGTTGGAACCCAATCTATTCAGAAAGGGGCATGTTGGTTAGATGATTACCTTCCACAGTTTTAATCTCAGGCTCAGTCTCTGTATAGAACTAAGTTAAGTTCTACAGATTCAGTACTGTCAAACACAGTCACTCAGTTCAGTACAAAACTCAGTATAGTTCTACAGAATCAAGACTGTCAGATATTGTCACATAGTTATCAACTAAATAGTATCAGTAAACTCAAATATTAGTAAATCTGTAATTCAGAACTCAATATCCAGTGTTTTATGATCTCAGTTACAGTATACGTATTCATGCATGTACTTTTATTCAGTTATATTTATGTCATTCAGTCAGTATTGTTCATGCATATGAACCCATGCATTTTAGCCTACCTCACTTGGCATACCAGTACATACAATGTACTGATGCATACCTTTCTATTGCTCTATGATGTCTTATATCATAGGTTCAGACGTACGGGCTCCCGATCACCCTTAACAGATCAGCTCTTCAGTAGTCAGAGTTAGTAGTGAGTTCTCATAGTTCTAGGACATGATTATTTTCAATAGTATTTTGGTTTGTCAGTATTATTTTTAGTAGTTGGAGTTAGTTGGGGGCTTGTCTCATTAACTCCATGATTTAGACAGTAGAGGCTTTTCAGACTAGAGTATTTTGTTTTATTTTAGTATTAAACCTTATGGAAAGTTTTTGTAGAATTTCTGCATATTTATAGCATTACTATTTAGATATTATAGTAGGTACCAATTATGGGTTAGCTTGTGGTTCTTCGAGATTATGAGCATCATGTCGCGTTCATGGTACAGACTCGGAGCATTACAAACTGGTATGAGAGCCTAAGGTTCAATAGTCTTAGGAAGTCTAAAAGCTATATCTAGTAGAGTCTTGTGCATGGGTATGTAGTGCTCCACACTTATAGACAGAAGGCTATGAGATGTTTTAGGAAAAGTTTCCATTCTTTCAGTTCTCATATCATGGAAGTAGGCATGAGCTTCAGTTAAACTCTCTGTCTAATCTAATTTTCCCTTCAGTTTATAGAATATGCCTCAAAAGAGGACTAAGGGAATAGGAATATGAGACCAGCAAGAACCCCAGCCCGTTCAGCCATATTCTCTGGACAGACATGTCTCCCACGCTGAGTTCAGAGCAATTTTTACCACCCTAGCTCATACTATGGTGTAACACCCTGATTATCTGAAGTAGAACGCTACACGGTGCTCATGACCTCAAAGGACCACAAGCTAACTCATGACTGATATCTGTACCTGTACACTGCATAATATGAAATGAAAATATGAAAACATGCACTGAGAGGCCTTAAGGTTCAATACTGAACATAACTGAATAATAACAATAATGTCTAACATAGAGTGGTATCTTGATATCAAAACAAAACTGAAATACTGAAGTCTGAAAAATGTGAAGAATATGTATTCATCTGAAAGCCTCTAGCTGTCTGACTAAGGAGTTGATGGGCCATGTCCCCAAATAACTCCATCAACTAAAAACTGAACTGATATGATAAAATAAGATCACGTCCTTAGAGAATAAGGATTCACTGCAAAAACTATGAACCCTGGAATGCTACTACTGCTGCTAATCTGGGAGTTATGTCTCTGAACCTATTGTGTAATATAAAAATAAATCACCATAGCATAAATGCGCTAGTACAAAAGAATGAAATGAATATACGTATGAGGTAGGCTGAATACATAGGGCTTACATGCATGAATGATAATAACTGACTGACTAATATGAACGTGAGAGTGCACACATGAATTCATAGTAACTGAGATTGTGAGAACATGATAACTGAATCTATATACTGATGACATGAGTTTAATGATATCTAGCATTACTGATACTAGAGTTTTGATAACTAAAATAATTGATAACATGAGTGACTGTGTCTGATAGTCCTAAATCTGATGGAACTATCTAAGTTTCGTACTGTGACTAAGTTTATTGTATCTGACAGTCTTGAAATCTGAAGAACTATCTGAGTTCTTTTACTAAGACTGATACTAAAATTATGGGAATAGTTGTTTAACTGACATGCCCGAAATGCGCTAGAATAGCTGAGCTGGGGTCCAATCTGTGCCCTGATTGGAAGGGTTTCAAAACTGCGTCATTGGTAAGTACAATTGTGGGTACCCTCATATGACAGTATCCCTAAAAGAGAATGGTGGCCCCCTCATCTAACAGTGCTTATCCACCTCATTAACCCTTATCTGAAAGTGTTGATGTCTCAACCTATGCTAGCTACATAGTTCTAGAATACAAGGATGACTACTAAGAATCACACCCTCGTCTGACAGTGTGTGTTCCCACCCTTGGGTTTACTCGGTGCTAATTTTTACTCCCATCTGAAGAGACTGAATATGATTGAGTTACTGTACATGGACTGAGTTTACTGAATTCCATTGATTGACAGAATACTATTGATATCTGATAACTGACTGAGTTCATGAGATTACTGAGATTTCCTGAGTCACATGACTGACTAACTTCTATGGAACATGGATTGACTGAGAGTATCGTGAAAACATGACATGGCTCTAGGCATACAACTATATTTTTTAGGTACAAGTACCCCCAGGACTCGATAAAAAGGAAACTAACAAGACATGATATTCCTGAATACATGAACAACACCAACAATCCATAGTAATTTTTGATAATAGGAATAGAGTTCATAATTCATAATGCCATAAATAAGGGATTTCAGGCTTCACATGGTTATCATAGTCTTGATCATGGAAGGGAATGCATATAAAATGTACATACTTGCATGATTTCAATACCATGAACGTTGCTTAATACAACAGTCAATACACAACAAGAGCATGGAAATTGTGTTGCATCATAAGGGTTAGCATGGACTTGTCATTTAGATACTATTGAGTAATAAGGAATATGATTCTATTATTCTAGGCGTTTTATCAAACATCTTACATGTACACTTTATAACATAGGTGAAATCATCAATTTAAGAATCTTAAACTACCTAAACTCATAGGTTTTCAATCAACAAACTCACATACTTCATGGAAAGTCATCAAGACACCATCTTGAAACATAAATAAAAACTATTAACATGAACATGATCAAATCACAACAAGCAAATAACAATAGGTTATTTAAAACATGATTCTTGGACTCCACGAATGAAAGGAATCCGTGGATGAACACTATGCATACCTTAGTTTGTGATTTCGTGAAGATTAACGGAGAGATTCTTGAAATTTGATGATGAATTCCCTTAGAATTAAACCTTCTATGAAAATCCTAGGGCTTGTTCTTGAGAGTTTTTGGAGAGTAATCGGGTATAAGTTGTTGAATTATTGCCAAATATCATGTTATAAGGCTTATATAGGGTGGAGAAATTGACCCTTTTAATTCTAGGACACGTATTTAATATTTGAGAAAAATTTCCCAATTTTCATCCTTGGTGCGATGCTCCACTATCGCACTAAGTCACTGGAAACTGACAAATAGGAAATTATAGGGGGAGGGGCAACGTAGAGCTATCGTGTTTCCACTTTGTCTACGACCTAGAAGTTTGGAGCAACGTGCCATTATCATGGAGCAAAATTGGAAATTTACAATTTCCATTTGAGCTATCTCCGTGACGCGCTGGACGCTCAGGTGATACACTATCTCACTAAAAAGGCTCTAACTATTTGCCCGGGTGTTGGATTTGGGCGAATTTTATATCGATGGAAAGCTTATTGAATTTTCCACAAGAAAAAAGTGAAAATTTTAAAAATTACTCATGGAATAATCATCATTCACTTTAAAAGCTAATACTAGGCATTCTTGGGATGAAATTAGCTAGGAAGAAAATTTGGGATATTATAATATCTCCCCCTTGGGGACATTTATCCTCGAATGAGACTGGAGAGAGGGGGAACAATAAGCTAAACTTGAACTGAACATAGATAACTGGAACATGATCTCATGACTGAAAAGCTGAATATAACATACTGAACATGCATATCTGATTATGTGTAACTGATTCATGAATGCATAACTGAGTGCTCTGAGGAACCAAATTTTCTCACAATAAGAATGCATGTCTGATGCATAATTATATAACTGAGTTGGTACATGAATGCATGACCGATTATGCAATGACACTTGATACCAAGTTTATGATGACACATGAGCATGAAACTGAATACCAAGTTTTTTACTGAATACTGAATGTGAAGCTGAATAAACTTAAGGAGAACTGTTACCTTGAGCTTGATCTGGATTGGTGGGAAAGAGATGAGGATTGTTTGCACGCATGTATGCTTCTTCTTCCTAAGTAGCTCCCTCGATGGATTGATTTTTCCAAAGAACTTTGACTAGAGAGACTTCTTTGTTTGTAAATCTACGAGTCTGATACTCTAAGATTTTGATTGGAATATGTTCATAAGAGACGCTGTTCTGAACAACAATGCTTTGAATAGGGACTACGACTGATGGGTCACCTATGCACTTCTTGAGCAAAGAGACATGAAAGACTGGAGGAACTGAGGCTAGATATGAAGGCAAATTGAGATCATAAGCTACCTTGCCGAAGCAACTGAGAATCTTAAAGGGGATGTTATATCAGGGAATGAGCTTTCCCTTCTTACCGAACCTCTTCACTCCCTTCATAGGAGATATCTTGAGGTAGAAATGATCACCAATATCAAACTCAAGATTTTTTCTATGCACATCTGCATAAGACTTCTATCGGCTCTGAGCAGCCCAAAGTCATTCTTTGATCTACTTGGCTTTCTCTAAGGCATCAAACACTAAGTCAGGCCCTATGACTGAGGCCTCACTAACTTCAAACCAACTGATTGGAGATCAACATCTCCTACCATAGAGAGCTTCAAATGGAGCCATCTAAATACTGGAATGATAGCTATTGTTATATACAAACTCAATCAAAGGCAAGTGGTTATCCCAACTACCCTTGAAATCAATTGTACACGCCCTACGCATATCTTCTAAAGTCTGAATGGTTCTTTTTGCTTGACCATCTATTTGAGGATGAAAGTCTATATTGAGATAAACTTGGGTACCTTTTGGAATGCTTTCCAGAAGTGAGAGGTGAATTGGGTACCTCTGTCTGAGATGGTAGATAATGGAACACCGTGTAATCGGACCAACTCCCTAATATAGAGTTTGGCGTAATCCTCAGCTGAATAAGAGGTATTAACTAGAAGGAAATGAGCTGAGTTGGTCATTCGGTCTACTATGATCCAAAATGAATTATGTTGATGACGAGTTCGAGGCAAATCCATCACAAAGTTCATGTTCACTTCTTCTCACTTCCAAGTAGGAATGGTGAACTCCTGTATGGAACCACTAGGCTTCTGATGCTCTATCTTAACTTGCTGACATGTAGAGCACTTAGCCACAAACTTTGCAATTTCTTTCTTTATCCCACTCCACTAATAGATCTCCTGCAAGTCACGGTACATCTTAGTGGAACCTGGATGAATAGAGTATAGCTTGCCATTCACTTCTACAAAAATTCGATGCCTCAAGTAATCTACACCTAGAACACACAGACGACTCTGACAACGAAGAACACCATCTCCCCCTTGGGAGAAAACCTTTACTTTTTGATCCTGAACTGACTCTTTCAACTTGACAAGGTTAGGATCTCTATCTTGCTTTTCTTTCACCTCGGA
>JAPEIP010000006.1:70547014-70594607 GCA_026120095.1 Capsicum chinense | reverse complement strand
CTATCTTAACTTGCTGACATGTAGAGCACTTAGCCACAAACTTTGCAATTTCTTTCTTTATCCCACTCCACTAATAGATCTCCTGCAAGTCACGGTACATCTTAGTGGAACCTGGATGAATAGAGTATAGCTTGCCATTCACTTCTACAAAAATTCGATGCCTCAAGTAATCTACACCTAGAACACACAGACGACTCTGACAACGAAGAACACCATCTCCCCCTTGGGAGAAAACCTTTACTTTTTGATCCTGAACTGACTCTTTCAACTTGACAAGGTTAGGATCTCTATCTTGCTTTTCTTTCACCTCGGACACTAGAGATGATTCTGAACTACTCTGAACACTTACACCGCCCTCTGAAGAATCGACTTAGCAAATGCCTAGTCTTGCAAGCTGATGAACTTCCTGAACTAACTCCTTCTTATTGTCCTCAACATGAGAAACACTACCCATAGACAGTCTACTGAGAGTGTCGGCCACTATATTGGCCTTGCCCAGATGATAAAGGACGCTCATGTCATAATCTTTCAAGAGCTCTAACCACCTTCTCTGACAAAGATTGAGATCTTTCTGAGAAAAGACATACTAAAGACTCTTATGATCTATGACGACATCGATATGAAATTCGTAGAGATAATGCTTCCAAATCTTCAAGGCAAATATTACAGCTGCTAACTCAAGATCCTGAGTAGGATAATTATTCTCATGGGGCTTTAACTGTCTAGAGGCGTAGGATATGACCTTGCCATGCTGCATGAGGACACAACCCAAACCTACTTTAGATGCATCACAATACACCATGAACCCATCTGAACTATCTGGAAGAGCTAAGACTAGGGCTTTGGTAAGTCGAGTCTTCAACTCCTGAAACTCTTCTCGTAAGGGTCTGACCACTGAAACTTGACTTTGTTCTGAGTCAATCTGGACATAGGGGGTGCAATAGATGCAAATTCTTTATTAAACCATCTATAATAGCCAGCCAAGACCAAGAAAATCTTGATATCTAATGGAGAGATAGGGTGAGCTAGTTTCTTACCGCTTTGGTCTTCTGAGGATCTACTCTAATGCCATCACCAGAAATGATATGACCAAGGAATTCTACTAACCTTAGCCAAAATTTGCACTTACTGAATTTGGCGAATAGATGATGATCTCTGAGAGTTTGAAGTACTGCTCTGAGTTGGTCTACATGATCGTGCTCTATGTGGGAATAGACCAGAATATCATTTATAAAGACTATAAAGAACATGTCAGAGTACTGCTTAAACACATGGTTCATCAAGTCCATGAAAGCTCTTGGGGCATTGGTAAGACCAAAGGACATGAGTAGAAATTTAAAGTGACCATACTGAGTACGGAAAGCTATCTTTGAAATGTCACATTCTCTAACTCTGAGCTGATGGTAGACTGATTTGAGGTCTATCTTAGAGAAATAACTAGCACCCTGAAGTTGGTCAAACAAGTCATCAATTCTGGGAAGAGGATACTTGTTCTTGACCATGACTTTATTAAGTTGACGGTAATCAATGCACATTCTGAGGGAACCGTCTTTCTTTTGTACGAATAAGATTGGTGCGCCCCACGAGAAAATGCTGGGTCTGATGAATACCTTATCTAAAAGAACCTTTAACTGTTCTTTCAGTTCTTGGAGTTCTGCTGGTGCCATTCTATATGGCAGAATAAAGATAGGCTGAGTACCTGGAAGAAGGTCTATGCCAAAGTCTATTTCCCTTTCGAGAGAAATGCCTGGAAGATCTTCGGGAAAGACATCTGAATACTCATTAACTACTGGGACTCATTTAAGACTGGGTGATTCAAAACTAGAGTCCTTAACCTGCATGATATGATAACACACCCATTAGATATAATTTTCCTTGCCCGAAGGTAGGAAACAAGCTGACCTCTGAACGCTGAAGTATTACGCTTCCACTCTAGGATGGGTTCATTCGAAAATTGAAACTGAACTATTCTATTTCTGCAGTCAACTGTGGCATAGTAGGAATGAAGCCAATCCATGCCGAGAATGACATCAAAATCAATTATCTCTAACTCAACTAAATCTGCTGACGTGACTTTTTGAAATATCATAATCGGGCAGTTCCTGTATACCCACTGGGCTATAATGGTTTTGCCCACTGGGGTAGAGACTGAGAAGGGCTCTGCTTGAATTTCAGGACTGATTCCGAAATTAACTACTATATAGGGAGTAACAAAAGACAAAGAAGCTCCTGGATCTAGCAAAGCATAAACATGAACATGAAAGATCTGTAATGTACCAATAACAACATCAGGAGAATTTTTCTGATCCTTTCGGGTCTAAAGAGCATAGAGATAATTTAGGCATTTCCCATTAGTAACACTGGAAGTGGTACCCTGATGGTTTGGGAGACCGGACTGAGTTGCAAAATAGTTCTGCTGACCCTGTAAACCTGACTAGGGATAATCTCTAACTCTGTGGCCTAACTTGCCACAACCGAAATAGACATCGCTACCAGCTCTGCAAGCACCCTTGTAGTTCTCACCACAAGTCTGACATAGGGAATTAGTTCGGGTATTGCGGGCACTGCCCTGAGACTTAGAGCCTGGTGCTTTATATATGTTACCCTCTCTGAACTTAGGAACTGAGCACAGGCTGTAGAAGGAGCTGGAACTAATAACTTAGGATAAAACTGGGAATGGTTTCCTCCTTCTGATTTAGGCTGTCTAAAATTAAAGCTACCTGTTAAAGCGTTCTTATTTTGCTTTTCCCTCTGCTTAATTTTTTGCTCCTTTATCTGCTGAGCGTGAGTCATAAGTTAAGCTAAAGTCATGTCACTATTTAGCATGGCGGATCTAGACTCGTTAACCAAGCTATCATTTACCCCTGAAGCAAACTTGCACTTCTTAGCTCTATTGTCTGTAACCACATAAAGGGTATATCTGGCTAATTGAGTAAACCTGAGAGAATTCTCTTTCACCACCATATTACCCTGCCTGAGGTTAATAAACTCTAGAACCTTTACCTTCCTCAGCTCTGAGGAAACAATCTGTCTAAGAAAGCCATGACAAACTCCTACCACTCTATAGGACCTGGATCATCTACCCTTTTGAACTTTCACTATTTGTACCAATTATGAGCCACATCTTGCAACTGGTATACAGCTAACTTAGCACTCTCAACTGTAGTCACCCTTATAATATCTGTCACCTTCTAGATCTGATCAATGAATTCCTAAGGGTCTTTATCAACCTTAGACCCAAGGAACATTGCAGTATTCATTTGAGTGAAGTCCCGAATCCTAGATACAGCTGAGTTGGCCACTGGGTTGGCTGGAATAATGGCTGGTCACTCATTATGGGAAGCTACCGACTGAGCAAGAGTGGCAAATGCGATTCTGAATTTTGCATGAGAAACATGATCGCGCCAAGGTTTTTTGGGATGAAGGGTTGGATGATTTCTTCTCTTTGGAAGCTTGTTCTGAAATCAAGAAGAGAATAGATTAGACTGAGAGATTGACTTGAGATTATGGTCATAAGCACGACATCAATACTGAAATAAGGGAAACTGTTCCTAAAAATATCATAGCCTCTTGCATATAAATGTGGCACGCAACACATCCATGTATAATACTCTACTAGATATGGCTTTCAGACTTCCTAGGACTCTATTGAACCTTAGGCTCTGATACCAAGTTTTTAATGCCCCGATTATCTAAACCAGAATACTACATGGTGCTCATGACCCCAAAGGATTACAAGCTAACCCATGACTAATATCTGTACCTATACACTGCATAATATGACATAAAAATATGGAAACATGCATTAGAGGCCGTAAGGTTCAATACTAAACATAACTGACTAATAACAATAATGTCTGACATAGAGTGGTATCTTGATACCAAAACAAAATTGAAATACTGAAGTCTAAAAAACATGAAGAATACTGTAGTTGTCTGAAAGCCTCTAACTATCTGACTAAGGAGTTGATAGGACATGTACCCAACTAATTTCGTCCACTGAAAACTGAACTAATATGATAAATTAAAATCATGTCCTCAGAGAATGAGGACTCACTGCTAAAACTCTGAACCCTAGAATGCTACTGCTGTTGATCTAGGAGTCGTGTCTCTGAACCTATGGTGTAATATAAAACAAAAACACCATAGCACAAATGCGTCAGTACAAAAGAATGTACTGAGTATACGTGTGAGGTAGGCTGAATACATGGGGCTTACATGTATAAATGATAATAACTGACTGATTAATATAAACGTGAGAGTGCACATATGAATACATAGTAACTGAGATCGTGAGAACATGATAACTGAATCTATATACTGATGACATAAATTTACAGATATCTAGCATAAATGATACTGGAGTTCTGATAACTGAAATAACTGATAACATGAGTGACTGTGTCTAACAGTCCTAAATCTGATGGAACTATCTCAGTTTCAACTATGGCTGAGTTGACTGTATCAGACAGTCCTGAAATCTAAAGAACTATCTAATTTCTTTTACTGAGACTGATACCAAATTTATGGGAATAGTTATTTAACTGACATGCCCCAAATACGCTAGAACAACTGAGCTGGGGTCATATCTATGACCTGATTAGAAGGGTGTCAATATTGCGCCGCTGGTAAGGACAACTGTGGTACCCTCATCTGACAGTATCCCTAAAAGAGAATGGTGGGCCCCTCATCTTACAGTGCTTATCCACCCCATCAACCCTAATTGGACAGTGTTGATGCCTCAACCTATGCTGGCTACATAGTTCTGTAACACAAGAATAACTACTAAGAATCACACCCTCATCTGATAGTGTGTTTTCCCACCTTTGAGTTTACTCGGTGCTAATTGATACTCCTATCTAAAGAGACTAAACATTATTGACTGAACGTACATGGACTGAGTTTACTAAATTTTATCAACTGATGGAATACTATTGTTATCTGATAACTGACTGAGATCATGAGATTACTGAGATTTCCTGAGTCACATGACTGATTGACTTCTATTATACATGGCTTGACTGAGAGTATCATGAGAACATGACATAGCTCTAGGCACACAACTATCTTTTTTAGGTACAAGTACCCCCAGGACTCGATTAAAAGGAAACAGACAAGGCATGACATTCCTGAATACATGACCAACACCAATAATCCATAATACTCCTTGATCATAGGAATAGAGTTCATAATTCATAATGCCATAAATAAGGGATTTCATGCTTCATATGGTTATCATAGTCTTGATCATGGAAGGGAATACATATAACATGTACATACTTGCATGATTTCAATATTATGAACGTTGCATAACATAATAGTCAATACTCAACAAGAGCATGGAAATTGTGTTGCATTATAAGGGTTAGCATGGACTTGTCATTTTAATACTACTGACTCATAAGGAACATGATTCAATCATTTTAGGCCTTTTATCAAACATCTTATATGTACACTTTATAGCATAGGTGAAATCATCAATTTAAGAATCTAAAACTACCCAAACTCATAGATTTTCAATCAACAAACTCACATACTTCATGGAAAGTCATCAAGACACCATCTTGAAACATAAATAACAACTATAAACCTGAACATGATCAAATCACAACAAGCAAATCACAATAGGTTATTTAAAACATGATTCTTGGACTCCACGAATTAAAGGGATCTGTGGATGAACACTACACATATCTTAGTTTGTGATTTTGTGAAGATTGGTGGATAGATTTTTTGAAATTTGATGACGAATTCCCTTGGAATTGAACCTTCTATGAAAACCTAGGGGTTGTTCTTGAGAGTTTCTTTGAGAGTAATTGAGTATATATTGCTGAATTATGGCCAAATATCGTGTTATAAGGCTTATATAGGGCAGAGAAATTGACATTTATAACCCTAGGACACGTCTTTAATTTTTGAGAAAAATTTCCCAATTTTT
Source organism: Capsicum chinense (assembly GCA_026120095.1). NCBI lineage: Eukaryota > Viridiplantae > Streptophyta > Magnoliopsida > Solanales > Solanaceae > Capsicum > Capsicum chinense. The sequence goes on along the minus strand of JAPEIP010000006.1, from coordinate 70,588,669 downwards.
ATCCTTGGCGCGACGCGCCACTTTTGCGCCAAGTCACTGGAAAGTGACAAATGGGAAATTGTATGGGGGCGTAACGTGGAGCTATCACGTTGTAACCTTTTCTGTGACCAGTAAGTTTGGAGCGATGAGCCACTATCGTGAAGCAACACTGAAAATTGACAATTGGCATTTGAGCTATCTCTGCGACGCGCTGGAGGCTCAAGTGATACACTGTCTCACTAAAAAGGTTCTAACTATTCGCCCGGTGTCAGATTTGGGAAAATTTTATATCGATGGAAAGCTTATTGAATTTTTCACATGACAAAAAGTGAAAATATTGAAAATTACTCATATAATAATCATGATTCCCTTTAGAAGATAATACTAGGTATTTTTGGGATGAAATTAGCTAGGAAGAAAATTTGGGGTATTATATGTGGCAGCCTAGAATGAACGTTCAGCTACTATTATGGATAAACCCAGTGGCCAATACTACTGTTGCCAGGATTTGAGATTTTACCTGAATGACCCCTCCATCATTTACTGGTTCGAAGTCAGATGAGGACCTTCAGGAATTTCTTGATCAGGTACAGAAAGTTATAGATATGATGAGAGTGAATGCTATTGAGAGAACTGAGTTTGATGCATATTAGTTATAGGATGTGGCACACTCATGGTTTAAAGAGTGGAAACCAAAAAGGGACGTAGATGCAGGGGCCATAGAATGGGAGAAGTTTGTTGTTACCTTTTTGGACAGGTTCTTCTCGCTAGAGTTGAGGGAAGCGAAGGTTTTGGAGTTTATAAATCTAAAGTACTTTAACCTAACAGTACTAGAGTATTCTCTGAAGTTTACTCAAATAGCCAGATATGCCCCGGATGTAGTAGCAGATAGCAGATCTAAGATGAGTAAGTCTATGTCTCGGGTGTCTAGTAGTATGGTCAAGGAGCATAGGATTGCAATGTTGATTAAGGAGATGGATATATCCAAGAACATGGTCTATGCTCAGCAGGTAGAGGAGGCCAAGAATAAAGAGAAGAAGAGGGAAAATAAGAGAGTAAGAACAGGTAGTTTCATCTTCGCTCAGCCTAACTTAAAAGATAGGAATCATTCTCAGTTCGACCCAAAATCCTTAGTTCCATCTCCATCCTCTGCCATTTATCCAATGTTGAAATTCAGTGACGACAACAAAGATAGAGCTTCAGGCCCTAAACCCTAGGACAGTGTTAGCAGTGCCCAAACCAATCTCCTTTGTCAGAAGTATGGCAGAAACCACCAAGGTATTTGCAGAGTTGGTAGTGATGTGTGTTTCAAATATGGAAAGCCAGGACATAGGGTCAGACAGTATCCTTAGGTTGGTTTGCAAAGTCAGCATAACCATCCCCCAGCTCAGTTCGGTCACCCAAATCAATAGGGTGTCGCATCCAGTGCCACCAGTGGGCAGCGCCCAAACATACTTTACATATTTTAGTCCTGACAGGATTAGGAAAGTTCTCCTAATGTGGTTACTGGTACATTAAAAGTTTATCATTTACATGTTTATACTTTGCTAGATCCAGTAGCTTCTTTTTTCTTTGTTACTTCTTATATAGCTGTTGACTTCGGAGTCAATCCCAAAATCCTAGTAGTGCCTTTCTTAGTCTCTACCCTAGTGGGTAAATCTATCATAGCCAAGTGGGTATACAAGAAATATCCTATTATGGTATCTCAGAAAGTTACTTCAGCAGATTTAGTTGAATTAGAGATGACCAATTTTGATGTCATTATTAGTATGGATTGGCTTCATTCTTGCTATGCGTCAGCCAACTACTGAAATAGAATTGTCCAGTTTCATTTTAGAATGAACCCATCCAAGAGTAGAGGGGTAGTACTTCAGCACTTAGGGGTCAACTTATTTCTTACCTAAGGGCAAGTAAAATGATATCTAAGGGATGCGTATACCATCACGTTCAAGTCCAGGACTCTAGTTTAGAAACCTCTAATCTTGAATCAATGTCAGTAGCTTGGGAATTCCCAGATGTGTTTCCCGACGATCTCCCCAGAGTTCCTCTTGAAAGGGAAATTGATTTCAGATTTGATCTTCTTCCAGATACTCAGCCTATATCAATTCTGTCAAACAGAATGGCACCTGCAAAACTCAGAGAATTAAAAAAATAGTTGAAGGATCTCCTAGATAAAAGATTTATCAGACCCAATGTGTCCCTATGGGGCACACCATTTTTATTCGTGCATAATAAAGATGGTTATCTTAGAATGTGTATTGACTATCGTCAGCTAAATAAAGTCATGATCAAGAACAAGTATCCACTTCCCAGAATCGATGACTTATTTGACTAACTTTAGGGTGCCAGTTACTTCTCCAAGAGAGACCTCAGATAGGGTTATCATCAGCTTAGAGTCAGAGAATGTGATATCTCGTAAACAACCTTTAGAACTTGGTATGTTCACTTTGAATTCTTAGTCAAGTTTTTTGGTCTTACCAATGCTTCTGCAGCCTTCATGAACTTGATGAACCGTATGTTCAAGCAGTACCTCGACATGTTCATTATAGACTTCATAGATGATACTCTTGTCTACTTCCGCAGTGAGTATGATCATGCAGACCATCTCAAAATAGTACTATAGACTCTAAGAAATCATCATCTATTTTCCAAATTCAGTAAGTGGAAATTTTGGCTAAGGTCAATAGCTTTCCTTGGCCATATCATTTCTGGTGTTAGCATTAGAGTTGATCTCCAAAAGATCGAAGGAGTGAGAAACTAGCCTAAACCCATCTTTCCATCAGACATCAGAAGTTTCTTAGGCTTGGATGGCTATTACCAATGGTTTATTAAGGGTTTTTCATCTATTGCATCCCCTATTTCCAGATTGACTTAGAAGAAAGTCAAATTCCAGTGGTCAGATTCTTCTTAAAAGAGTTTTCAGGAGTTGAAGACTCAACTTACTACAACTCCAAGTTTGACCCTACCAAATAGTTCAGATAGGTTTGTGGTATATTGTAACGCCCCGAAATCTAATTCTTGGGATTCCACATGATGCTCCAAACTACAAGTAGTCCTGAGCTAACCCTGCTGCTTTCTACTAAGTCTGAATCTTAAAATAGAGGAAATATGAATATGAAAACACAATAAATATGAAAATCTTATCTAAAGCATAGAAATCTCACAAATCTTGGTAAGACAATACTGAGAATCTGAATACTAAAGAAAAAGTCTAACTCTGAATCTAGTAGTCTGATAAGCCTCTACTATTTGAATCTAGAGAGTCATTGGGATAGGCCTCAGCTGACATAAACTATCTGAAATGAATAAAGGAACATCTACTAATAAACTGGATGTATGAATAACTAAGTCCCCAAACTATGAGGACTCACCAACTATAGAGATATAGATTAGATGCCCGAAGATCACTCACGCTGCTGAGACTAAGCATGTAACCCTATATTAAGAGATAATGTAGCACATAGACATATATGTGGATCATTACTTTGATGATGTACTGAGTATATAGGGGTGAATTCAATAAGTAAACAATCTCATCACAATTTATAAAGAAAACCATGCATACTAAATGTAAATGGCTCACATGGGATTGAGTAATCTAAAACATAAAAATCATAAATCATAATTCATAAAGCATATAATATAAATCTTATGAGCCATTACATTCAGTTCTAAAATCTGTTCTTTTTGAAACCTGCTACTTTATCTTATCAATTTGTAAAGGGAATATGTCATCTCAAGACTTTAAGAATCTTAAAACCATGGCTTTTAAAACATATGCTTTTATCTTAAGACTTTAATCCAATAGACTGTTTTAAGAGTATGGGATATCTTTTGGGAGGTTCTTCTAACCGACATACACCATGTGAGCATCCATGGAGTCCCACGTCTATCCCCCGTTAGGTAGCGATGTTCTACCCTTTCCATCAAATAAAACTTCTATCTTAAGTGATCACAATCTGAGTCATCCACAAAGAAGTGGGAATAATCTTAATCCTATGGTGGCACGTAGTTCTGGGGTAGGAAACCATAGTAACTTATCCATCTCAATGCTAAATACTGCTCCTATTCTTATGCTCAACATCTTAAGAAATCCACTTGAAAAATAGCACAAGGTTAAATTTAAAGTTATATGAACAAAGTGGATTCTTTATCTTAGCTTAGGACCAAAAGGTCAAATCTTTATAAAAATCTGAGAATAATTTTATTTGAGGGTGCTCATAGCACAAATAATCTTGAAATAGCAATATTAATTAGGTCATAATGGCACATGCACCAATCTCATGTTAAAACATCTTAAAGTTCATTCTTGATAATAAAAGCATTTATTATCCATCATAAAATCTGGAAATTTCAGCAATATGCATGAAAATATGATCAAAATCATTGAATGTAACTTCTAAATCACTAGGAGTATCATAAAATTATAAATAACAATAATGGGTGTAAACCCTAATTTGAATTTCATGGAGAATCACATAAGCTTCAGTAAAAGTTGAGTTTAAAACAAGCTTTGGGCACAAGGATGAAAGGATTATCCTTGTTCATACCCCACATACCTCAATTGATGATCTAGATGCTAAAACTTGAATCTTGGATCATTATTGATGTTTTGGAGATGACTTCTTAGAGTTCTTGAATTGGGGATTCTCATTCTTGAATTGCTTTGGAGAATTAATGGAGAACTTTGGATTTCTTAGGGAGGAAGTTTGATGAACTAGGGTTTTACTTGAGAAAGATCTGATGAAAAGTGGATGTAAAGTGCTTTGGTGGGGTTTAATTCATTATCTAAGGCAGATTCGGGACTGGGAGATTTAAAAAATGCCCCTCTTAAGCTCATAAATGGAATTAGAAAACCGACCAAAATCCTAACATTTGGCCTTGGCGTGACGCGCCACTATCGCGCTAAGCCACTGGAAAATGACAACTGGGAATATGCACGGTGGCGCAACATGGTGGTATCATTTTTCCACCTTGTATGGAACCTAAAAACTTAGTACGACGCGCCAATATAATGGACCCTTACTGGAATTGAACAATTAGGGATTTAGCCTTCTCCGCGCTGCACCAAGATTGCAAAGTGCCACTGGAAATTGATAAACGGGAAATTAGGCCTCTCCATGACGCGCCAAAATCATGGAGTTTCACTGGAAATCAAAAATTATGATTTGATGCTTCTTTTCATTGCACTAAGTACCTAAATAATGGTGTTTTATGACTAGAATATAAAATAGCTGTTACTCCTTCACCGAGTGTCGAATTTTGGTAAATTTGGTATCAATGGAAATCTTATTTGATTTTCCACACAATGAAAAGTCTAAATCTAAAGAATTCCACACTAAATAAATATTATTCATTGGGAAGCTACCCCTTAAAATTCTAGTGACAAATTCAAGCTAGGAAAAATCTCAAGGTATTACATATATTGTTATGCCTCTAGGGCCGGTTTGGGGTATGTTTTGATGTAGAGAGGTAAGGTCATAGCCTATGCCTCTAGAAATCTTAATCCCCATGAAAAGAACTATCCTACTCATGATCTTGAGTTAGCAGTAGTAGTATTTACCTTAAAGATTTGGAGGCACTATTTGTATGGGGTACATATTGATGTGTTCATTAACCATAAGAGCCTACAGTATGTATTATCTCAAAAAGATCTAAACTTCCATTAGAGAAGGTGGTTGGAGTTATTGAAATACTATGACATGAGCGTCCTGTATCATTTGAGTAAAGCCAATTTTATGGATGATGCTCTTAGTAGAATGTCTATAGGTAGTGTTGCTCATTTGAAGGATGGTAAAAAGAAGTTAGTTCAGGAAGTTTATCAGCTTGCCCAACTAGGTGTTCACTTAGTCGATTCAGCAGGAGGTAGTGTATGGGTGTAGAGTAGTTTAGAATCATCCCTGGTTTCCAAGGTAAAGGAAAAGCAGGATAGGGATCCCAGTCTAGTCAAGTTGAAGGAATCAGTCAAATATCAAAAAGTAGAGGTCTTCTCCCAAGAGGGAGATGGTGTTTTGTATTGTCAGGGTCAGCTATGTTTTCCAGGTGTATATTACTTGAGATAGTGAGTTCTTGCAGAAGCACATGGTGTGCACTACTCTATTCATCTGGTGGCCACTAAGATGTATCGTGATTTGTGGGAGATCTATTGGTAGAGTGGGGTGAAGAAAGACATTGTAGAGTTTGTGGAAAAGTGCTCAATATGTCAATAGGTTAAGAAGAGCATCAAAATCCATGTGGGTCCATACAGGAGTTCAATATTCCCACCTAGAAATGGGAAGAAGTGAACTTAGATTTTGTGACGGGTTTGCCTCGTACTTGTCGCCAACATAATTCAGTTTGGGTCATTATAGACAGGATGACCAAATCAGCTCATTTCCTACCAGTCTATACCTCCTATTCAATTGAGTATTATGCGAAACTCTATATCAGGGAGTTGGTCAGATTTCACGATATTTCATTGTCTATTATCTCAGATAGAGGTACCTAGTTCACCTCTTATTTCTAGAAGGTATTCCAAAAGGGTCTTAGAACTGAGTTCTCCTTAGTACAACCTTTCATCCTTAGACAGATGGTCAAGTAAAAAGGACTATTTAGACATTAGAAAATATACTGCGAGCGTGTGCGATAGACTTTAAAGGTAGTTGGGATGACCACTTCCCTTTGATTGAATTCACATATAACAACTATCATTCCAGTATTCAGATGGCTTCATTTGAGGTGTTTTATGGGAGAAGGTGTAGATCACCTATTAGTTGGTTTAAAGTGGGTGAGGCCACAGTGGTAGGGACTGACTTGGTATTCGATACCTTAGATAAATTTTAGTTGATCAAGGAAAGGCTTAAGACAACTTAGAGCCAACATAAATCATACGCAGATATGCGTCAAAAGGATCTCGAGTTCAAGATTAGTGATTTTGTATATTTGAAAATCTCTCCTATGAAAAGAGTAAAGAGTTTTGGGAAGAACGGGAAACTCAGCCCCTGATATGTCAATCCTTATCGAATTCTCAGCCGTTTTGGAAAGATAGATTAGGAGCTTAAGTTTCCTTTAGATTTTGCTTCAGTGCATCCAGTGTTCCATGTCTCCTTGTTTAGGAAATGTATAGATGACCCAGCAGTCGTAGTCCTAATAGAGGGCATAGATATCCAGAACAACCTCTCTTATAAAGAGATCCCTGTCGAAGTCCTTGATTATCAGATTTGCAGACTGAGGAACAAAGAGGTCCCTCTAGTCAAAGTTCTTTGGGGAAATCAGTCCATGGAGGGAGCTACTTAGGAACCAGAAGCAGACATGCGGACCAAGTATCCTCACTTCTTCTCCACAAACTCAAACTCAGCCCAAAGTATAAGTATTCCTTTGAATTTACTTAGTCTCATGTTCAGATATAGCTACCAAATTGGTATTAATTAATGTTGCATACTCAGTCATGCATTCAGGAATCAGTTCAGTCATGCACTCATGCATCAGACATGCATGTCTAATATATAAGCTCAACTTATCAGTAATCCCATTTATGTATTCATAAATCATGTTCAACTACGTACTCATGCATCAGATATGCATGTGGAGTATGATAATTCAGTATATCAGTAATTTCAGTCATGAATCATGTTTCAATTATGTATATCGAGTGTCTAAATCCAGTATATTAGTATTCTTAGTTTTGTTAGTCTCATTTAAGGATGAATGTTCCCAAGGGAGACATATTGTAAGACCGCACAAAATCCTAAGCTCAACTCAATCTTTTAAGCTTTCTAAGGGGTCCCAGACTTAGAAAATTCTAGCTAAGTATTTAGTTTTGGCATTATTTTGGGACTTCATAAATTGGCAACTCTATTTCACGACTCTTATGACCGTAAAGTATCAATCTTTAGGTTGAATCATGATTAGAACGTCAGTAGGTGTTCCCAAACAAGTTTTAGATTTTTGGACCTCGTTAAGACCATGTTCGATTGACCAAAACAATGATTCAACGCGATCTCGATGAGTCGCGTCGTCCCTCACATCGACAAATAATTTTTTCCTTAGCTTGGTGCAAATTCTAGTGAACCAATATGGACTCGACGTGGCGTATTGGCCATCGCATCGATGCCAATGATGCCTCATGTATATCTATACATCGACAGTTTGGTTTTCAATCATTAAAAGCCATTTCCTCAGGGGTATTAAGGTCTTTTCCCCATGCCTATCAGCCGTTAAACATGAGATTAAGACCCTTTAGAGGCTAAATCCATTCACTATTCTCAAACTTCTCAAGAATAGAAACCCTAGGTTATCTAAATTCAAAACTTAAGGCTTACGATTTCATGCTATTTCATGACAAGCAAGTTTTTGATAAATACCTCTATAGATGCATTATGAACAAGTATGCATTTTTATGCTATACAAGATCATGGGAAGCTTTACTTTTCATGCTATCGAGTCCTAGGGGTATTTACACCTGACAATTTAGCTGTTTACCTAGAGCCAGTATCAGTTATAGAATAATCTCAGTCATATCACGATCAGTAGTACTCTCAGTTAGTTACAGGGCTCAGGAGAAGTCAGTAAACTTAGTATTAGTCCCATCTAGTTCAGTGTTAAGTTCTAACCTCAATAAACTCAGTTAGCTAATGGAATTCAGTAGTATTTTGTTAGCTAACAGAACTTAGTAAAATTAGTAACAGTTCAGTCAAGCCTAGTATAAACTAGGAAATCTGTTCAGTGCCTATTTAGTTGGGAGTAGGATTCAGCACTGAGTGAACCCAGGGATGGGGGCATTCCTGCCATCAGAAGGTTTGACCCTTAGTAGCAATCCCTGCATTACAGAAATATGTAGCTAGTGTAGGTTGAGATATCTTCCTTCCAGATTTGGGTTGATACATCTCACATAAGTTTTTCTGCCAGCGAGGGTTGACGAAAGAGCTTCTTGTCAGAGAGGGTTAACTCATAACTTGTCATTACCCATGGCACGGTACTGATACCCTTTGAACTGGAGTTACAAGTTGGACCCCAATCTATTCAGAAAGGGGTTTTTCAGTTAGATGATTACCTCCCACAGTTTCAGTCTCAGGCTCAGTCTCAGTATAAAACCTAGTTTAGTTCTACATATTCAGTACTATCAGACACAATCACTCAGTTTAGTATGGAACTCAGTATAGTTCCATAGAATCAAGACTGTCAGATACAGTCACTTAATTATTATCTACATAGTATCAGTAAACTCAGATATCATTAAATCAATAATTCAAAACTCAGTATGCAGTGTTATCATAGTCTTAGTTACAGTATACATATTCATGCATGTACACTTACTGAGTTATATTCATGTATTTTTGTTAGTATTGTTCATGCATATGAACCCATGCATTTCATCCTACCTCACTTTGTATACCAGTATATTAAAAGTACTGACGCATACTTTTCTCTTGAACTATGATGTCTTATATCATAGGTTCAGATGTACGGGCTCTCGAGCACCCTTAGTAGATCAGATATTCAATAGTCAGATTTAGTGGTGGGTCCTTATAATTCAATGACATGATTATTTTCTTCAGTATTTTAGTTTACTAGTATAGTTTTTAGTAGTTGGATTTAGTTGGCGGCTTGCACATCAACTCCATGATTTAGACAGTAGAGGCTTTTCAGACCAGAGTATTTTTAGACAGATGTTTTAGTTTTGGTATTGTTATACCGTATTAAGTTTTATTTTAGTATTGAACCTTATGGAAAGTTTTTTCCTAATTTCTACTCATTTGTAGTATTACTATTTAGATATTATAGCAGGTACCAGTCATGGGTTAGCTTATGGTCCTTCAGGCTTCTGAGTACCGTGTAGCATCCGGGGTATAAATTTAGGGCATTACAAACATGGTATCAGAGCCTAAGGTTTAATAGAGTCCCAAGAATTCTAAAAGTCGAATCTAGTAGAGTCTTGTGCATAGGTGTATAGTGCACCATACTTATGGATAGGTGGCTACGAGATGTTTTAGAAAAAGTTTCCTTTCTTTCAGAACTCATATCAAGTGAGCGGTCATGAGCTCTAGTTAAACTCTCTATCTTATTCAAGTTTCTCTCCAATTTATAAAATATGCCTCCAAAGAGGACTAAAGGAGGAACGGGAGACTAGCCAGAACCCCAGCCCGTCCAGCCAGATCCTCTGGACGAATATGTCTCTCACACTGAGTTAAGAGTAGCTTTCACCACCCTAGATCATTTTGTGTCAGCCCAGAATGAACGTCCAACTGCTATTCCGACCAACCTAGTATCCAATACTACTACTGCCTAGATTCGGTATTTCACCCGAATGAACCCTCCATATTTTACCGAGCCTAAGTCAAATGAGGACCCTTAGAAATTTCTTGATCAGGTGTAGAAAGATACAAATATTATGGGAGTGACTACTGTTGAGAGAGCTGAGTTGACTGTATATCAGTTACAAGATGTGGAACACTCATGGTTTAAGCAGTGGAAAGCAAAAAGGGCCGCAGATGCAGAGGCCATAGAATGGGAGGAGTTTGTTGTTGCTTTTCTAGATAGGTTCTTCCTGCTAGAGTTGATGGAATCAAAGGTTTTGGAGTTTATAAATCTGAAGCAGGTCAACCTGGTAGTACAAGAGTATTCTCTCAAGTTTACTCAGTTAGCCTGATATGTCTCGCATGTAGTAGCAGATAGCAGATCTAAGATGAGTAAGTCTGTGTCTGGGTGTCTAGCAGTGTGGTCAAGGAGTGTAGGACCGTAATGTTGATTAAGGAGATGGACATATCCAGACTCATGGTTTATGCTCAGCAGATAGAGGAGTCCAAGAATAAAGAGAAGTAGAGAGAAAGCAAGATAGCGAGAACAAGTAGTTACAACTTCGCTTAGCCTAAGTCAGACGGTGGGAATAATTCTTAGTTTTTCCTAAATTCTCAATTCCAGCTTCATCCTCAGCCAGTTCTTCTATGCCAAAATTTAAATACGACAACAGAGATAGGGTGTTAAGACCTAAACCCCAAAGTAGTGTTAGCAGTGCCCGAACCAATCCTCTTTGTCAGAAGTGTGATAGAAACCACCAGGGTATATGTAAAGCTGGCAGTGATGTGTATTTTAGATATAGCAATCTAGGCCATAGGGTCAGATAGTGTCCTCAGGTGGGTTCACATAGTCAGCATAACCATTCCCCAACTTAGTCCGATTGCCCAAATTAGCAGGGTGCCGCATCCAGTGCCACCAGTGGGAAGCACCCAAACAGACTCTACACATTTCAGTCCTAACAGGATTAGGGAAGTTCCCTTGATGTGGTCACTGGTACTTTAAAAGTTTATCATTTATATGTTTATGCCTTTCTAGATCCAGGAGCTTCCTTGTCCTTTGTTACTCCTTATATAGCTGTTGACTTTAGAGTCAGTCCTGAAATCCTAACAAAGCCTTTTTCAGTCTCTACCCCAGTGGTTAAATCTATCATAGCCCAGTGGGTATACAGGAACTATCCATTATGGTATCTCCGAAAGTCACTTCTGCAGACTTAGTCAAATTAGAGGTGACCTATTTTGATGTCATTCTCGGCATAGATTGGCTTCATTCCTGTTATGCCTTAGCTGACTACAAAAATAGAATTGTCCATTTTCAGTTTTTAAATGAACCCTTCCTAGAGTGGAGGGGTAGTACTTCAACACTTAGAGGTCAGCTTATTTCTTACCTAAGGGCAAGAAAAATGATATCTAAGGGATGTGTCTACCATCTCATTTGAGTCCAGGACTCTACTTTAGAAACCTCTTATCTTGAATCAGTGTCAGTAGCAAATGAATTCCAAGATATGTTTCCCAAAGATCTCCCCAAAGTTCCTCCCGAAAAGGAAATTAATTTCAGAATCGATCTTCTTCCAGATACTCAGCCCATAGCTATTCCGCCATGCAAAATGACACCTACAAAACTCAGAGAATTAAAAGAATAGTTGAAGGAACTCCTAGATAAGGGATTTATCAGATGCAGTGTGTCCCCGTGGGGCGCACCAATTTTATTCGTATGTAAGAAAGATGTTCTCTCAGAATGTGTATTGACTACCGTTAGCTAAATAAAGTCACAGTCAAGAAAAATTATCTACTTCCCAGAATCAATGACTTGTTTGACTAACTTTATTGTTCCAGTTACTTTTACAAGATAGACCTCAGATCGGGGTATCATCATCCCAGAGTCAGAGAATGTGACCTCCCAAAAATAGCCTTCAAACTCGGTATGGTCACTTTGAATTCTTAGTCATGTCCTTTGGTCTTACCAATGTCCATGCAGCCTTCATAGACTTTATTAACCATGTATTCAAGCATTAACAGTAGGTAGTATCTCCTTTCTAAGGTATCCCATTACATGGTCACCAACTTGGAATGACATTAGCCTCCTATTCATATCTTCCAACTGCTTGTATTTCTTGTTTGGTGCTTCTAACACATCTGGAACATCTTTAAATAATTCTGAATAGTTGTCACTAAAGGTCATAGATGATATTGAATTCTCCCTTGTTGGTAGCTTTACTAAATCAACCACAATAGAGAAAGGGCTACGACCCATAGATCTATGCATAGAATTATTATAGGCAAACTCCATAAGGGATAAAGCAAAATTATATGATCCTTTATTATCTCCATAGATGCATCGAATTAAATTTCCTAAAAATTTAAACACCACTTTTGTTTGGCCATCTATTTGTGGATGGGCAGTTCTTGAAAACTTCAATTCTGTGTTGAATTATTTCCATAAAGTATGCCAAAATGCAACAAGAAATTTGCTATCTCAATCTGAAACAATTGATCTTGGAACACCATGTAGTTTGACTACTTCTCTAAAGAAAATATTAGCTACATGATGGGCATCTGTTGTTTTATGACAAGGGATAAAATGAGTTATTTTATCACGTAAATATCATCATATCCTCGCCTTGTCCTTGACAAGAAAAGTACAAATACCATTGATAGGTCTTCCCAAAGGGCACTTGGAACCGGTAATGGCATATAGTGTTCGGTGTTTTGAACCTAACCTTTGTATGTTTGGAAAATGGGACATGTTTGCACAAATTTACCGGCATCTCTCTTAAGTTGTAGCCAATAGTAGTATGTTTCCACATTAGCAATAGTTTTATCCCGCCCAACATGGCCGATAAGATTATATGAATGCATTTCTCAAATCAATTTGTCTCGTAGAGAACCTCTACTTGAGCGGTTTCCATTAAAGAGATATCTATTTTGTACCACAAAATTCTCTTCTAATGGTAAACCTTTCATTTGTTTCACCTAAATTCGCCCAAAGTCTTCATTATTTTCATGTAGTCCTTTTATTTGGTCTACCCCTGGTAACTTAGCTTCAAAATAAACCATGAGACTTGCACGTCGGCTTAAAATATCTACCACTCAATTAGTTACTCTGGACTTATAGATAATAAGATAATTGAATCTCTCCAGGTATGCTGGCCATCTTGCTAACATGTGATCCACGTGATTTTGACTTCTAAAATATTTCAAGGATTGATGATCAGTGTAGACAATGAATTCTTTAGGCTTTAAATAGACCTACCATGTCTTCAATGCTCTATAAATAGAATAAATCTCTTGCTGGTAAGTACTCCGCCTTTGTCTTGCTTCACTTAACTTCTCACTGAAGAAAGAAACAAGATTTATTTATTGTGATAAAACATCCCCAATGCCTACTCCACTAGCATCACATTCTAACTCAAAGGTCTTGTTGAAATCTGGTAACACTAATAGGAGCTTGTGATAGCTTTTCCTTAATCTCTATGAAACTAGCTTCAGCTTTTTCATCCCATTTGAACTTTCCTTTATTTAAATATTCAGTGATTGGTCCCATGATAGTACTAAAGTTCTTCATAAATCTTCTATAAAAAGTGTCTAAACCATGGAAGCTCCTTACTTCAGAGATAGATTTTGGAGTTGGCCATCCCTTTATTGTATATATTGTAGACTCATCCACTTGAATCCCCTCACTTGAGATAATAAATCCTAAGAAAACTAGTTTTGTTTCAAGGAATAAACACTTCTCCAAGTTAACATGAAGCTCATTCTCCTTCAATATATCTATCATCTTTTTGAAAATTTCAAAATGTTCCTGCATAGTTCTGCTATAGATAAATATGTCATTTAAATAGACAACTACAAGCTGTGACTAGAATGGATGAAGTACCTAATTCATTAGGTGCATAAAAGTACTAGGATCATTAGTAATTCCAAATGGCATAACTAGCAATTCATACAACCCCTCTTTTGTCTTGAATGCAATCTTTCATTCATCATCAGGTTTAATTTGTATTTGGTGATATTCGCTACTTAGATAAAGCTTCAAAAACACCTTTCCTCCACTGAGTTGGTCAAGCATGTCATCCATTTGTGGGATAGTAAATCTGTACCTTGTAGTGATTTTATTGATCGCACTACAATCCATGCACATCCGCCAAGATCTATGTTTCTTTGGTGTGAGTAGTGCTAGTATAGTGCATAGAATTATGCATTCTCTAACATGTCCCATACACAATAACTCTTTTAATTTCTCCATTAGAATTGTATGCCCTTTTGGGCTCATCCTATAGTGTGGTAGGTTGGGAAGACTAGCACCTAGAACAAAATCTATTTGATGTTGAATATTCCTCATTGAAGGTAGATGTTGAGGCTCTCCAAGTATGCTTTGGTACTCATATAACAGATTTTGCATTTCTACTGGAATTTCTTTTGTTTGTTGTATATCTCCTTTGACGACTAATGCGACACTTAATTTTGATTTCTTCAAGTCTCGAGCAAATTATTTTGGATTTTGAGTGATGGTTAACATACTCTTTTCCTCTACTTCGGAGGCATTATTAGTAGTCTTGTTTGGAAGTATAATGATTTTTCTTTTGTTCCAAATTAAAGAATACCAATTGTCTCTTCCTTTATGTGTGGTGTTCATATCATACTGCCAGGGTCTTCCAAGAAGAACATGACCTGCATCTATATCAACCACATCTTATAGAACATTTGATCGATAAACTTACCAAAGAAAGTAGTAACCAACATTGTTTGGTAATCCTGATCTTCACTGCTTTCTTGAGCCATCCAATTGTATATGGATTCGGGTGATCATGCTCCTCAAGATTTATATGTTTAACCATATTTTCAGAAACTAAATTCTCATAGCTATAACTATCAATTACAAACTTGCATACCTTTCCATTCACAGTGTATTTGCTTTCGAATATCCTCTTTTGTTGTGTCTCTTCAGGTTGAATGGTTGAGGATAGAAGGTGTTTGACCACACATACTATTTGTTATCCCTCTTCTTCACATAGTTTGGGTTCACTTTCACTTTCTTAATTGTCCACCTCTTCATCACTTTCATCACGACGAGTGGTGTTGACAAACTTCCTTCTCGGACAGTTGCTTAATATGTGTCCCTCTTTGTGGAACTTGTAACACTTGATCAAATTAGATGGTTTCTTATCATTATTTTATCTAGAAGAGGGTACCTTTTCATCTTTCCTTACTTCAGATGGAATAAACTTTCCCTTCTCTTGGCGTGGAGAACTTTCTAATATACTTTCTGGGCGTGAATAAGACGTTGCTTTATAAAACTACTTGGTCTTTATATATCTCTCAACTTTTAAGGAAAGGGTTTGATCTTGATCTATGGAACAACTTTGTTGTATGCCAAGACGTTCTTGGATAGAATTATTGAGACCATTGATATACCTTGCAGCTTATTGGTCTTTATTTTCAAAATGATTGCACCTTACTTGTAATCTTAAGAACTCCACTATATAATCAGAAACATATTTATTACCTTGAACACAGTTATGGTACTGTAGGTACACGATTTGTTCACAATCCGCATGAAAGAACCTATCTTTTAGAAGTTCTTTCATTTATCGCCAATATCTTACATGATTTTCACCCCTCAAATGAAGCTCTTCTTGATGACAATTCCACAAAGCTACAACAACTCCTTTCAATTTATATGCCACCAATGGTACTCGATGATCTAGAGGGATGTTCATAATCTCAAAGAATGTCTCCATCTCATAGATCCAATCAAGAAACCCTTCACTGTTTACATTACCATTGAAAGTTGGGATTTCATCCTTAATCTTGTACATATCTCCACTATTTGCATGACCTCTTCTTGGTTGTGAATAAAGATCATGTTCCTCCATACAATCTTTCTCTTCCACATATTGAGCTCGATGTTTTCTCCAGTTTTTGGCAACACCTACTTGATTGTTTCTCACTAATACAACAAGTTCTTCAAACCTCTTAGTGAGTTCTTCACGAAGAGTAGTGATTTGTTGATCTAATCTTTTTTCTAGATTATTCACCCTTATTATAAGATCTTTCATTGCTCTGATACCAAACTAATGGAGCATAATGTTTAGAGGAACTCTCTAATGTGCTAAGTAAAGTAAACCACACAATTTGTTGAAGGAACAACTTCAACGTGTTGTAAGATAACACTTTAAGGACAATTCGAATCCATAGATAACAAGAGCT
This sequence comes from Capsicum chinense, assembly GCA_026120095.1. NCBI lineage: Eukaryota > Viridiplantae > Streptophyta > Magnoliopsida > Solanales > Solanaceae > Capsicum > Capsicum chinense. The sequence goes on along the minus strand of JAPEIP010000006.1, from coordinate 70,572,209 downwards.
TAATCCAAAGACCTTAAAATACAAGATCTAATCCAAGATCTTAAAAGAAAACACAAAGTTTCATTAATAGAAGAGTTGAACTAAAAACTTCATAGCTAGAGGTCATTGTCTCTATTTATTGACTTCAAAAGCCTTTGTACAACTCATTAACAACTCATACGTAAATCCTTGGTAACTCATACACAACTCATTGACGACTCATAGTTGGCAACTCATTTTCTTAACAGCTAAGTATTCTAGAATTATGTAAAAGATAAACTTGAGAACTAGTAGCAAAATTCAAATTGACTTTCTCTTTCCATAAGTAGAAAAATTGATTTTTGATTCATGAAGGTTTTGGACTAAGTTTAGAACTTTAATGTTCCTCATCATGGTGGTTCTAAAGATCCACCATAGTTTAGCAGATATTGTCTTAGATACGTCAAAAAGGTTCTAAAATCCCATACCTTCTCTTTCTTTGGGAAATATGTCTTCTTCCATGCCAATCAATTGGGAAACACATATTCTTCCCTGGCAATCAATGCATACTCTTACCTTCCTCTCTAGTGCTCCATAAGAATTTGTTAAAAATCTTATGAAGTTCATATTTAATGAACTTAGGAGGAACCAAAATAGATAATAAATACAAAGGCATGCCCTACAGTACACTTGTAAGTAAAACAACTTTTCCCCCATAAGAAAGTAATTTTCCTTTCCAGTTTTGAAGTCTACTTTTCGCCTTCTTGGTGAGTGCATTATAGTACTATTTTCTTTTCCTAGCATAGGTTATTGGATACCCCAAATACTATAAGGAAACTGTCCCTATGCTAAACCTATTATGTATTTCACTTCATTCATAAAAAATATTGCCACTTTTTTATACATGTAAAAAAACATTGTCTTTTATTTATAAGCTGCCCAGATATTTCCTGATACTCTTTCAAAACCTTCATCACTAAGTGAAATGATGATTTATCTGCAAAGGTAAAAATTATTGTATCATCTGTATATGTAAGATAATTTAGGTTCCCACTCAATTTACGCAACCCATAAACATTATACATTCCATCTTCAAAAAGAGCATTTAGGGACCTTGACAACAAATCAGCTGTTAGAATAAATAAAGAAAGTGAAAAAGGGTCACCTTGTTTTGAGCCCCTGGTTGAATGAAAAAAACCCTATGACTGCCCATTAATGATGATAGAGTACCAATTGTTAGCCACTAACCTCCAAATCATATCAATGAAGGTTTCTGGAAAGCCTATTTTCCTCATCATCTTAGTCAAGTACCTCTAAGATACCTTAACATATACCTTAGACATATCCAATTTTAAAACCACATAGTTGGTTTACCTCTTAGCCTAATGTCAGATACTATTTCCCGAGTCAAGAGAAAATTCTCAATAATACTCATTCCCTTAACAAATTCTGACTGATTGCTGGAGATTAGATTTAAAAGTAACCTTTCTAATCTATCATTAATCATCCTAAAAATGAACTTATTAGTAAAATTATTAAGGTTGATAGGTTTGAGGTCTGAAAAACTTTCCACCATCTCCTTTTTTGGGATTAAAACCATATTTGTGTGAGTAATAGTTTTTAGGAGTGTATTACCCTCATGAAAACTTTCTACTATCCTCAGAATATCTTCTCCCAAAATGTCCCAACAATGTTGATAAAATAAACCTGAGAAGCCATCTACACCATAAGTACTACTGCCATTAAGAGAGAAAACTCCTGGTTTAATTTCTTCCAAGGTTCAAATTCCATTAAGCATCACATCATCTTTCCTAATCACCATTTCTAGATATGATTCAGCAACTCAAAATTAGATCTGTCATCTTTTTGAGTAAACTGTTCTTGAAAATATTTAATTTCTTCCTCGGCAATAAAATTGACGCCTTCTACCCATTCGCTAGCATCATGTTGAATCCTATTAAGTTGCAACCTCTTTATTATTTCTTTTGCAAGATTATTAAAAAATCTTTTATTTTGGTCCCCTTTCTCAGACCATATTATACCAGTTTCTTGTCTCCAAAACTATTTTTCCATGTGAATATACCTTTTAACCTCTGCTTGAGCCTGTTGTAACACATTTCAATTGTATTGGGTTGGTTGTTCCTCAAAAATCTTCTTTTTAATTACCATAATTTATTCTCTAATAGCTAGCTATTGAAAAATATCACCATACCTATCTCAACTCTATTTACTCAATGTTTTTTCAAATTTTTCACCTTATGTTTGAAAACCTAGAAATTGTTTCCTAGATCTACTGTCCTGTAGTGTTGTCTTACAATTTCTTTAAAAGTGATATCTTCTACCTAAAATGCAAGAAATTTAAAAGGTTTAACAAATTGTGTGACCCTTTTTACATTTTAAGAAAAAAAGAAGCATGATCTGATCTAGTTCTTATAAGTGTTCCACATATAATGTATAAAACTAGTTTTGTAAGTCTGCATTAGAGAAGATTATATCTAATCTCTCAAAACTACAATCACTTTCTGCTCTTTCATCCCCCCAAGTGAAGGACTCCCTTTGAAAGGTATTTCTTCAAGTCCACAGGAATTCAGATAAAAAGCAAAATCCTCCACTTGTTGTAGAGTTATTGGAAGACCCTTAATTTTTTCTTCATCATTCAACAAAGTATTAAAATCCCGTCCTATCAACCAAGGTAGGTTAATATTAGCTAGATTATATATGCTATTCCATAGTGAATTTCTTTGAGATTCTGTGCACATAGCATAAATCATAGAAATTAGCATATTTTTTGATCCTCTAGAATTTTTTTTTGAATGAAAATTTACTGATCAGAATCACTTATAATTTCCACATAAACATCATTGTATAACCCCGGAAGATTATACGAACATTTCAGATCTTAGTAGCAGGTTTAATGGGTCTATGCCACAAGTTTTACACTAAGTAAAAAGGGAATTAGTCAATTTCAAGACCCCAAGATTTCACGGATTTTATTTTTGGCCTTCCCAAAATTGAGACATTGATTTATTTGGTTGAAACATGTTTAGAGATGATAAAGGGGTGTCCCGAATGCATTTTAGAATTTTTTAAAGGGGTTCAAGGCATTTTTGACCACGAAGGCAGCAAGCCTCTGCGTTAGGGCCGCGCCGCGGAAGCCATCACAAAAACTAGCCTCCGCGCCGCAGCGGCTGCATTTTTCCTATGTTTCAACTAAATGTTCGGGGGTAATTTGGTATTTACCCCTTACCCTAAACATATAATACATGATTTTTAACGCCTAAAAGGACATTTTTTGCTCATTATCCATCAGATAACTTACATAAACCCTTATCCCTCTCTCATGAACAAGAAATTCAAGATTTCATCCCTAACAATCAAGGATTAAAGTTTGAATTTCAAGACTTCTTCAAGAGTTCAGACAATTGAAGTATATAAGGTATTCTTCAATGGGTTACTTCCCCCCCTTGATTCCCAAATCCCTTTTTTGTTCAAGTATGAATTTTTAATTTTTTTTGTAAAATTATCTATGTAAATAGTTAATTTAATCCATTTTTCTTAGTAATTTGAATTCAAGTTATGTCAACATGTTTTTCCATGTGAATTAGGTTATTTTTTTCTTTGAATTTTAATTACCCATGTCACATTCAATTGATCCCATATTAAATCATCAAGCTAAGAACTAAACAATATGAACATGTTATCCTCCCAAGTTTAACTCATTCTTATGTTCAAATTCATGTAATGCATCAGTATAGTGAACTATTTTATGTTTTGGGTCTCTGAATTATGATTTTATACCAGTGGTTTAAATGATGTTATCATATTTAAAGTATCATTGAGGGCTATGAACACCTGATACCAATTTGTTTTTATATGTTTCAGGTTTCAAGTAATAAGTCAGTCAAAATAAAATTGTATTACTATATTTAGAATATAATGTTCACGATGAGAACTTATCAGTACATTACCACATCATATTAAACCAATAATAATAATAGTTTCAGTTCAGTTAGTAGTAGAATTTAACACCAAATGAACCTAGGGATAGGGGATTACGTACCAGCAGAGGGTGTAACATTTAGTAGAAGTCCCTGAGTTCTAGAACTATGTAGGTAGCGTAGGTATTAGAGGTCATCCTGCCAGTAGAGGGTTGGAAAACTCTTAGGGGAACCATCTTTAAGCCATCTATAAGATTTCATCCAATTGAGGTTTGTGAGGTATTCATCAATGGGCTCCATCAACACATTGAGAACAAAAAAGTACAAATTATTAATCTTCTTTAATAAAAGTATCCATGTAAATCATGAATTCAATCAATGTTTTCTTAGTAATTTGAATTCAAACTATGTCAACATGTTTTTTCATGTGAATTAGGTTATTTTATTCTTTGAATTTCAATTAGCTATGTCATATTCAACTGATTCCATGTTAAATTATCACGCTATAAACTAAACTATATTAACATCTTATCTTCCTACATTTAACTCATTCACATGTTCAAATTCATGTAATGTATTAGTATAGTGAACTGTATTATGTTTTAGATGTCTAAATTATTATTTCCTACAAGCGTTTGAAGTGATGTTATCTTAGTTAAAGCATCATTCAGTACTTGAGGGTTATAAACACCTGATACCTATCTATTTTTATATGTTTTGGTTTTCAAGTAATAGGTCAGTTAGAATATGATATAATTACTATATTCAGAACATTATGTTCACGATGAGCACTTATCAGTACACATCATGTTAAACCAATAATAATAATAATGTTAGTTCAGTTGGTAATAGGATTTAGCACCAAGTGAACCCAGGGATGGGAGATAGGGTGTGACCTTTAGTAGTAGTCCTTGAGTTCCAGAACTATGTTGCCAATGTAGGCATGAGAGATATTCCTGCCAGTAGAGGGTTGGAAATCTCTTAGGGGAACCTTCTAGTAGATGGTGACTCCCTAGTCTTTCGGGACATCAGCCTTGTGGTAATATCCCATCTCTAAAAGTTTTTTTGTCTATCATACGGCCCATCCCTTGAATTGTATGTGTAACATATGATTCATACGTTTATTTTGTGCCCAAGGTAGTGCATGATGGGGGATAATCTATTAAGAGTACGACTCAACTCCTAGAAGTCGTCAAGAAGCATATGGATTGTATGAAGCATAGTCATAAGTTAAACATTATAGAATCCATGAGAATTCTGTCCAAGATCGAATGAGGGGATACTAGTCATAGGAGGATGATACATAATCTTCTTATGTCCAAAGAAATGATTCAAATAATGAGTCACCATTGATATCGACACATCTGAGATCGCCAAATACTCCGGAGTTCATCTATTCAATCCTTTTACTTCTTCTTGTTGCTGGATATCTCATTCATACAAATCTTTTCTTTGTTTCTTGAACCTCTAGTGAGTTATAGACAGAGTTCAAAAAGGTCAAATCTTTGATGATTCCATCATTTATGATTGAGTTGCAAAAACTTCTGGATATGTATCCTATATCTGAACCAAATTCTTTTTGGTTAAAGAATCTCTTTCTAGTTGCTCTGAAGCAATTAGGAGATTCTCTAGAAGAAATATGGGGTTCTACTTCTGGCGGCAACATGCTTGGTCCCATTTATGGGGTCAAATTAATATGTTCTAAGAAGAAAGATTATAATATCAATCTCATCGAGATCATCGATCTCATACCAAATCCCATCAATCGAATCACTTTTTTGGGAAATATGAGTTATCTAAGTTATACAAGTAAAGAGATCTATTTATTAATAAGAAAAAAAATATGAACGGGGATTGTATTGATGAGAAAATAGAATCCTAGGTCGCGAACAGTGATTCGATTCATGATGAAGAAAGAAAATTCTTTGTTAAGTTCTCCACCTTAACGATAGAAAATAGGATTTATCAAATTCTATGGAGTCTGACTCATAGTGATCATTTATCAAAGAATGACTTTTGTTATCAAATAATTTAACAACTGGGACTAATTTACTTACGATACTTAGTTGACATTCATACAAAACATCTAATGAATTATGAGTTCAATCCATCCTGTTTAGCAGAAAGACGGATACTCCTTGCTCATTATCAGATAATCACATATTCACAAACTTCATGTAGGGAAAATAGTTTTCATTTCCCATCTCATGGAAAACCCTTTTTACTCCGCTTAGCCTTATCCCCCTCCAGGGGTATTTTAGTGATAGAATCTATAGGAACTGGACGATCCTATTTGGTTAAATACCTAGCGACAAACTCCTATATTCCTTTCATTATGATATTTCTGAACAATTTCCAGGATAACAAGCCTATTGGTTTTCTTATTTATTAGATCGATATTGATGATAGTGAAAATCTTGATGCTAGTGATGATATTGATCGTGACCTTGATACGAAGCTGGAACTGCTAACTAGGATGAATGGGCTAACTATGGATATGATGCCAAAAATAGACTGCATTTATATCGCCCTTCAATTCAAATTAGCAAAAGAAATGTCTCCTTGCATAATATGGATTCCAAACATTCATGATCTGGATGTGAATGATTCGAATAACTTATCCCTTGGCCTATTTGTGAACCATCTCTCCAGGGATTGTGAAAGATTTTCTACTAGAAATATTCTTGTTATTACTTTGACTCATATTCCCCAAAAAGTGGATCCCGCTCTAATAGCTCTGAATAAATTAAATACATGCATTAAGCTATGAAGGCTTTTTATTCCACAACAATGAAAGCACTTTTTCACTCTTTCATATACTAGGGGATTTCACTTGGAAAAGAAAATGTTCCATACTAACAGATTCGGGTCCATAACCATGGGTTCCAATGCATGAGATCTTGTAGCACTTACCAATAAGGTCCTATCATTTATTATTACACAGAAAAAATCAATTATAGACACTAATACAATTACATCCACTCTTCATTGACAAACTTAGGATTTGCGATCCCAGGTAAGATTGGTTCAGGATCATGGGGTCCTTTTCTATCAGATAGGAAGGGTTGTAGCATAAAATGTACTTATAAGTAATTTCCCCATAGATCCTATATCTATCTATATGAAGAATAAATCATGTAACGAAGGGGATTCTTATTTGTACAAATGGTACTTCGAGATTGGAATGGGCATGAAAAGATTAATTATACTTCTTTATGTATTGAGTTGTTCTACCGGATCGGTCGTTCAAGATCTTTGGTCTTTATCCAGACTCGATGAAAAAAATTAGATCACTTCTTATGGACTTGTTGAGAATGATTCTGATATAGTTCATGGCCAATTAGAAGTAGAAGGCACTCTGGTGGGATCTTCACGGACAGAAAAAAATTGTAGTTAGTTTAATAATGATCGAGTGACATTGCTTCTTTGGCCTGAACTAAGGAATCCCTTAGATATGATGCAAAAGGGCTCTTGTTTTATCCTTGATCAGAGATTTCTCTATGAAAAATATCAATCAGAGTTTAAAGAAGAGGAGGGAGAAGGATCCCTTGACCCGTAGGAGGATTTATTCAATCACAAAGTTTGGGCTCCTAGAATATGGCGCCCTTGAAGCTTTCTATTTGTTCTATTTGATTGTATCAAAAGGCCCAATGAATTGGGATTTGCCTATTGGTCCAGGTCATTTCGGGACAAGCGGATTATTGATGATGAAGAGGATGAGCTTTAAGAGAATGATTTGGGGTTCTTGCAGAGTGGAACCATATGGTACTAGAAAAGAGATAGATCTTCCAAAGAATAAGGCCTTTTTTGAATAACCCAATTCATTTGGGACCCTACAGATCCACTCTTTTTCCTATTCAAAGATCATCCCACTAGCAGTATTTTTTCACATCGATAATTATTTGCAGATGAAGAGATGTCAAAGGGGTTTTTTTTACTTCCCAAACAGATCCTCCTACATCTATATATAAATGCTAGTTTTTTAAGAATATGCAAGAAAAGCACTTCAAATTGTTGATTAATCATCAGAGATGGATTAGAACCAATAGTTCATTATATAATGGATGTTTCCATTCTAATACTCTATCTAAGAGTTATCAGTCTTTATCAAATTTGTTCCTATCTAACAGAACACTATTGGATCAAATGACAAAGACATTGATGAGAGAAAGATGGCTTTTCCCAAATTAAATGAAAATTAGATTCATGTAACAGGAGAAAGATTTCCTATTCCTTCGCTAAAAAGATCTGTGTCCATGAAAAAAGGATTAAGTGGAACAAAATTGACTGGGTAGTAGAGTCGTGGAAATGTTTTTTTCTTCCATATTTTGGACCTTAGCTCCATGGAAGAATATGTTACTGCTGAAACATGGAAGAATTGAAATCTTAGATCAAAACACTATGGATGGATGGTATGAACTACCTAAACATGAATTCTTGAACAGCAAATAACTAGTTCAGATATTTACAACTAAGAAGTACTGGATTCTCTTTCAGATAGGCCCTGAAAGTAGAAGGAAGGATGGAATGCAAACAGGCATATTTATATTGAATTTACCCGATAGTCCCCATTCTGGGAACGTCCAGTGCCAAAGTCACTGAATGGGTAAGTCGCCAATCCCTAGACTATGTAATGTACTTTATCTGCTCGGTTACAAACGGGCATTTTACTAGAGGTTTCTAATCTACACTTGTGTGATTCCTGTTAAAGCATATACTTGGGAGATGGGTGCAGGGCGGATGATTTTAAAGCAGACTCCCCATTCATTAGATAGAGAAGATCACCAAGATTTAGCGATCTGCGATCAAATTTATTCCAATTCAGAATGCTTATTGAATAAGTATTCTCAATCTTATATCTTGATGAGGACTTAAACCTCCACACTCTTTAGCATAAGATTTTGAGTCTCGTATATCTAGCATTTCACCACCAAGGCATCTTGAATGTGAATTGTATTTCATAAATATGATATCTATCTAGTGTGATGTATGAAATATATGACAAAGGTGGATCTATTGATCAGTCATGTCATATAGGACTGAGTTGGACATCCAATTACTTTGATTTGAATTATTCGGAGAATGTAATGCCTGATATCTATCAAAAATATGGACACTAAAACCTATTTCTCGATTCACTCAAAGAGGTGAATAGGGTCCCAATAGAGATACGTAAAAAGCAGGTTCAATTACGCATATTCCTAATCCTAAATGGAATAAAATGATGTAGGGATCCATATGTAAGCATAGTATCAATTTAGATAGGCCCGAATGGTCCCTTCTTATAATGAGAATATATATAACACTATTTGGCCTGGTCCGGTATGGAATGAACTTATAATCATGGCTACTAGGCGCTGTGCGTATCGACCCATGCAGTGCTGTAACTAATGTATTAAGTATCCCGTCTGGGGAGTATGTTTGCAAGAATGATCTCAAAGAAATTGTCGAGGCCCTGCATAAGCGGTGGAGCATGTGGTTTAATTAGATGCAAAGCAAAAACCTTACCAGGGCTTGACCTGCCATAAATCATCTTAAAAAAGAGGGGTGCCTTTGGGAACGTGGACACAGGTGGTGCATGACTTGCGTCAGCTAATGCCATAAGGTGTTGGGTTAAGTACCGAAACAAGCGTAAATATCATGTTTAGTTTCTATCGTGGAGTTTGGAACCCTAAACAAAATGCCAATGATAAGCTAGAGGAAGGTAAGGAAGAAGTCAAGTCATCATGCCCCTTATGCCTTGGGAAACACACGTGCTACAATGGCCAGGACAAAGGGTTTGAATCTCGTGAGGGTGAACTAAACCCAAAAACCCCTCCTCAATTTGGATTGTAGGCCATAACTCACCTGCATAATGTTGGAATCGCTAGTAATCGTCGGTTAGCTATACGACAGTGAATTCATTCTCGGGCCTTGTACACACCGTCCGTCACACTATGGGAGCTGGCTATGCCAGAAGTCGTTCCCTTAACCACAAAGAGGAGGATATCGAAGGCAGGACTAATAACTGAAGTGAAGTCGTAACAAGGTATCCGTACTAGAAGGTGCGCTTGGATCACCTCCTTTTCAGGGAGAGCTAATGCTTATTGGGTATTTTGGTTTATGTCTGAGTTAAACTTGGAGATGGAAGTCTTCTTTCCTTTCTCAATGGTGAAGTAAGACCAAGATCATGAGATTATTATCCTAGGTCCGAACAAGTTGATATGACCTCTTTTATTACGTCCCCATGCTTCCCCGTTTGGCGACATAGGGTCAAAAAAAAGAAAGGTATGGGGTTTCTCGCATTTTTGGCATAGCGGGCCCCCAGTGGGAGGCTCACACGATGGGCTATTAGCTCAATAGTAGAGCGCGCCCCTAATAATTTCATCGTTGTGCCTGGGCTGTGAGGGCTCTCAGCTATATGGATAGTTTAATGTCCTCATCGGTACCTGACCCTGAGATGTAGATCATACAAGGCACATTAGCATGGCGTACTCCTCTTGTTCGAACAGGGGTTTGAAGCCAAACTCCTCCTTAGGTGGATAGATAGGGTGATTCGCGTGAGATCCAACGTAGATCCAACTTTTAATTCACTTGTGGGATCTGGGCGGTCGGGGGGGCCACCACGGCTCCTCTCTTTTCGAGAATCCATACATCCCTAATCAGTGTATGGAAAGCTACCTCTTGAGCACAGGTTTAGGTTCGGCCTCAATGGGAAAATAAAATAGAGCACCTAACAACACATCTTCATAGACCAAGAACTATGAGATCACCCTTTTTATTCTGGGGTGATGGAGGGATCGTACTATTTGAGCCATTTTTTTCTTGACTCAAAATAGAAATGGGAGAAGGTTTTAAAAAGGATCTTAGAGTGTCTAGGGTTGGGACAAGAGGGTCTCTTAATGCATTCTTTCTTCTTCTTATTGGAGTTATTTCACAAAGACTTTCTAGAGTAAGGAAGAAGGGGAGAATAAGCACGCTTAGAGAGCACTGTACAACAGAGAATTGTATGCTGCATTCGGGAATGATGAATCACTCCCAAAAAGGAATCTATTAATTTTCTTCCAAATGGTTGGACCGTAGGTGCGATGATTTACTTCATGGGTGAGTTTTATGGTTCAAGTCTAGGATGGCCCAACTGTGCTAGGGAAAATAATAGAAGAAGCATCTAACTACTTTATGCATGCTCCGCTTGGCTCAGAGGGATATAACTCAGTTGGTAGAGCTCCACTCTTGCAATTGGGTCATTGAAATTATGGGTTGGATGTCTAATTATCCAGTAAGTAATGATAGTATATTATACCTGAACCGGTGGCTCACTTTTTCTAAGTAATGGGGAAGAGGTCCAAAACGTGCCACTGAAAGACTCTTCTAAGACAAAGCTAGGCTGTCAACAATATAGAGGAGGTAGGATGGGCATTTGGTCACATTTAGTATGGATCATACATGGAAAGTAGTTGGAGTCAGTGATTTTCCCAGGGTTCCCTCATCTGAGATCTCTAGGGAAGAGGATCAAGTTGGCCTTTGTGAACAGCTTGATGCACTATCACCTTTCAACCCTTTGAGTAAATTACGTCCAAAGAAAAAAAAGGAAAATCCATGGACCGACCCCATCATCTCCACCCTATAAGAACTACAAGATCACCCCAAGGATGTCTTTGGCATCCAGGGGTCACGAACCGACCATAGAACCCTGTTCAATAAGTGGAATGCATTAGTTATCCGCTCTCAGGTTGGGTAGTTAGGGTCGTAGAAGGGCAATAACTCATTCTTAAAACCAGCGTTCATAAGACCAAAGAGTTTGGCAGAAAGGGCAAAAAGCCCTCCATTTCTTGTTCTCCTGTAGTTGGATCCTCCGAAACCTCAAGAATCCTTAGTTAGAATGGGATTCCTACTAAGCACCTTTTGAGTGAGATTTTGAAAAGAGTTTCTCTTTGAAGAGAATAGTATGATAAAAGTTGTAAGTTGTGTTTGGGGGACCTGAGAGGTGATGGTTTAGCCTACGGCGGATGTTAGTGGTTCGAATCTGCTTATCTCCAACTCGTGAACTTAGCCGATAAAAGCTTTATGATAGAACCTAATTTTTCCAATTCGGCTGTTCGATCTATGATTTATCATTCATAGACATTGATAAGATCCATTGATTTAGTAGCACCTTAAGATGGCATATCCTTAAAAGTGAAGGGAGAGGTTCAAACGAGGAAAGGCTTACCGTGGATACCTAGGCACCAAGAGATGCGGAAGGGCATAGTAATCGATGAAATACTTTGGGGAGTTAAAAATAAGCATAGATCTAGAGATTCCTGAATAAGGAAACCTTTGGAACTGCTGCTGAATCCATGGACAGGCAAGAGACAAACTTGCAAACTAAAATATCTTAGTAGCAAGAGAAAAAGAAAGAAAGAGCGATTTTCGTAGTAGCGGCAAGCAAAATGGGAGCAGCCTAAACCGTGAAAATGGGGTTGTGGGATGGAAATAAAAGTGTAGTTCTACTAGGCAAAGCAACCTGAATGTTGCACTGTATAAGGCAAAATTCCAGTAGCCGAAAGCATCACTGGCTTACGCTCTGACCCGAGTATCATAGGGCACATAGAATCCTATGTGAATCAGAAAGAACCATCCTGCAAGGCTAAATACTCCTGGGTGACTGATAGCGAAGTAGTATCGTGAGGTAAGGGTGAAAATAACCCCCATCGGGGAGTGAATTAGAACATAAAATTTTAAGCTCCCAAGTAGTGGGAGGAGCCAGGGCTCTGATCGCGTGCCTATTGAAGAATGAGCTGGCAACTCATAGGTAGTGGCTTGGTTAAGGGAACCCACTAGATCAGTAGTGAAAGTGACTCTTCATAGGACAATTGTCACTACTTATGGATCCAAACCTAGGTGATCTATCTATGACTAGGATGATGCTTGTGTGAAACTAAGTGGAGGGTCCGAACCATGTTTTTCTTTCGACCACATTTCGATTATTAATACGATATATAAGGACTGCTACTACAAAGAGTATTACACCCTTGATCATGAAATATCAATTGCTTTTTGAACCCTGTGAATTGCGTGAAAGTAGGATACTCCAAATTCGGGGTTCAAATAGTTTTAAAAAACATTCTTGGTGGAAAATATGTGAATGAGGGATCCCACTGAATTGAATTGGGTCCATGAATCTAAGAAATGGTGAGAATTCTTTATCTCTCTCAATATCTCTCTCAATTCAAAAATCCAGGATTTGAATTGATGTTCTCTCATTGATTCCTCCTAAATTGCATTGCATTGATTCCTCCTAAATTGCATTGATTTATCCTAAAGATTTTATTTCAATTGGAATTTGGTTATTCACCATGTACGAGAATCCCCACTAAGCATCCATGGCTAAATGGTTAAAGATTTCAACTCATAATTGGCGAATTCGTAGGTTCAATTCCTACTGGATGCACACCAATGGTACCCTTCAATAAGTCTATTGGAATTGGCTATGTATCAACAGAATCACATAATCCATACATAATGAATTGATGTGGTATATTTATATCATAATATATTAATAGTAAGAACTTGTATTCTTATTGAGACTATAACTCATAGGGAAGAAAATCAATTTATGGATGAAATCAAATATGCAATATTTACAAACAAAAGTATTCGGTTATTGGGGAAAAATCAATATACTTCTAATGTCGAATCATGATCAACTAGGACAAAAATAAAACATTGGGTCGAACTCTTCTTTGGTGTCAAGGTAATAGCTATGAATTATTCTCGACTTTTGATAAAGAGTCGAAGAATGAGACCCATTATGGGACATACAATGTATTACAATTGTATGATCATCACGCTTCAACTGGGTTATTCTATTCCACCTCTTAGAAAAAAAGAACTTAAATAAAAGTACTTAATAGCATGGCGAGTCATTTATACAAAACTTCTACCCCGAGCACACGCAATGGAACCGTAGACAGTTAAGTGAAATCCAATACACAAAATAATTTGATCTATGGACAGCGTCGTTGTGGTAAAGGTCGTAATGCCAGAGGAATCATTACCACAAGGCATAGAGGGAGAGGCCATAAACGTCTATAACGTAAAATCAATTTTTGATGGAATGAAAAAGATATGTATGGTAGAATCGTAACCATAGAATACAAACCTAATCGAAATGTATACATTTATCTCATACACTATGGGGATAGTGAGAAGAGATATATTTTACATCCCAAAGAGGCTATAATTAGAGATACCATTCTTTCTGGTACAGAAGTTCCTATAAAAATGGGAAATTCCCTACCTTTGAGTATGGTTTGAACTATTGATTTACGTAATTAGAAATAACCAATTAGGTTTATGAAAAAACATAGAAATCGATCACTGATCCAATTTGAGAACCTCTGCAGGATAGACCTTAATAGAAAACTGAAGAGTAACGGCAACACATAGTTGATTTCAGTAGTTCCTTATATAAAATTATTAACTCTAGAGATATAGTAATACGAAGAAGACAATATTATTTCAAGCACTGACAAAACCGAAAGCACTCCTTCTTTCAATGAGAGGAGGACAGGTTATTCGCATTTCATTTAATGGTCATAGGCGAATTAAAAGTTAAGCAGTGGGAATTCTAAAGATTCCCTAGGGGAAAATAGAGATGTTTCCTATGTTACCTAAAATATGTGGAAGTATCGACGTAATTTCATAGTCATTCGGTCTGAATGCTACATGAAGACATAAGCGAGATGAAGGAACGGGAAGACCCAGGATGTTGAAGATCATAACATGAGTGATTCGGCAGATTTGGATTCATATATATATATATATCCACCCATATGGTACTTCACTATACGATATATATAAGATCTATATATATAGATATCATCATATATATCCAGAAAGCCGTATGCATTGGAAGAAGCTTGTATAGTTTGGGAAGGGGTTTTGACTGATCAAAAGAACAATCTACTTCAACCTATATGGCCTTAGGCACAACCATAAAAAGCATAGAAATCATACTTGGAAAGGGTGGACAATTAGCTAGAGCAGCGGGTGCTGTAGGAAAACTAATTACAAAAGAGGGGAAATCAGCCACATTAAAATTACCTTCTGGGGAGGTCCTTTTGATATCCAAAAACTGCTCAGCAATAGTCGAACAAGTGGGGAATGTTGGGGTGAACTAGAAAAGTTTGGATAAAGTCGGATCTAAGCATTGGGTAGGTAAGCGTCCTGTAGTAAGAGGAGTAGTTATGAACCCTGTAGACCATCCCCTTAGGGGTGGTAAAGGGAGAGCCACAATTGGTAGAAAAAACCCACAACCCCTTCGGGTTATCCTGCACTTGGAAGAACAAGTAGAAAAAGGAATAAATATAGTGATAATTTGATTTTTCGTCGCCGTAGTAAATAGGAGAGAAAATCAAATTTAATTCTTTATTTTTACAAAAACTTTACAAAAAAAAAAAAAATAGGAGTAAGCTTGTGACATGTTCACTAAAGAAAGTCCCTTTGTAGCCAATTATTTATTAAAAAAAATTGATAAGCTTAATACAAAAGTAGAAAAAGAAATAATAGTAACTTGGTCCTAGGAATCTACCATTATATCCGCAATGATCGGTCATACTATTTCTATCCATAATGGAAAAGAGAATTTGCCTATTTATATAACGGATAGTAGGATAGGCCAAAAATTGGGAGAATTTGTACCTACATTAAATTTTAGAGGATATGCAAAAAATGATAATAGATCTCATCATTAACGTTAATATTAATAAAAAAATTTAGATGCTAATGATTCACTAGTAGGAGGCAAACCTTATGCTAAAGAAGAAAAAAATGGAAGTATATGCTTTAGGTCAACATATATCAATGTTTGCTTATAAAGCACGAAGCGTAATTGATTAAATCCATGGACATTTCTATGAGTAAATGCTTATGATACTAGAACTCATGCCCTATTGAGCATGTTATCCCATTTTGAAATTGGTTTATTCTGCAGCAGCAAATGCTAGTTACAATATGGGTTCTAGCAAAACCAATTTTGTCATTAGTAAATAAGGATGACAATGGGGTGGTGCGGGTGCGGTGCAGTGTGGGTTTTAAGTTATACAAGTCGGTTTGGGTTTTAGGTTATGCGGTGCGGTGTGGGTGCTAGGCGGGTTAAGGAAAGTTTTTTTTAAATGGTGCGATGCGGTACGGGTTGTGGGTTTATGTGGGTTTAAATTAAAAAAAGATAAAAATTAGTATTGTTCTCGTGAATATACCTAAAATTATATGTACTATTTACTTAAAATTTTATGATACTTGAAACGATATACATAACACTACAAATAAATAATTTTATAGTAACTTTTTTAACATCTCTATTCATTTTAATAAAAATATGATATTTGATCATTACTTGTACATGTTATACTTTTTGACATTTTTTTAGTGAAAAGTGATATAATAGAAATTAGTTATTATTTTTAGTTGTAGATTTAAAAATATTATGATTTTCAATGGATCTATGAATTTTTCAAAAAAAAAGAAAAAAATGAAAACATGGGGCGGTGCGGTTCGGTTATGCGCGGGTATGAATGTGGGGCGGGTTTAAAGGTGATGCGGTGTAGTGTGGTGCGGTTTTAAAACTTACGGGTTTAGAAAAAACTCGGACCACACCCACTCCGCACCTCACCATTTCCATCTCTATTAGTAAAGCCAAAGTCAATGGAGGTACTACAGTGAAGAAATTGAAACCTCGAGCTAGAGGACGTAGTTTTCTGATAAAAAGATCGACCTTTCATATAACTATTATAATTAAAGATATATATTTAGATGATGAATATGTCGAGATGTATTCGTTAAAAAAACGATATGGAAAAAAAGCTCTACAACTATGACGTATCATGATATGTATAATAGTGGGGGATTATGGAATAAAATATAAATCCACTTGGTTTCAGACTGGGTATAACCCAAGGTCATCATTCCCTTTGGTTTTCAACACCAAAAAATTATTCTGAAGGTTTATAAGAAGATCAAAAAATAAGAGATTGTATAAAGAATTATGTACAAAAGATTATGAGAACGTCCTCTGGCGTCGAAGGAATTGCACGAATAGAGATTCAAAAAAGAATCGATCTACTCCAGGTCATAATCTTTATGGGATTCCCAAAATTATTAATAGAAAGTCGACTGCACGGAATCAAAGAATTACAAATGACCTTACAAAAAGAATTTAATTGTGTCAACCAAAAATTGAACATTGCTGGGACAAGAATTGCAAAACCTTATGGAAACCCTAATATTCTTGCAGAGTTTATAGCTGGACATTTAAAGAATAGAGTTTCATTTTGAAAAGAAATGAAGAAGGCTATTGAATTAACAGAACAAGCAGATACAAAAGGAATTCAAATACAAATTGCAGGGCGTATCGATGGAAAAGAAATTGCATGTGTTGAGTGGATCAGAGAAGGTAGGGTTCCCCTACAAACGATTCGAGCTAAAATTGATTATTTCTCTTATACAGTTCAAACTATCTATGGAGTATTGGGCATCAAAATT
Source organism: Capsicum chinense (assembly GCA_026120095.1). NCBI lineage: Eukaryota > Viridiplantae > Streptophyta > Magnoliopsida > Solanales > Solanaceae > Capsicum > Capsicum chinense. The sequence goes on along the minus strand of JAPEIP010000006.1, from coordinate 70,554,810 downwards.
TAGATATTTATAGACGACGAATAATTTTCTACTTGTGTTTCCCTTCTATCCATTGATTGGAGAAAAAAAAACCAATTCATTATTTTTCTAATCAATCAAGGGGAACATTTCTAATTCTTAATTCTATGAGGTTGAATAAAAATTAGATTAACCATTTGATATAATTGCTATGCTTAATGTGTAACTCATTTGTTTTTTTAGGGTTAGGATTAAAAAGACTAGCCTACATTGTATGAACTAAAAACTATAAAACTAATAACCAACCCATCACTTCGCATTATCTGGATCTAAAGAACCAGTCAAGATATGATATATAGGTCATATCTTTGTAGCAACCGAAATCTTTTGCATAAACAAAAAAAAATCTGATTCTAAGTTGTACAACAAAATAAATAAAAAAAATGTGGATAAATAGAAGGATGAGAGAAAGAGAGAAAAAGAATACCAATGATATACAATTCCAATATGTAAGGTCTATGAGTAATCTTATGAAAGGCAGTGTAATAAAGCATCAATATGAATTTATACCATAATAAAAAGAATCTTCTTTATAGAAATATAGAAATAGAACAAAAAATCAAGAGCTTCGAGCCAATAAAGACTGAGACGATTGACTCAAGAACCAATTTCATTCTGAGCTCCATTGTAGAATTCATACCTAACCATTAAGTCAGAAGTGATGGGAACGACGGAACTTGTGAATACAAAAGATTCTATTGAACAAGGAATCTTAATGATTCACTGGTCAGGATGGCAGAGTGAACCAGAGATTGATTCATGTATTCTGAGATCTGAGAAATAACGAGTTAACACTACAAATGAAATAGGGATTGAAAGAGTAAATATTCGCCCGCAAAAACTTTTTTAATTGTAAAATTTAGGACGATACAATAAAGGACAAAATAAGAATTTGGTATAATAGTAGAATTTTTTCTATTTCTATTTGTAAAACTAAAAAGTTTAGTTATCTATTGAAACAACACATAAAAATTACTAATAGATTTAATGAAATCTCAAAGAAGCCCAGGTTCAAGGTATTACTCAGTAAATACATATATATCTTAACTTAAGATTGACTCTTCTAACTTAATTCAAATTGAAGTTTTTGGAATCCTTTATTCGCGAGGAGCTGGATGAGAAGAAACTCTCATGTCCGGTTCTGTAGTAGAGATGGAATTCAAAAATAATCTTCAACTATAACCCTAAAAGAACCAGATTCCATAAAGAACATAGAAGAAGAATAAAGGGAATATCTTATCGAGGTGTCTCCGCAACATCTTATTTTTCCAAACTATTTTAGGGTTGACTCTGGTAACTAGTAAATAATTCCCGCCTTTTGCTTTTCGGGGGTGGGAGGTAAAAGAAAACGTAGGGGATGGATAGAATCACTACACTATCACGACCAACTATACCAAATCCTTAATTTAAGGATATATTTAATGCTATTTATTAAATTAAATAATAAATAGTAAAAAAATTACTTTATCTTGGACATTGGGCAGATAGCGGTAATCAATCCCGCATCTTCTCCTTGGCAAAGAGAAATTTTACCATTTGATCATATTCACATTTTTTTTGTTCTTGATACACAATATGTACCCACATATATGATATATAACTAGATCTATTTGTGCAGTTCCGAGACACATATTCTCTTCGAAATGATTCCAATTATTTTTTTAATTGTATTCTTTTTATTCAAGAAGTTTGACCCCCCTCTAATTTTTGTGTTTTCTTTATTTGATTTGCATTTTCTTTGGGGATTTAGATTCAAATTTAATGTGTCTCACAACCGGGAAAAATTAGGGGGGCATTTTGGGTCTGCGATGAATAGGTTCAATAGATGAGAGAATTAAGGATATCCACCAGAAAGATTAATCTAATCCATAAGGATGTACCAGAAAATACAACATTTTTATTTCTTGACCAGCCATCAAGAGAAGCAAATACAATGGTTAAGCTAATCAATAAGATTAATGAAGTAGAAATTAATGCAAAAACAACCAATTGGAAAGCAAGATTCATGCTTTTGATCCTCCAAGGTACCAAAAAATGAACTATATACCATTTGATCCCTCTATCAGCCAAAAAATATTAATTGTGATTAAATATGTCATCGAGGGATTTTACTATATCATGAATCCATTGATTCTATATGCCTTATTACTACTCTGCCTTTTAAATTTATTCGTACAGAGAATGGACGCAGAGAGGAGACAAATGCAATTTTATTTTTTATTTCACAAATGAGAATGCTAGATCATATATCTATATACGGATAGATAGATCGACTGGTGGATTCGCACCTGAGATCTTTCTATAGATAGTGGAGGTATCCACCCTTATAGCCATGTTCTATTCGGAGGAATAAAATAAAAATAGTATTTCAGAGAGATGGCAGAGTGGTTGATAGCCCCGATCTTGAAAACCGGTATAGTTTTGAATAAAGAACTATCGAGGGTTCGAATCCCTCTCTCTCTTTTTTTGCTAATTGAATAGATTTTTTTCTTTCGTGGTTTTGCCCAATATTCTATCCCAAATAAATGGGAATGTCTCATCTATTCCATCTAGCCAAGCCAAAAAAAAATAGATTTGATATAAATTAGATAAAATGAGTTGAAAATAAAAAATAAAAAAGGAAAACTTAAGCTGATTCCAAGATGTATGATTGAATCAAAGTGATTTGTAATTCATTCAAGCATTGGATCTCCTATATCATCTTAATTAAGAGAGGCCATGAAAAGAATAGGTTCAAGGTCACTATCAATTTCTTTTTCAAATCCTGCTACAGCTGCACAAGCCCTTCCCGCGTGCGACAAATGACCTACAAAGAAGAAGAATCCTAGAACAAAATGAGAGGTAGCTAACCAACTTCTAGGAGAGACATAATTGACTACATTGATCACGGTAGCTACACCACCCATGGAATTTAAAAAACCTAAAAGAGTATGAGTCATATATTCCATGGAATGCCGTTCCTGCCAAGGTTATATGTCTTTTTTCAACCTACTCAAGTCTAACCTATTTGGACCCCTTAGAGGCTCTAACCATGGAGCACGTAGATCTGAAAAATGCATAATTTCTCCTCCAAAAATGACTTATCCAGTTGGGGAATGCATTAGATATTTACCTAAACCAGTAGGTCCTTGAGCGGATCCCACGTTAGCCCCAAGGCCTTGGTCTCTAACTAGAAAATTAAATTCTTGAGCTTGATAAAATTCTGGTCTAGTAGGTCCATAAAATTCACTAGTATAAGTGGTATTATTAAACCATACAAAACAACAAGCAATGAAACCAAAGATGGCTAAAGCCCCTAAACTATAAGATAAGTAAGCCTCTCCAGACCTTACAAGTGCGCGTCCAGCCCATGCGAAGGGTTTGGTTAAGATATTCTAGATTCCACCAAGTATACAAATGGATCCTAACCATACATGTCATTTAATTATATCTTCTAAATCATCCACACTAACAATCCATCCTTCCCCTACAAAAGGGGATTTTAGTAAATAACCAAATATGATACTCGGGCTAAGGGTCAAGTTGGTAATTTTTCTTACATCTCCCCCCGCCCTCGGAGCCCAGGTATCATATATGCCCCAAAATAAAGAGCCTTGAATACTAGAAGAAAAATACCTAGACCTAACAAGATTAAGTGAATACCTAAAATTGTGGTCATCTTATTTTGATCTTTCCAGACATAACCAAAGAAGGGAAAAGATTCTTCAAGTTTCTCAGGTCTCAGAAGTGCATGATAAATACTGCCAAAGCCCAATACGGCAGAAGAAATTAAATGAAGTACTCCAGATGCAAAGTATGGAAAGGTTTCTATAACTTCGCCCCCAAGGACTACCCTCCAACTTAGAGTAGCTAGGTGGGTAAGTAAAATTAATCCTTGTTCATACATAGGTTTCTCGGGTACGCAATAGGCTACTTCAAATAAGATCATTGCTCTAGCCCATAATACAATTAATCTATCATGAGCAACATGATCCCCTTGTAGTTAACCAGATAAATTGGTAAGTCAGGTATTCCCAGCCAACCAAGCAAAACCAGTGGTTTCTTGGTCACGACCAGCTAAGGCTAACGTTACATTAAGAGCATTTCCACATGGTAGAACCTCTTTAGGGAATATAAGGTTTTCATAAGGCTAATATTGAGCCGCCATCCAAGATCGAATATCTTTGTTTAAGAGAATATTTTTGGTGTAGAAAGTCTCAAATTCAGGATCTTTCGCTGCACAAATTTCTAGAGAAACGAAATCATAAGCACGTAGGTTCAGGGCTAGAATGACTACCCCAAGAGAACTCATCCATAAACTAGTTAATAGTACAAATAACATAAAGAAATATATCTAACGTTTATTGGAAAAAGCAACCCCAAAGATTTGGGACCAAAAGCAATTAGCGGTGAACATTGAAAAAGTTTCTTTGGCTTGAGTTGGGTTAAAAGCATGAAATGTATTTGTACCATCACCGTCTTCAAATAAAGTATTTTATATGGTAGCACAATGAATGGCGCATAGCAAAGCAGAGCTCAATACTCCTGCAACTCTAATCATATGAAAAGGGTTCAAGGTCCAATTATGAAACCCTTGAAAAAATAGGATGAATCAAAATATAGCTGCTACACCAAAACTATGTGCAAAGAACCAACTAGACTGACCTAGTGGATAAATCAAAAATATAAAAACAAAAATAGCAATTAGACCAGAGAATGCAATTGCATTATAAGGTCTGTATTGAATAGATAGAGAAAGCTAGATTGATGTAACATGAAACCTATTAGGCCAAAAGATCCATATAGAGCAACAAAAGTCCACAGATCCCCTAATTGACACCAATGAGTAAAATCTCCTTGTGCTTTAGGACCCTATAGTAACAAAAACAAATGTGCTAAACTATTAGCAGGAGTAGAAACCATGACAATTAAGAAATTGTAGCCTTCCAAATAAGAATTGGCCAATCTATAGGTATACCAAGAAGTCACAAAGGTTGTACCTGTGAATCAACCCCCTACAGCGAAATAGGCACAAGGAAAGAGCAATAGACCGGACCAGCCTACAAAAACAAAATGGTCTCTTCGTAACCGGTTATCCATAATATCAAAAAAATCACTTTCATCTTTTGTAAACTTACCAATGGATATAGTCATAGCGATCATCCTATTCAACTAATTCAAACATTTTTTAACACCTCAATCTTTTTTGGGGCGTCCGAAGATTCAATCATTTTTGTATGATTTCTCTTGCACTGCCCTTTCCAATGGATTTCGAAGATAAAAATCCTTTATTGAATAGCCCATAAACTGAACTAGGTAAATCCATGAACTCCATTGGATTATTCCTCCTGACTAAGCATATGAACCATGAATTATCTTATTAAGACAATTCAATCAATCCCTTATTTTGAAAGAACTCTTCAAGGACCAAATGGTCCATTACCTTCAAACTTTATATAAATAAATATAAAATCCCAGAGAATATCTTTCCACGGATTGAAATAAAAAAAAGTTCGAGCAAATATTTATTTTTAGATTCTTTTGTCTTTTAGAAAAAGAGATAATCTACTATTTTCCTTTTAGCAAATCTAAAATTTAATAAAATAAATAAAATGACTAGGAGACTGGAAATGAAAGTCTCTTTCTCAGATCTATTCTTCATCACTCTGTTGGAACAAAAAAAATACTGGATGCAATGATATTAAAATATTTGTTACATGAAGCCACGATTTGATAGATATACATCAAAATATGCAATCTACTTAATATATATATATAATCTACATAGACATTAATCTTTGATCTAGAATCAAAGAATGATAATAAATAGCTCTTATGGTATGACTTGGAAGAAAGGTTTATCTGTAGAGAAAAGGAATAAAAATTTATTACTATAATTTTTCTTATAGAAAATCTAGTAACAAGAAGATTTGATTGGAAATATCGAAAAATTCGTGTGCAGTTCAAAACAAAAAAAATGAAATAAGAAAAAATCCACTGCTCTAATTTCATCTCTATCGTATTTTAATATCAGAATAGCGGATATAGTCATGATTGTCAGGTCCACTTCCCTTTTCTTATTTTTTTTGATTTCTAACCTTTCGAATGGATTTGATTGGTATAATGAAAAATAGGAATATTCGGTGGGTGATTCAAGAAGTGACTTTTCATTATTCAGAAATTCATAATAATGAAAATTTACTAAACAAATGTTCAAATTTATAACTAAGTATAATGATAATGTACTATCCAGTTAGTTACTTTTTTTTTTTAATTACAAATCAAAATACAATTCTCCCCTTAAATATGAATACTAGATTGGAGTTTTACAAAGCCCCTTATCGGATTTGAACCGATTACTTACGCCTTACCATGACGTTGCTCTACCACTTAGTTAAAACGGCCTTTATTATTTAATTCCGGAATTATTCACTATGTGGATAAAATATCTATATGTACATATATTATAAACATAAGTATATATGCATTAAATATGTGAAGTAGATACATAGTGTGTTGTGGCTCATGGATTTACCTAGGAAGTCTACGAGAAAATGTAATGAAGTGTTTCAAGACCGACTCAAATTGATTTTTTTCCTTTATTGAATTTATCCGACAAGAACAAAATTCACTTTATTGATACATGTACATACACCTACAAATTCAACATAAAATTCAAGATATTTAATCAAATTATGAAATGAAGAGATTCTACTTGTCTCTTGAACTAAATTCTTGGAGAAAAAAAATTCTGCTTGATCTTACTAGATTTCTCATTTGTTAATTTCCTGTCTTGGTGGGAGGGAGATAAAGATATCTCATCTTAATAATGAATCAAATGAAAGTGAAAGAAATTGAAATAAAATTCTAAATATTAAAATAATCAAAACTAAAATAATCAAAATAAATTCAATTGAAATAATTCAAAAATAAAAAAAATACTAACACTACATTTTAGATTTCTAATGGTGATTAGAAAGAATAATTCATCAGAATAAAAAATAATTCTATGGAATTTTGAAAGTGGGAAAGATCCCTCGGATAGAATCATTTGATTATATTGACAATTTCAAAAAACTGATCATACTATGATCATAGTATGATGGCCGTTGGTCAAGAGGGCCCCCATTGTCTAGTGGTTTAGGACATCTCTTTTTCAAGGAAGCAGTGGGGATTTGAATTCCCTTGGGGGTAGGGTACTACGAAAGGAAGTTTATCTTGGATTACCAATAAGTCTAAAATTGATTCTTCCTGGGTCGATGCCTAAGCGGTTAATGGGGATGAACTATAAATTCATTGGCAATATGTCCACACTGGTTCAAATTCAGCTCGACCCAATAATTCGCCAATCCACCATGATATGATATAACCCCTTTGTACTTTAGAAATACCCGATCCAGAGATAAAAAAGAATAAAATTTTCTGGTAGATCTAGTATTTCCCTGAGAATGTAATTCAATTGGTCAGAGCATCGCCCTGTCAAGGTGCAAGCAGATTAGTGAATGCTCTCTAGGATTCTATCCATTGTACAAGTCATGACGCCTAGTTGTACCTTTCCATATGAGTCATATGATCATCTCGTATGAACTGGCGATTAAATTTTGAGAAGTTCAGTGAAGGGGATTTTTAGTTTTTTACCCCTTATAACTCCCAACCCATGATATTTAACCCCAAGGGTATTACTTTTCCTCTCTTTTCTAATTGATCAAACTACAACTTCCTCTTCTACCATCTTCAAGAATAAGATTTTTGTTTCTTCCCCAAGGCATCTCCCAAGTCTAAAAGGTCAAGTTTACATA
>JAPEIP010000006.1:70533890-70546914 GCA_026120095.1 Capsicum chinense | reverse complement strand
CAAATCAAAATACAATTCTCCCCTTAAATATGAATACTAGATTGGAGTTTTACAAAGCCCCTTATCGGATTTGAACCGATTACTTACGCCTTACCATGACGTTGCTCTACCACTTAGTTAAAACGGCCTTTATTATTTAATTCCGGAATTATTCACTATGTGGATAAAATATCTATATGTACATATATTATAAACATAAGTATATATGCATTAAATATGTGAAGTAGATACATAGTGTGTTGTGGCTCATGGATTTACCTAGGAAGTCTACGAGAAAATGTAATGAAGTGTTTCAAGACCGACTCAAATTGATTTTTTTCCTTTATTGAATTTATCCGACAAGAACAAAATTCACTTTATTGATACATGTACATACACCTACAAATTCAACATAAAATTCAAGATATTTAATCAAATTATGAAATGAAGAGATTCTACTTGTCTCTTGAACTAAATTCTTGGAGAAAAAAAATTCTGCTTGATCTTACTAGATTTCTCATTTGTTAATTTCCTGTCTTGGTGGGAGGGAGATAAAGATATCTCATCTTAATAATGAATCAAATGAAAGTGAAAGAAATTGAAATAAAATTCTAAATATTAAAATAATCAAAACTAAAATAATCAAAATAAATTCAATTGAAATAATTCAAAAATAAAAAAAATACTAACACTACATTTTAGATTTCTAATGGTGATTAGAAAGAATAATTCATCAGAATAAAAAATAATTCTATGGAATTTTGAAAGTGGGAAAGATCCCTCGGATAGAATCATTTGATTATATTGACAATTTCAAAAAACTGATCATACTATGATCATAGTATGATGGCCGTTGGTCAAGAGGGCCCCCATTGTCTAGTGGTTTAGGACATCTCTTTTTCAAGGAAGCAGTGGGGATTTGAATTCCCTTGGGGGTAGGGTACTACGAAAGGAAGTTTATCTTGGATTACCAATAAGTCTAAAATTGATTCTTCCTGGGTCGATGCCTAAGCGGTTAATGGGGATGAACTATAAATTCATTGGCAATATGTCCACACTGGTTCAAATTCAGCTCGACCCAATAATTCGCCAATCCACCATGATATGATATAACCCCTTTGTACTTTAGAAATACCCGATCCAGAGATAAAAAAGAATAAAATTTTCTGGTAGATCTAGTATTTCCCTGAGAATGTAATTCAATTGGTCAGAGCATCGCCCTGTCAAGGTGCAAGCAGATTAGTGAATGCTCTCTAGGATTCTATCCATTGTACAAGTCATGACGCCTAGTTGTACCTTTCCATATGAGTCATATGATCATCTCGTATGAACTGGCGATTAAATTTTGAGAAGTTCAGTGAAGGGGATTTTTAGTTTTTTACCCCTTATAACTCCCAACCCATGATATTTAACCCCAAGGGTATTACTTTTCCTCTCTTTTCTAATTGATCAAACTACAACTTCCTCTTCTACCATCTTCAAGAATAAGATTTTTGTTTCTTCCCCAAGGCATCTCCCAAGTCTAAAAGGTCAAGTTTACATAACCAATCCAAGAACTTTAAGGTATGTGTGGTTTATGAAGAAGGATATTCTTTGATCGTTTTCCCCAAAACTTGTTTTAAAGTTATCGTTATATGATTTAAAAGAAGGGTTCATACTAAAATTATCTTTTCTTGAGTTTATGAAATTATTATGTGATTATAGTATTAAAGTGCATAATCCTCATTTATTTATGTTTTGACTTGAAGATTCTCTATTATGATTTAATTATCATGAGTTTAATTTTAAAACATTGGTTAAAGATTTCTAATTCAGTTTTAAGCATGATACTGTATGACAAGTTATATGAAAAAAAGTATGAGATTTAAGGCATAAGTATAATATAATACCCTATACTTTTTCCTAGCTAATTTCATCTCAAGAATGTCTAGTAGTAGCTTATAAATTGAATGATGGTTATTCTATGAGGAATTTTCAAGATTTTTAATTTTTAACAAGTGGGAACTTCAATAAGCTTTTTATTGATATAAGATTCACCCAAATTTGATAACCGGGTCAGAAGTTACGACTATTTCAAGTTCTCGTCATAAAACAACACCATATTGGTTATGGAGCACCACGCTACATGCTAAAATAGCAATTTCCATTTTCCAGTGTGTCAGCACGATTCCCTTCACTTTGTGCCAAAGTTCCAGGTCACAAAATAAGGGGCAACATGATGGCTCTACATCACGCCATCCCTCAGTTTCGCAATTGTCAAATTCCAGTGACACGGTGCAATAGCGGAACATCGCGCTAAGGGTCCAATTCGGGAAATTTTCACTAAAACTAAATAACACATCCAGGGTTAAAAGGGTCAACTTTGCACCCCTATTTAAGCCTTTTAACACATGATTCATCCACTTTTCACCCAAAATACACTCTCTTCTCTCAAAAACCTCTTAAGAACAAGCTAGGATTTTCATAGAAGATTTAGAATCAAGATTTTCCTCCATCAATCTTTATGAAATCATGAACCAAGGTATGCGTAGTGTTCATTCATGGACTCTTTTCATCTTTGAATCCCAATAATTTCTTTTCAAAGTTTAAGTTTATGGATTTCTTTATGAATTGCATGTTGCGTTTGTTTTGTTTATGTTGTGAATGATTAATTGAATTTAAATCCATGTTAGTTGATCAATTTTATATGGAAATTGATTTGTATAGATGTATATTCATGTGAACCTATGAATAAACCCTAAATGATGAAATTAGAGATGAATCATGATGATTAATTATTGTATAATGTTGTCTACATGTGGAATGCCTTCCATGTGTTTGATTAAATGCCTATATAAAGAAAGAATGCCTAGTTGTATGATATCATGAAATCCCCATGTATGTACAAGTTATGCCTATCACATGTTTTGATTGAATGCTTATATAAATGTATTTTGGATTATGATGTTAGTTATATGTTCAAGTTAGTTATGCTTGGTTAGTTTTCCTTCCATTGAGTCCTGGGGGTACTTATACCTAAAACATTTGTTGTGTGCCTAGAGCCATGTCATGTTTTATGATACTCTCAGTCAATCTATGATCCATAGACTTCAGACAGTCTTATGACTTAGGAAATCTGCATGATTTCATGATCTCAGTTTGTTGTCAGATATCAGTAGTATTCCGTCAGTCAACGAAAATTTAGAAATTCAGCTCATGTTCAGTTCAGTAAATCATATTCAGTTTCCATTCAGATAGGAGTAGAAATTAGCACCGAGTAAACCCAAGGATGGGGACACACCCTATCAGATGAGGGTGTGCTCCTTAGCAGTAATCTTTATATTCCAGAACTATATTGCCAACATAGGTTGAGACATCAACACTGTCGATAAGGGTTGGTTAGATGGATAAGCATTGTTAGATAAGGGCCCCACCGTTCTCATATAGGGGAAACTATAAGATGAGGGTCAAGCACAGCTTGTCCTTATCAGTGGCGTGGTATTGACACCTTTCTAAATGGGGATACAAATTGGATCCCAACTTAGCCATAATGGCATATCAGGGGCATGCCGATTAGATAACTACTTCCCACAATTTTATGTTACAGAATCATGACTGTCAGATATAGTCAATCAGTCTCAGTAATAGAACTTAAATAGTTTTTCAAATTTTTGGACTTTTAGATACAGTCAACTAAGATACAGTACAAAACTCAGCTAGTTCTATCAGATTAAGGACTGTCAGATACAATCACTCATGTTATCAGTTATATTCAGATTCAATAATTATGTTATCACACTATTAGTATCAGTTGTTACATCTCATACATCCATTCTCACGCTTATGATAGTTAGTCAGTTATTATTATTGTTTATTCATATGAACCCCATGTATTCAGCCTACCTCACATGCATATCAGTACATTCAAAGTACTGACGCATTTATGCTATGGTGTCTTATACTATAGGTTCAGAGACACGAGCTTCAAAGAAACATAGATTCCAGATATCTGCAGAAAGAGTTAGAACTGAGTCCTCATATTTTGAGGACATAATTATTACCTATTATCTGATTAATTAGTTTATTAATTGGAGTTAGTTGGGGATATATCCCATCAGCTCCTTACTCATACAGTTTAGTCAGTTAGAGTCTTTCTAGCCTATCATGTTTCAAACTTCAGTATGTTTAGTTTTGTTTTAGGTATTCTATTACCCCACACAGTTTTTATATTATTTAGATCATTTTCAGTATTGAACCTTATGACCTTTCAGTTTATGTTTCTGTATTATAAAGTATTTTATGTAGTATACAGGTACAAATATCAGTCATGGGTTACTTTATAGTCCTTCGGGGTCATGAGCACCGTGTATCATTCTGGGTAATAGATTCGGGGTGTTACAAACTTAGTATCAAAGCCCAAGGTTTAATAGAGTCCTAGGAAGTCTGAAAGCCACATCTTGCAGAGTCTTGTACCTGGGTGTGTTACACGCCACATTAATGTACAAGAGGCTATAAGATGTTTTAGGAATAGTTTCTCTTCTTTTGGTATTCATGTCATGCCAGTGAGCATAATTTCAAGTCAATATCTTAGTCTAATCTGTTTCTCCCTTTCTTCCATAGAACATGCCTCCTAAAAGAAGAAATGGGAATTAGCCAGCCCCTCAGCCCGAAGAACCTTTGGGAGAACATGTTTCTCATGAAGATTCCTGAGCTACATTCACTACTCTTGCTAACTCAGTTGCTGCTTAGAATGAATGACCAGCTATTATTTTGGCCAATCCAGTGGCCAATTCAGTTGCAGCTAGGATTTAGGATTTTACCTAGATGAATCCTGCATCCTTTCTTAGGTCTAAGTTAGATGAGGACCCTCAGGAATTCCTAGATTAGGTACAGAAGGATACAGACATCATGGGGGTTACTCCTATTGAGAGTGTTGAGCTAGCTGCATATCAGTTGTAGGATGTTGCTCACACTGAGTTTAAATAGTGGAATGTAGAAATGCCAGATGATGCAGGGCCTACTGAGTGGGAGAAGTTTGAGTCTGCTTTCCTCGATAGATTCTTTCCCCTAGATCTTAGGAAAGCTAAGGTGCTAGAATTAACCAACCTCAGGCAGGTCAATATGATAGTGAAAGAGTATTCTCTTAATTCTACTTAATTAGCCAGATATGCCCCTCATGTGGTTGCAGATAGCAGGGCAAGGATGAGTAAGTTTGTTTTAGAGGTGAATGATAGCGTGGTTAATGAGTGAAGATACTCCATATTGAATAGTCACATGACTTTAGCCAGGCTTATGCTCAACAGATACACGAATAGAAGGTTAAGCAGAGGGAGAAACAGAATAAGAGAGCTAGGACAGGTAGCTTTAATTTTAGTCAACCTAAGTCAGAGGGAGGCAATCAGTCTTAGATTTGTCTTAAGTCATCAGTTCTAGCTCCTTCTTTAGCCAGTGCTCTGGTTCTTAAGTTCAGAGAAGGTAACAAAGATAGAGCGTTAGGCACTAAGTCCTAGGGTAGTGTTAGCAGTGCATGCACCTATCCTCTTTGCCAGACTTGTGGCAAGCACCATCATGTTATTAGCAGAGATGGCAGTGGTATTTTTTTTAGATATGGCAAGCTAGGTCACAGAGTTAGAGACTGTCCTCAGCCAGATCCTCAAGATCAACAAAATCGCTCCTCAGCTCAGTTTGATTTCCCAAATCAGCAGGGTGATACCTCCAGTGCTACTAGTGGGTAACACCCAAATCATCTCTATGTCTGCAGTCCCAAAAATATCAAGAAAATTCTCCTTATGTGGTTGCTGGTACATTATAGATCTTTTCTGTGCATGGTTATGCTTTGCTAGATCCAGGTGCGTCCTTATCTTTTGTTACTGCCTATATAGCGGTTGATTTTTGAATTAGTTTGAAAATCCTAGCAGAGCCCTTTTTTAGACTCTACTCCAGTGGGTAACACCATCATAGCCCAGCGAGTAAACAGGAACTGCCTGGTTATGATAGTTTAGAAAGTCACTTCAGCAGACTTAGTCAAATTAGAAATGACTAATTTTGACGTCATTCTTGGCATGGATTGGCTTCATTCCTGCTATGCAATAGTCAACTACAGAAAAAAATAGTCCAGTTTCAGTTCCCAAATGAACCCATCCTAGAGTGGAACGGTAGTGTATCCGCTTTCAGAGGTCAGCTTATTTCCTAGCTTTGAGCAAGGAAAATAATATCTAAGGGATGTGTCTATCATCTTGTTCATGTTAAGGATTCCAGTTCCAAAACTCACAGTCTTGAATCTATTCCAGTTGTGAATGAATATTCAGATGTCTTTCCCAAAGATCTTTCAGGAATTCCCCCGAAAGGGAAATAAACTTTGATATTGATCTTCTTCCTGATACTCAGCCTATCTCTATTCTGCCATACAGAATGGCACCAACAAAACTCAAAGAACGAAAAGAATAGTTGAAGGATCTCTCAGATAAGGGAGTCATCAGACCCAATATTTCTTCGTAGGGCATACCAGTCTTATTCGTGCACAAGAAAAATGGTTCTCTCATAATGTGCATTGATTACCGTTAACTTAATAAGGTCACTATCAAGAACAAGTATCCTATTCCCAAAATTGCTGACTTATTTGACCAACTTTAAGGTGCCAGTTATTTCTATAAGATACATCTCAAATTCAGCTATCATCACCTCAGAGTTAAGGAATGTGACATTCCAAAAATAGCTTTTCGAACTCGATATGGTCACTTCGAATTTCTAGTCATGTCATTTGGTCATACCAATGTCCCATCCATTTTCATAGACTTGATGAACCATGTGTTCAAGCAGTACTTAGATATGTTCATCATAGTATTCATAGATGATGTTCTAGTCTATTCCCACAGTAAGCGTGATCATGCAGACCCTCTCAGAACAGTACTTCAAACTCTTAGAGATTATCAACTACTTGCCAAATTTAGTAAGTGAGAATTTTGGCTAAGGTCAGTAGTATTCCTTGGTCATATCATTTCTGGTGATGGCATTAGAGTTAATCCTCAAAAAATCAAAGTAGTAAGAAACTAGCCCAGACCCATCTCTCCATTAGATATTAGGAGTTTCTTGGGTTTGGCTAGCTATTATAGACAGTTTGTTGAGGGTTTTTCTTCTATTGCATCCCCTATGTCCAAATTAACTCAGAAGAAAGTAAAGTTTTAGTGGTCAGATCCTTATGAGAAGAGTTTTTAGGAGTTGAAGACTCGACTCACCTCAGCTCTAGTATTAGCTCTTCCAGATGGTCCAGATGGTTTTGTAGTGTATTGTGATGCATCCAGAGTAGGTTTGGGTTGTGTCCTCATGCAGTATGGTAAGGTCATAGCCAATGCCTCCACACAACTTAAACCTTATGAGAAGAATTATCTTACTCATGATCTTGAGTTAGCCGTCGAAGTCTTTGCCTTGAAGATGTTGAGGCATTATCTATACAGTTTTCAAGTAGATTTGTTCACTAATCATAAAAGTCTTCAGTATGTCTTTTCTCAGAAAGATCTCAATCTTCATCAGAGAAAATAGTTAGAGCTCTTGAAAGATTATAACATGAGTGTCCTCTATCATCCGGGCAAGGCCAACGTAGTGGACGACACTCTCAGTAGACTATCCATGGGTAGTGTTTCTCATGTTAAGGACAGTAAGAAGATGTTAGCTCAGGAATTCCATCAAATTTCCAGACTAGGCATTCGCTTAGTCGATATAGAAGAGGGTGATATATGGGTTCAGAGTAGTTCAAAATTATCTCTAGTTTCTGAGGTGAAATAAAAACAAGATAGAGATCTCAGCCTAGTCAAGTTGAAAGAGTCATTTTAGGATCAGAAGGTAGAGGTTTTCTCCTAAGGTGGAGATGGTATTTTTTGTTGTCAGGGTTATCTCTGTGTTCTAGGTGTAGATGAGTTAAGGCAATGAATTCTTACAGAAGTGCATGGTGCGCGCTACACTATTTATCCAGGGGCCACAAAGATGTACCGCGACTTATGGGAAGTCTATTGGTGAAGTGGGATGAAAAGAGATGTTGTAATGTTTATGGCTAAGTGCTCTACATGTCAGTAGGTTAAGATAGAGCATCAAAAGCCTAGTAGGTCCATGCAGGAGTTCAGTAGTCCTATATAGAAGTAGAAATTTGTGAACATGGACTTCGTCATGGGTTTGCCTCGAACTCATTGTCAAGATAATTTATTCTGGGTTAGTGTAGGTAGAATGACTAAATTATCTCATTTCTTTCTAGTTTATACCTCTTATTCAGCCGAGGATTATGCCAAACTCTACATCAAAGGTTTGGTTAGCTTGCACGGTGTACCATTATCTGTAATCTCAGACAGAGGTATCCAGTTCACCTCTCACTTCTGGAAGGCATTCCTAATGGGTCTTAGTACCCAAGTTTATCTTAGTACAACCTTTCATCCTTATATAGATGGTCAAGAAAAAAGGACCATTCCGACTGTAGAAGATATACTAAGGGCGTGTGAAATTGATTTTAAGGGGAGTTGGGATGACCACTTGCCTTTGATTGAGTTTGCATACAATAATAGCTATCATTCTAGTATTCAGATGGCTCTGTTTTAAAGCTCTTTATGGTAGGAGATATAGATCTCCAATTGGTTGGTTTGAAGTTAGTGAGGCCTTAGTCATAGGTCCTGACTTTGTATTCGATACCTTAGAAAAAGTCCAGTTGATTAGAGTAAGACTTTGGGCTGCTCAGACCCGATAGAAGTCTTATTCAGATGTTCATAAAAGAATTCTCGAGTTTGAGATTAGTGACTATGTCTATCTAAATATCTCTCCCATGAAGGGGGTGAAGCAGTTCGGCAAGAAAGGGAAACTCAGTTCCCAATATGTCGGTCCCTTCAAGGTTCTCAGTCGATTTGGCAAGGTAGCTTATGAGCTCGAATTACCTTCAAATCTAGCCTTAGTTTATCCAGTGTTTTATGTCTCTTTTCTCAAGAAGTGCATAAGTAGCCCATCAATTGTATTCGCTATTCAGAGCATTGATGTTCAGAACACTCTCTCTTATAAAGAGATTCCAGTCAAAATCTTAGACTATTAGGCTCATAGATTGAGGAACAAAGAAGTCCCTCTAGTTAAAGTTCTTTGGCAAAATTAGTCCCTCGAGGGAGATACTTGGGAAGCAGAGGAAGAAATGCATACCAAGTATCCTCACCTCTTCTTTGCCAACTCAGATCATGCTTAAGATAACAGTTCCCCTTAAGCTTACTCAGTTTCATGTTTAGTGTTTATTACAAAATTGGTATGTAGTTGCATGCTCATGTTTCCATTATAAACTTGGTATCAAGTACCATTGCATATTCAGTTATGTACTCATGTTTCAATTCAGTTATGTAATTATGAATTAGACATGCATTCTCATTGTGAGAAACTTGGTTCTTCAAATCACTCTGTCATGCATTCATGAATCAGTTACACATGCATCAGCTATGCATGTTCAGTATTATATGTTCAGCTCAGCAGTCAGGTCAGTCATGAGATCATATTCTAATTATTCATGTTCAGTATATACTTCATTCGTCTTTTCTCCCCTCTCAGTCAGTCTCATTCGAGGATGAACATTCTCAAGGGGGAGATATTATAAAACCCCGTACTTTTTTTTAGTTGATTTCATCTCAAGAATGTCTACTATTAGCTTCTAAATTTAATGATGGTTATTCCATGAGGAATTTTCAAGATTTTAACTTTTTTTCATGTAGAAAATTCAATAAGCTTGCCATTAATATAAGATTCGCCCAAATACAATAACCGGGTCAGAAGTTACGACTATTTCAAGTTCCTAATGTAAAATAATGCCATATTGGTCTGTGGCATGCCGCACCACAAGATAAACTAGAAAGTGTCCTTTTTCTAGTGTCTCAACATGATTTCCTCCACGTCGCGCCAAAGTTCCATGTGATAAAAGAGGGGTAACGCGATGGCTCCGCATCGCGCCATCACTCAATTTCCCAATTGTCAAATTCTAGTGACACGGGGTGATAGCGTCCAGTCACGCCAAGGGTCCAATTTGGAAAATTTTCACTTAAATTAAATTATGCATCTAGGGTTAAAAAGGTTAAATTCCCACCCCTATTTAAGCCCTTTAATACGTGATTCAACAACTTTTCACCCAAAATACACTCTCTTCTCTGAAAAACCTCTCAAAAACAAGCTAGGGTTTTCATAGAGGATTCAGAATCAAGAATTTCCTCCATCAATCTTCATGAAATCACTAACCAATGTATTCCTAGTGTTCATTCATGGACTCCTTTCGTCCATGATGCCCAAGAATCTCTTTTCTAAGTTTAAGTTTATGGATTTCTTTATGAATTTCATATTGGGTTTGTTTTGTTTATGTTGAGAATGATCAATTGAATTTAAATCTATGTTAGGTGATCAATTTTATGTGGAAGTTGATTTGTATAGATGTATATTTATGTGAACCTATGAATAAACCCTAGATAATGAAATTAGAGATGAATCATGATGATTAATTGTTGTATAATGCTTTCTACATCTGCTATGCCTACCATATGTTTGATTAAATGCCTATATGAAGGAACAATGCCCAACTAGCATGATATCATGAAATCCCCATGTATCTACAAGTTATGCCTATCACATGTTTTGATGGAATTCTTCTATAAATGTATTATGGATTATGATGTTAGTTATATGTTCAAGTAAGATATGCTTGGTCAGTTTTCTTTCCATCGAGTTCTGGGGGTACTTGTACCCGTAACATTAGTTGTGTTCCTAGAGCCATGTTATATTTTCATGATACTCTCTATCAATCTATGATCCTTAGACTTCAGACAGTCTTATGACTCAGGAAATCTCCATGATCTCATGACCTCAGTCAGTTGTCAGCTATCAGTAGTATTCCGTCAGTCAACGAAAATTTAGAAATTCAGCTCATCTTCAGTTTAGTAAATCATATTTAGTGTCCATTCAGATGGAAGTATAAATTAGCACTAAGTGAATCCAAGGATTGGGAAACATACTATCAGATGAGGGTGTGATCCTTAGCAGTCATCCTTATATTCCAGAACTATGTAGCCAACATATGTTAAGATATCAACACTGTCGATGAGGGTTGATGAAGTGGATAAGCACTGTCAGATATGGGACCCAACATTTTTGTACAGGGGATACTATCAGACAAGGGTCACCCACAGCTTGTCCTTATCGGTGGCGCAGTATTGACACCCTTCCAATTGGGGTTATAAATTGGACCCCAACTCATCCTTAATGGCGTATCAGGGGTATATCAGTTAGATAACTACTTCCCACAGTTTCATGTTACAGAATCAGGACTGTTATGTATAATCAATCTGTCTCAATAATAGAACTCAGATAGTTCTTCAGATTTGAAGACTGTCAAATACAGTCAACTCAAATACTGTATAGAACTCATCTAGTTCCATCAGATTTAGGACTATTAGATACAGTCACTCATGTTATCAGTTATATTTAGATTCAGTAATCATGTTATCAAAGTATTAGTGTCACTTGTTACATCTCATGCATGTATTCTCACGCTCATGATAGTTAGTCAATTATTATTATTGTTCATGCATATGAACCCCTTGCATTCATCCTACCTCATATGCATACTAGTACATTCAAAGTACTGACACATTTTCGCTATGGTGTCTTATACCATGGGTTCAGAGACATGAGCTCCAGAGCAACAGTAAATTCCAGATATTCATAGATAGAGTTAGAATTGAGTCCTCATCTTTCAAGGACATGATTATTCCCTATTATCTCATTAATTAGTTTATTACTTGGAGTTAGTTATGGACATGTCCCATTATCTCCTTACTCAGATACTTCAGTCAGTTAGAGGCTTTCTAGACTATCATGTTTCAGACTTCAGTATGTTCAATTTTGTTTTGGGTTTTCTATTACCCCACACAGATGTTATATCATTTAGATCATGTTCAGTATTAAACCTTATGGCCTTTCAGTTCATGTTTTACCATTATAAAGTATTTTATGCAGTATACATGTACAAATATCAGTCATGGGTTACCTTATGGTCCTACGGGGTCATGAGCACCGTGTCACATTTCGGGTACAAGATTCGGGGCTTTACATATAAGCAGTAAGGCTAGAATAAAGTTTGATCTCTTGATTTAAATGAAATGACTTGAAATTCAAAATTTTTCATTTTTATATTGACTTAAAGAAAGTAGAAGCATAATGGTTTTCTTTTCTAGTATAAAGTCCTTGTACTATTTTAAGGTGGATTTATTAAGTATAAGAAAATATATGTATATACTTTAGGGGTAGTATTTAGCATCGAGAAGGTTAATCTTTTTCCCAATATGTATGAAGTTAAGAATATTGATCACTAAGATAAGGTTCTATTCCAATGGCATGGGTAGAAAAGTTCTCCCCGACATGGGTAAGACATTGGACTCCATGGAAACTCATATGGTTTATGTCAGATAAAAGAATCTCCCATAACCAAGATTAAAAGTAAAAATTTTAAGAGACTAAGCGTTATGACTCACTTAGTTATTTATATGCTGAATTATTTAAGATTTATGATCTTGGAATCTTAAATTTTACTAAAGTCCAAGATGAGTCATTTACGTTTAGCAGGAATAGTTTGAAAGATTATATATATATATATATATATATATATTTATGGTATTGTTTTACTTATGCATTAAGCCCCACATGATCAGTACATTCCAAAAGTACTGATCCATATATATTTCTGTGTGCTAAATTGTCTTATAATGTAGATTTTGGTGCCCGTTCCTAGTTTCACGAGTGACTTTGGCATCATTACCTGCATCCATACATTTTTTGAGTCCTTATAGTTTGAGGACACAGTCTTTTAAATTTGTAATTTCACTGATAGAAGTAATTTAGACATTGAACTCAGTTTATTTATAGGTCAGCTAGGGTCTGTCCCATTGGTTCTCTAGTCTATAGTACAGGCTTGTCAGACTATGCCTAAGCTTAGGTTCAAGAAGTTGTGTAAATATTTCTCAGTTAAAGATTCACTTTAAGTTTGTGAGATTTTTTATCTTTCGTTTACTTCTTA
>JAPEIP010000006.1:70514196-70533790 GCA_026120095.1 Capsicum chinense | reverse complement strand
GGGTACAAGATTCGGGGCTTTACATATAAGCAGTAAGGCTAGAATAAAGTTTGATCTCTTGATTTAAATGAAATGACTTGAAATTCAAAATTTTTCATTTTTATATTGACTTAAAGAAAGTAGAAGCATAATGGTTTTCTTTTCTAGTATAAAGTCCTTGTACTATTTTAAGGTGGATTTATTAAGTATAAGAAAATATATGTATATACTTTAGGGGTAGTATTTAGCATCGAGAAGGTTAATCTTTTTCCCAATATGTATGAAGTTAAGAATATTGATCACTAAGATAAGGTTCTATTCCAATGGCATGGGTAGAAAAGTTCTCCCCGACATGGGTAAGACATTGGACTCCATGGAAACTCATATGGTTTATGTCAGATAAAAGAATCTCCCATAACCAAGATTAAAAGTAAAAATTTTAAGAGACTAAGCGTTATGACTCACTTAGTTATTTATATGCTGAATTATTTAAGATTTATGATCTTGGAATCTTAAATTTTACTAAAGTCCAAGATGAGTCATTTACGTTTAGCAGGAATAGTTTGAAAGATTATATATATATATATATATATATATATTTATGGTATTGTTTTACTTATGCATTAAGCCCCACATGATCAGTACATTCCAAAAGTACTGATCCATATATATTTCTGTGTGCTAAATTGTCTTATAATGTAGATTTTGGTGCCCGTTCCTAGTTTCACGAGTGACTTTGGCATCATTACCTGCATCCATACATTTTTTGAGTCCTTATAGTTTGAGGACACAGTCTTTTAAATTTGTAATTTCACTGATAGAAGTAATTTAGACATTGAACTCAGTTTATTTATAGGTCAGCTAGGGTCTGTCCCATTGGTTCTCTAGTCTATAGTACAGGCTTGTCAGACTATGCCTAAGCTTAGGTTCAAGAAGTTGTGTAAATATTTCTCAGTTAAAGATTCACTTTAAGTTTGTGAGATTTTTTATCTTTCGTTTACTTCTTATATTTACCCTCCTTATTATGTGAGTTATAAGCTGTAAAGATATCATGGGTTAGCTTAGGGATATTTGTAGTCCTGAGTACCGTGTGGCATCCAGGGGTACTTCTGGGGCATTACAAATTTGGTATTTTATCCTAAGGTTTTAAGGAGACCTAGGGAGTCAGACAAGCCGCGTTATGTAGAGTTTTTATCAAGAGTGTGAAGTGCACCACAATAATGAACAAAAAGGCTATGGAATGAGTTAGGAAACATCAATTCTTTCATGATCTATCATTCTTATAGTTATCTCTAACCGCCTTAACTCATGTTCTTACGTGACAAAAATATGCCACTTCTTTGAGCCGACATGTAACACCCCATACGTTTCTGAGCTAGAAATCAGACCTTCATTCCTGCATGTGTAAACTCTAGTCCCATGATTCATACTTGAATCCATGTTTAATGATCATTAACCTAGTGTGAAGAGAGATTATCGGGTTGGAAACGGGTTCGTAAGAGTCACTTAGAGCAAACTAAGCTATGAGCCTTTGATTCAATCAAATTTTTGAGAGTCAGCTTTAAATGAGTATAACTTTACCAATATATTGAATTTGGAAGTTTTATACCCACCAAATTGTAGATAATGGAATTAGATTTCCAAGGACACTAATTTCACCTTAATCTGATAATCGAGTAAAAAGTTATGGCCATGCAAAGGCGTGTCTGTCGCCTAACAATCTCCTAAAGCTACTGGAATGGATGTCCGATTGGCTAGGCTTCACCCAACCAAGGGCTAGGTGATTGGCAAGGCATCATCCTCCTTGTCTTGGGTGAGTGACTGGGCGTCACCTAGGTCATTGCCCACTGCCAAAAACACTTCTTTTTGACTTAAATCAAGGGTGTTGAGGTCGCTTCACACCCCTAAACCGTCCCTAATCACTTCAAAAATTTTTGATGAAGTATTAAACATATTAAATCCCCTCTCATAACCCTATGTAATCAATAAGAAACCCAAAAACCCTCATCCATTTCCAAGAACAAGATCCAATCCCTTCTCACAAGAAATCAAAGAATTCATGTTTTTAATCCAAGAATCCTTCAAAATATTAGTCGTTAAGGTATGTGTGATGTTCATCCATGGGTCCTTTCCACCCATGGAGTCCAAGAATCTATTTTTATGTTTTAGTTTATCAAATTGTATGTTTATAATGAATCATATCCATGAAGCTTTTATAAATTTAGATTATATATTATGCTTACAAGTGTATTTCGATGGAAATTTCCTTTATACGTTTGATTGATCAAAATTTCATTGTTAAATCCCCAAGAATGGTTTTATTATTGCAATTACACTATTCAAACATGTTTCATTCACTCCCATGCTTAGGTTCATGAATTTCTTGCTATTTAAATTTCAAGTTAAGTTTATAATTGATTTCAAGTTAAATGGATTATATTATGTTCTAAATATTGTAGTTCTCATATGCTGTTCAAGTAAATTCAGAATAAATCCATAGTTTATGATTTTTCTCATATAATCGTGCTATCTCCTCATGAGTAAAAAGTATCCCCATGTTAAATTCTTGATCCCCACATTTTTGACGAAATGCCAAAGTTATGGATTTTGAATAATGATTCTCTAATATGGTTTTCAAAGATTTCAGGTGTTCTTATTGTTCATTCCATTGAGTGATGGAGGGTATGAACACCCATTACTTAGCTGTTTACCGAATTTCTTTAGTTTTAAAACGGTTTTAGATAAACCATAAACATTAATATTTAGTCAGTTATTAAGATCATTTTTTTTATTCAATTAAACTTAGTTCAGTCCAGTAATCAGTGTCAGTTCAGTTGGGAGTAGGATTTGGCACAGAGCGAATGCAGGACAGCGATTTCCCTGTCAGTAAGACGAAGTCGTTAGTAGTAGTCCATGTATTCTAAAACTACGTTTCCAGCATAGTATATGAGGAGTCACCCATAAGTATAGGCTTGACATCCTCTAAGGATTCACCTATTAGTTTAGGCTTGACTTCCACCTTGGGGTCACCCATTAATTTAGGCTTGACACCCTAATTCTTTACTACACTAGTTTAATGGATCCACACAGCCAACGTTAGTACCCATTGAATGGTATTAACACCCTTCCAATTAGGGTTACAGGTTGGAACCCGATCATCTCAGACTGGGTCATGCCGGTTAGATAATACCTCCCAGAGTTTGAGTTTCAGTATTTAGTTCAGAGCTCAGTTTTGTTTTTCTTGACAATCACATACAATTTAACAATAATTTAGTTATCAGATTTTAGTATTATAGTTAACAGCCTATTTCAGAATCATTTTATATGCTTGGTCATTCATTTTCAGATTTTATAGATGGCATGCATTTATACTAAGTTGTCTCATGCTATTCATTCAGTCATTTTCTCATGCACATATCCCAGGCATTTCAGCCTAACCTTATCCCATATACCAGTACATTTAAGGTACTGATCACATACTTGTTTCTTGTGCTATGATATTTAATTTTATAAGTCTGGATGCTCAATTTCTTGACCATGCTTAGACAGTTCTACTTTTAGCAGTAGCAGTAGTGGTGAGTCCTCATGTTTTGAGTACCGATTTTATTTTCTTCAGTTTTTAGTAGTTCCCTTTAGTTAGTCATTTAGAGTTAGATGGGGACTTGTCTTATCAACTCATCTGCCAGTAGAGGATTTTCAGATATTCAGACAGTTAGTTAGTCCATCATTTGTATTATTTTCACTATTTTAAACCTTATGGTGTTAGCAATTTATCTCCGTACATGAGTATTTTATTACTTTATCCAATGCTCAAAGCAGGTACTATCTCATTGGTTAGTTGTAGTCACTTATGACTGAAAGTACCATTGTTGTGACTAGGGGGTATCCTTGGGTTATGAAAAAACTTGGTATTAGAGCCTAAGCTTTTAAAGTGTCTTAGGATTCTAAATGCTGTGTTGAGTAGAGTCTTGTGCATAGGTGTAAGAGCGCCACACTTATGGATGATAGGATACAAAATATTTTAAAAAATATTTCCCTACTTTCATGTCTCAGATCATGCTATATAAAGGTTCTCTAAGAAACTCATGTAAAGTCTTATCATGCTCTATTCATTTCAACTCTTCCTTATTTTAAGGTAACAAAAATAGTGAATCTTCAATCACTACAGATAGAGTTTTCTCAGACAGTCCCCACAGGCTGTTATGGGATTACATGCAGGCTCAAAAGTATCCTATCAGTGCTTTAAATTTCCAAAGTTTGAAAGATTTAATTCATGATCATTAAAAATCGTGCACTAAGACAAAGTCAGATGTGTCCTCCGATTCCTTCTCAAAATTCAATTATAGCATATGATCTAGAGTTTGAAGTACAAACCCAGAAGTTTAGCTGTAGTAAATTAGGGATAGTGTTATCTAAATGAAGAAGATTATGTATCCATGGGGCTAGTTGTTTGAAGGTAAATCAGTAGGCTTGAAGCAGTGTATACAAAAATTTAATTTTATTGATTTAAAATAAATTATGATGGTGTAAGTGTGATTTTGAGGTGTTCCCAAGGTGATATGGGATTTTAGTATTTCTAAGTTTTTATAGTGTGTGTGCTTAGATAGTACCCTTGATTTGATAAGTTTGAATAAGGCTAGTAACATAGTAAGTGATGTTCAGACCAACTATATTATGAGCTATAGGTTGTTGATGTTAGGAAAGTTGGTGTACGTCACAACCCAAATCGAGGCCCTGGTCATGATTGACATCCGAAACCATGAAGGCCCAAGCGCACTTTCTAACTTGCAATCATATACACCATTCATATTCTAAGAGAAAATGCGGAAATACGTAACAAAACGGAATCATGGTCAACTTTTATTTCCAACTACTCATGTAATACCCCGTACTTTTTCCTAGCTTGAAATCATCCCAAGAATGTTAGAAGATTTCTTTGAAAGATGAATCCACTTTTGTACATTTGGAAATTTTTAGATTTTCACTTTATATCATGTAGAAAATTGAATAAGCTTTCCAACAATACCAATTTCGTCCAAATCCGGTATCAGAGTAAAAAGTTATGGATATTTTACTAAGAGTTGCCAGAATCGCCCAGGTACGATGGACAGGTTGACGGACCATTGACCTAGCGACTAACCATCGCCTTGACCATCGCAGCCAAGGCAGTAAGGCAAACTTCTGGATAATGTGCGACGGACAGGTTGATGGACCATCGAATTTGCGATGGATCGTCGCCCAAGCCGTCGCTACTTAGGCAGTGAGTCTTTATCCTGGTCCACCTACGGCGGTCGAAACGACGAACCGTCGATCCAGTGATGGACCATCACATGAGCCATCATAGGTTCTTTTTAGTTATTTTTAAGTCATTTTTAAAGGGGCTTTTTGGTCTTTTACCACCCGTTTATATACCTAGTAATATTCGACCAAGGCTCCTAAATTCATTATTCTTCCACAACATTAAAATTAGGGTTTTCTCCCTAAGAGCAATCCTTAAGAAACAAAATCCAAATCTTCTTCAAGATCTAAGAGATTCAAGTTCTTCAAGTTCAAGAACTTCAAGAAACCCAACCGAGGTATGCATAGTGTTCATTCATGGACTCTTTTCGTACATGAAGCCGAATAATCTCTTTTTGAAGTTCAATTGTATGGATTTCTTTATGAATTTCATGGTGGGTTGCCTTTATTCATGTTGATAATGATGAATTGAATTCTAATCCATGTTGGGTGATAAATTTAATGTGAAATTGATTTGTATAAAGGTAGATTCATGTGGACCTATGATTAAACCCTTGGATGATGAAATTTGAGTTTAATCATGATGTTTATTTGTTTTATAATGTTGTCTACATATACTATGCCTACCATGTATTTGATTAAATGCCTATGTGAAGGGAAAAAATGCCTAACTAGTATGATCTTATGAAATCCCCATTTATGTACAAGCTTATGCGTATCACATGTTTGATGAATTGCCTCAATAAATGAATTATGAATTGCGATGTTGGTCATGTATTCAAGAAAGTCATGCTTTGTCAGTTTGTTTCCATCGAGTCTTGGGGGTACTTGTACCCAAAAATTTAGCTTTATGCCTAGAGCCTGTCATGTTTTCATGATATCCTCAGTCAAGCCATGATCCATAGAACTTAGTCAGTCATGTGACTCAGGAAAGCTCAGTAATTCAGTAACCTCAGTAATCTCATGTACTCAGTCAGTTGTCAGATATTAGTAGTATTCTATCAGTTAACAGAATTTAGTAAATTCAGTCCATGTTCAAATTAGTTAATTATTTTCAATGTCTATTCAGATGGAAGTAGAAATTAGCACCGAGTGAACCCAAGGATGGGAACTCACTTTCCAGTAGAGGGTGTGATTCTTCGAAGAAATCCTTGTATTCCAGAATTACGTAGCCAGCGTAGGTTGAGACATCATACCTGCTAGTTGAGGGTAGATGAGGTGGCTTAACCTACTAGTTTAGGGTTCCCACTATTCTTATTAGAGCAACCTACTAGTCGAGGGTCACTCACATGTTGTCCTTACCAGTGGTGCAATATTGACGCCCTTCTAATCAGGGCATAGATTGGACCCCAATTCAGCTATAATGTGTCATTTAGGGCATGTCAGTTATATGAATATTTCACACAGTTTCATATAACAGAATCTGGACTGTCAGATACAGTCAATAAGTCTCAGTAATAGAACTCAGATAATTCTACAGAATTCAGGACTGTCAGATGTAGTCAACTCAAATACAGTATGGAACTCAGCTAGTTTCATCAGATTCAGGATTGTCAGATACAATCACTTATGTTATCAGTTATCAAAACTCAGTCATTAGTCATGTTAGTTATCAGTAAACTCATGTTATCATGATTTCAGATATAGTTACTATGTATGCATGTATGAATTCTCACGTTCATATTAGTCAGTTAGTTAGTATTGTTTATGCATATGAACCCCATGCATTCAGCCTACCTCACATGCATACCGGTATATTCAAAGTACTGATGCATTTACGCTATGAAGTCTTATACCTTAAGTTCATAGACACGAGCTCCAGAGCATCAGTAGATTCCAGTCTCAGCAGTCAGAGCTAGAAGTAAGTCCTCATTTTTCTAGGACATGATCATTACTTTATTATCTCATTAATTTATTTATTAGTTAGAGTTAGTTGGGGACATGTCCCATCAACTCCTTATTCAGACCGTTCAATCAGTTAGAGGCTTTCCATACTATCATGTTCACTTAGTTATTTCAGTTGCTTTAGGTATTTCATACCTTATCCATATGTTATGATTTATTAGATCCTATGTTACAGTTTTGAATCTTATGGAGTTTTAGTTCATGTTTCCACATTATACAGTATATTATGCAGTATACAGGTACGGATATCGTTCATGGGTTAGCTTATGGTCCTTCGAGGTCATGAGCATCGTGTAGCATTCTGAGTACCAGATTAGGGACGTTACAACTCAATACTAAAAGAGTTCATAAAGATAAAAAAACATCTAATAGTAGTCTGCAAAATCTCTATTAACTGGAAATAACCTCTGTCTGAAGACTGGGACAAGGCCCCCAGTCAGACCATGAATCAAAATAAAATAGCAATGACATATACTTTAGGCCTTCTGAAATAAGAGAGGCCCACCAACTGCAAATCTCTGACCAATCAATCTACGCCTTAGTGGATCCCCGAGACTTAGCCTAAGATCCTAAAATATAGTGGGTCAATACAGATGTACTCGTATGTAGAGAAATCCAAAATAATGTATTTATATATAACATAAGTGAGAGCAATTCATAAAATATTTTACATGTAATATATGAAAACATATGGGAATACTTCAAAGACTTTGAAACATTTCTTTGAAATCATGACTCACTCTTTGTCTTACATCTAGGCTAGGTGTTACACCTTACAAGTCTGATATTCCATAAGATATATGGAATCCACCATTGACTCAGCGGGTAAGACCCCAATCCAAGTTTGACGCAAGGGTTGGAGAGTCTGAGTTTGATATGCCATAGGGCACTAGGCCAGCATATAATCCCTCTAGGGGACATAATAAACTCGTATCGACTAAACACGGTTTTTCAGCGATGAGACCTTACACTCAAACACCTTTTAATCTGAGTAAAAATTTGTATTTTAATCTGTTTTGAATCTGCTATGGCATTCATCTATTTGGGTATCATCATACTAGGACTTGCAAGTCGTATGTATAAGCCATATAATAATATGCATTAGTTCCTTCTCTCTAATCGTTTTAGTTGACAACCAAAAATATTTAACAATGCAAGAGAGTCCTTATTTTCAAAACATATTTCAAACTATGCAGGGATTCTCTCTTTTAAATATTTCAACAAACATGTGGTGGTCAAGTATTTTGTAACAAACCATGCAATCTCTTTGAATCACCAGTTTTGATTTATGTTAACAAGAATCACCCTCTCTTCAGTTCATATCCAAAAATCAAAACTTAAGCAATAGTAAAGACATTTGAATTATGCTTCTCAATATTCAATTGAATAATTCATAAAATATAAAAACAAGAGGCTTTTCAATAAGAGAGGGATTTTAATTGTTCATGCTCTCAATTCAACATTTGAACTCAAAAATGCATACATACTTATATTCGAGTACAAATCTAATTTAGGGGAA
Organism: Capsicum chinense; assembly: GCA_026120095.1. NCBI lineage: Eukaryota > Viridiplantae > Streptophyta > Magnoliopsida > Solanales > Solanaceae > Capsicum > Capsicum chinense. The sequence goes on along the minus strand of JAPEIP010000006.1, from coordinate 70,525,149 downwards.
GGCCTCAAGACCAAAATATCATCATAAAAAGGATTTCACAATGCACAATTGTAAATGTAAATTCAAAATCCACTGCAAATTCATGATTTCTCAATGTTTAGGCATTATCAAAATAATTTCACCTTGCCCATGTAGTTTAGGAAAACCCCACGTACCTTGGATTACTTAGTTTAAAGAGTAGAACTTTGATCTTGATTTGCTTCTTGGAAATCTTGAACTTAAGGACTGATTCTTAATCTTTGATGAAAACCCTAATTTCTTTTGTTCTTAAGAGTAGAGAGGATTTGATATGTTGTAAAACTGATAATGGTTGAGTAAATAACGTTGAGTGTGTAATTTAATTCGTGTGATAGGTTTCTGGGAAGGAAAAATACAAAAATACCCCATTAAAACATCTCTTTTGTGCGATTCAGCCTTGGCTGATGGTTTGGGTGACAGACCATCACTCCATCCGTTAGTTAACAACTAGAAATCGACCTTACTATTTGATGTTGACGGTCAGGCTTGATGGGCCATAACTGGCTTGAAGGGCCATCGGTCCGGCCGTTACACCTTGGCAAATTGACACCTCTCAAGAAAATGAGCATAATATTTTACCCTGATATCAGATTGAGGCAATAGTAGTGGCATTGGAAAGAAGATTCAAATACCTTACACTTGATATATAGTAGGTCCTTTAACTCGACATATACACAAAGTTATGTTCGATGGAAGATGACCCAAGTTTAGATATTCACCAAAACTTAATCGATAGAAAACTTTCAATTTGTCTTTAAGTTAGGGGATTTTTGTGACATAAATTCATATTCTAAGGTATTCACACTCTATAGGATTGATCGTCACACATATCTGAACAAAGAATTGTTGGGTTCGGGTCTATACACATAGAATAGATGATTCAAACTTTAGCTCGAAAGTGCGGGCTGTTACATTATCTCCCCATTGGGATTATTCATCCCTGAAGGATGGGTAGGGACTTGTTGAAGCTCCAAAAATATGGAATTAAGGACGTAACCTTAGTCTAAGAATCTCCTCTAAAGGAAACATACATAAATCTCAATAAGAGAACTTATGACGTGGCCAAGAGAATGGTGTAGCACGAGTGTGAGAGGATATGAACTGGTATATAGATGACCTTGCACATGAGTTATATGAATCATTATCGTCACAACACGAGGCATGAGTTAATTTGGTGGTAATAGGCCTGATTTTTTATCGGTACAAATCATGAAATAGGATTTCGCGGGAGATAAGAAATGGAAGCATCCTCTACTTTATAGGGTATAAGGAATAGACTTAAGTTTAGTAACACTACTCTTCTATGCCCCAAATAGTAAAAAACATACTTCACTATTTCCAACTTACGATTCCCCCACACACATCTAAAAATAGTAGTTTGAATCTCACTATATACTACTTCTATGTTGAAGCCTAACTCGGAGTTAAAAGGTGCCAATTATAGCTACAGAGCCCTGTACTTTACATCCCACTAAGAAAATTGCTTTACCTTGTCACTACCTTCAAACACAGTCTGGTTTTCAATTAGAGTGTACCAACCACATAACACATTGATTTACGTTTTCGTCAACCACAACTTCAAGCCTATCATTACTACACCCACTTCATGGATCTCCCCACTAAGACCAACTAATTTCATTCACTCACACATAAATTTCGCCACAGATCTCATTCCTAACTATTTTATATAACAAAAGTTCGTCTCCTCCTTTCCCCCTTCTCCTATAAATTAAGCTAAAGAAATCACATTAAAATTTTCACGTTCAAGAGCATCTACTCCCTTGCCTAACACATTACTACACTTGAACAACCACCATCATACTAATATGGAGGGTCATTGAGGGACCCGAACATAAAAATCATAAATAGAAGTAACACTTGTCAGACCATAACTTATTGCATTAATCAAGGAGCGACATGAGGTGAAGATACGATAGAACAGACACAAAGTGCTTTATATATCAAGTGTCTGGTTCATAAGTAGAGAGTTGTTCGGCATGAACACAACACAAAATGGTTTCTTTAGGATAGAACACAATAAGAAACATGGATGCACATATCATGAGGTATATGGCATAAAGCTAAAATTTGTGTAGTTAACAACTAAGACAAGGATTGCCACTTGTAGCGATTGATCCTCATTTAAAGAACTAAAATTGTACATGAGTTAGCATAAACTTTATCACTTTTACTAATCCCGGCATAAAATGTATCGAAAAGCATAATTTTTTCGAATCAAGTATTATGTGAGACATGGACTTTTATGGATCGTGAACAACATAACATAGACTTGAATACATTGAATATTGGATCACTAAGTGACATTATTTCTTCTAGTTTGGAGGTTGCAACATAACATGAGTTACACAAAGAGCTTCAACTTTAGACGTAGGCTGGACTTAAATACATAAGACATTAGTAGGTATCCACACAAATTGTATTAGGAGGAGCTTTCTTGAATAGGAATTGATTTATCATGAATCTTACTTGAAATTTGACACCATAAGAAAATTTGGGAACTACTTTAATCCATCATCTCCCCCTAAGACCAAATTCATACTCCTAGACTTTCAGACATAACCTCACATCAAAACATATTACCACAACTCTAAACACAACAGAGACATCACCATATACTCAAAAAAATCTAAACGCCCCTAATAAACTATATTCTAAAGGCCCCGCTTTCTAAAAAAGCTACTTTTTACTTTTACTAGCCCTTATAGCAATCACTTAAGTACTCCCATTTTCATGAGCGCATGCATCCACACTCTTTATCATAAAAGGGGGTATCAGTATATACATGAACATGAGCTTCTCTCATTAATCTCTAATACAAAGACACTAAATTATTTCTAGGACATCCCCTTTAAGGGACAGTAATCATAATTTCTTCTAACTCCCAAAGTCATCAACTTACGACTAACATTTTCATGGTCATAGACACCCACGCTTCTAAACACTTAAAACTCCATCTTCAATTCCTTAGAATACTATCATAACATCTCTAATCACATAACCTACAACTTAACAAAATATGTAAAACTATGCCAAATACGCACATTGCCTACCTATATCTCCTCAATTTAACTCTAAAGAACACTATACAATAACTTCCCAGACTTCTCCATACTACAAGATTCAAGAATTAAATATAGGGACACAAAACACTTATACACATAAAACTTTATTTGACAACCTACTACCTGGGGTTCAACTTATTCCTATATAATCATGTTCTTATCCACTTAATGATTTAACCACAATTTATTATTTTAACACTAGTCCTCATGTACACACATACCTCACGATTACCATATAAACTTTTCATAAATTTATCAACCTAGTCCATTTTATATATCACATCAAGCCGACAAATTAATTCCAACAAAATATGTATCATCAATCTTAAGCTACTACTCTTACCACCACACTTCACAACTTAACCTCAATACTATAGTCTAGCATCAATCATGTACCACCAATGAAGCATGCCACATACTATACTAGCCCATCAAATTGGGAAGTCAACCCAAAATACTTCATTTCATTTAACTACTACCTTCAATTACAATCACTCCACGACATTACTACTACACCTCCAAATCTACTACGTATCTTCTCACAAGTAGTACTAGTTTACAACTACTAGAATAAAGATAATCAAAAGGGTAAAGTAACACAATAAGGGTAGTCGATCTCAATCTTATATTATAACCCATTACGATCTTATCAATATATTCCTCTCCCTTACGTCATATTTACTTACTCAAGTGTACATCACTACTACCTTCAAAATTCCATGTACAACAATCAATTTCTACCCATATCTTATTGAATAATCTACCTCTTTCTATTCATAGCCTATAAATGATTTCTACAACCACCACAACCATCTATTCGGAGATCCTTCCCTATTTTTTAATAAAATAATAATCATCTCCTGTCACTTCCTTCATAGACTACCATAAAATCTATAAACATTGCTACCACATTAGTCTATCACTATAAAATGGCAACCATCCCCTAATCAATGGTTATACAATTAAAATTATTTATTTACACAAAAGTTACCTTCACTCTGGATTCTAACCTTGTGTGTTCACATCACCAACTTCTTGGCCCATCTCACTTCTAATAAGTTATGATACTTTAACATATAATACTACTCGGGTTGAAATATATTTCCAATATTTTGCTACACATCATTACCCTTACGCATGATATCAGCAACAAGAATTTTTAAAGGGGAATGAATACATTTTGTACCTTAGGATGAAAGGCACAATTTTATCAGGATAAAGGTATACACTCGAATCAATAGACCTTGAAGCACAAATGGACTCCTCACAAGTCCTTATTCCATCTCATAACTTTTATGGAAAACTCAACTAGATAGAACCACATCGTTGGGGGGAGCTAGACTCCTAGACTTGTATCACCTCAACAATGAGGGATGGCCAGTAAAATTAGAAAAAAGGAAGAAATTTTGGATAAATTTCTTATGACGATGCTATAACAATAACAAAGTACATGTGTGGAATATCTGAATATGCCATAAGGTTTTAAATACTAAAAATTATCTTAATCATGAATCTGGAAACATTAGCCTAAAAATAACTATCTAAAAATAATTAAAAATTGACAAAACTTACGGTCTTTCTGAAATATTTGAAAGCCTCTAAAAATGACTGAATATGAGTTGATGGGACAGACCCCAACTAACTCCAACTAACTACTAAACTGAAATCATGAAATTAAATATAACATATTCTCAAAATATGAAGACTCGTCACTACTATAATTGATAATCTGGAAGGTCTATGGGTGATCCGATAACTGAGCGTTTGAACCTATGATATGATACATCATAGCACAAGAAATAAGTATGCGATTAGTACTTTGAATGTAATGGTATACTAAATAAGATAGGATAATATGCCTGGTTTAATGTGCATGAATAATAATTGACTGAAGAAATTACATGAAATACTGAATAGAACACATAAAATCTATAAACACTAAGAATGCATGAAATTTGTGAATACCGAGAATGTGTGAAATCCGTGAATATTGAGAGTGCATTAAATCTATGAATATTGAGAATACATGAAATCTGTGAATACTGAGAATGCATAAAATTTGTGAATACTGAGAATGCATAAATTTTGTGAATATTGAGAATGCATGAAATTTGGGAATACTAAGAATGAGTGACAAGGAATAAACATGTTCTGATTGTAATTTATAAAATGAGTTACTAAAATATGAAAACTAAATTAATGATATGTATGTGCTATGGTCAAGCAACTAAAATTAAATTACTGAGTTGATTACTGGACTGAGACTGTGGGAGCTATCATCAAACCGACATGCCTCAATGAGAAATTTGGAGTCCAACCTATGACCCTAGTTGGAAGGGTGTCAGTACCATGCCACGGGAACTAACACTGGCTGTGTGGATCTACTAAAGTTCTGTCCCGAAGGACTAATAGCTACCGTTAACTGGCAGGTACCCGTATGAGATCAACCCTCAACTAGCAGGTTGCATCTCAACCTACGTTGGTTACGTAGTTCTGCAATGCAAGGACTGCTACTAAGGTTGCAACCTTAACTGGTAGGTGATCCCCCATCCCAGGGTTTGCTCAGTGAAAAATCCTACTCTCAACTAAACTGACTCGAAATATTGAATTGCTCTAAAATTAACTTATTATGACAACTGACTGAATTTATAATCCCCATAACATATTCTAAAACTATTTTGAAGTTACTGAGACTAAGTAAACAACTATGTTTTTTGGTATTCATAATTCCCAAACTCGATAGCAATAATAGTAAAATAATATTAAAACTTGGGGGACATAATATGAAGGAAACATTCCAAATTCATTTTCATAGGCATTTCATCGAACACTTGATATTCATCGTTTAAGCTAAACATGAGAATACTTTAAAGCTTGTAGTAGTAGTATGATTTCAACATCAACCTCGCTAAGTATGATCTAAATCAGTGAATAACAACATCAAAACATGTGGGGTTTGATAAGAACAACCATTTCATGTAAACTTGGTATATAATAACAATTCATGGGAGTTCGTGGTTAAAATCACAATTAAAATCACAATAGCTTGTAAAGATCATAACTTTGAATTGGAACTTGAATACTTGGACTCCATGGCTGAAAGGAACCCATGGATGAACACTTAACATACCTGGGTTGATAAATTCGTGAGAATTAATTGTGAATTCTTAAGTTTTGATCTGGAACTTTGAAGGCTAGGATTTTTGTTCTTGAAATAGCACTACTTTAATTTGAGTAATTTGTGAAAATAATGAGCAAATAATGCTCTATTGGGACTTAAATATTGTATTTGGACGGATTTGGGGCTTTGGGAAAAGACAAAACTATCCCTAAAATTCAAATCACAAAAATTAGAAATCTTGATTTTAACACCCGGCGAGACACAGTGCAATCACGTCACACTGCTGGAAAGAGTAATATCCCCATTTGCGCAACAGCCTAAAACAGTGCCATCTTATTGCACCTCAGGAAATGGACAACTATGAACTGGAATCTTAGCGCGACTCGGTGCCATTACGGTGCACCACTAGAAAATGGATAATTGCAAAATGGACCCTTGGCACAACGTGGTGCCAATTGTAGTGATACACTGGAAAATGATGAGTGTGAAATTAGACATCATCGTGACTTAATCAACATTGTAGTCCTACACTGCTTGACCACACTGTAAGATACACCAGACACAAACTTACTCATCTTAGACCTGCTATAAGCTACCACATGAGGAGCATACCTAGCTAACCGAGTAAACTTGCAGAAATACTCCTTTACATTTATTATTGCCTGTCTCAAGTTAATAAACTATAACATCTAAGCTTCTCTCAACTCAAACTGAAAGAACCTGTCCAAAAAGTCTTTAGCAAACTTCTCCGATTCTATAGGACTTGTATCAAAACCTCTATCTACCTTCCACTACCTCAATCATGTATGAGCCACATCCTATAACTGGTAAGCAGCCAAATCAGTTGTAACTCCTTATATTTTAGGCTATAATATAGACCACGATTCCGATGCGTTGATAATCCCAAAGCCATAAATCCTATGCCAATATGGCATGTTAATTATTTGTGTAGTATGTGAATTCATTCAAGCTTGAATTTAGACCATAGAGGTCCTTCAACTCTAGGACGAGTAAAAATTATTTTGATCTATTAAATTTTAGTGGATGTTGTAATTTGTGTCAGCTTCCATTGACCATAACTCTCTGTATATATCAAATTAGAGAGCCTACTATATGTCAAATGATAGGTCTTCGAGTTATCTTTCTAACAATACCAATTTAACTAAAATCCAGCACCCGAGTAAGAAGTTATGGCCTTTTAAAGTAGTATGAGTCACCTAACCAATCGCACATGGCCCCTGAAAAGCATAGGCGATAGCATAAGCGGTGCCTATGTAAACATAGGCGATAGCATAGGCGGCGCCTATGTAAAGGTTTCAAGTGACTTAAACACTCTGTTTTGGGCAAAATGGTCCTTTTCCTACACTTATTTAGCCATAAACATGAAATTTAGTTCCCAAAGACCCTAAAACACACCTTCATTCATCAAAATTGTTCAAGCACTCTCTCTAGGGTTTCAAAATAAAAACCCAAGTAGTTCAATATTCAACCGTAGGTTTTCAAAACAAATTGAAGATTTAGAATCTCCTTAATATAAACTTCAAGAAGCACCTATCGTATTCACATATAGAGGTACGTGAGGTTATCTCAAAAATATCATGGGCTTAAAAATTCATGTTTTAAAAATGAGGGTTTTGAAATTATGAATATAAAGATGTTTTCAAGCATCTTTATGATATTGATTTGGTCTTTAGGCATAATTCCAAAGTGAGATGATATATGATATATGTATATGCATGCATTCCAAAAAGATGTTAACTTGAGAGCATGAATGATATGGAATCCCTCTCTTGATGTGAATTTGCTTTTAATGTTCATATGATGTAAATTGTTTGAAAATACCTTGAAAAGCATGACATGAAATGTTTTGAGAATTGATATGATTTTGACTTGAAAAAAAGAGGGCTATTAGTGTTGAAACATGTTGAATACAATGATTGAATAAGAAGAATGATGTGATATTGATGGCTTGCAAGTTGGGTATGACAATACCCTACTGAATTTGATATGTGATTGAATCAGATGAAATTTGAATGCATTGATTTTACATGAGAAAGGTGGATGCCCAAAGAAGTCATTTGAGTGTAAGTGCTCATCATTGGAAACCGTATTTGCCGACATAGGAATTTGGTATCCTGCTTTATGATCTTGCATACCTAACTTTATGTCATTCCTAAGTTGGGACTATGGTTAGGAGCCCTGCTTTATGATCTTGTGCACTACCATTGGATTGAGACACCCTACTATGTGATCTTGTGTGTTTTTCCCTCACTTATACTCTAATATCAGTGGCAACCGAGGCTTGACAGTTAGTGTAAATATGATATGTAAGGTATTCCACCTAGCTCAGCTGCATTGCATTATTGTTGAAACCAATTACATTACGTCCATGTGTTTTTAAATGATTTGATATGAAATTACTTTATAATGGCTCTCAACTATATTTTGTAAAAATATTATGTTTTGTTTTGATAGCTCTGCGTACCAGTACTTTTGTATTGACCCCCTTCCCTCCCAGGTTTGGAGGCACAGTCTAGGGGTCCACAAAATTAGTAAATTTCCTCAGACAGATTCGCAGAGTCTCTTGGTGAGCCTTCTATATTTTTGAAGGCTCGATATCTAGCAGTTTTATTTATCACTTATTATTTTTGGGTCTACTGGGCGCCTTGTCCTAGTTTTTAGATAGATATTTATGTCAGTCACGTTGTAGAGATTTCACAGACATTATGGAGATGTTTATTGATATTGTGGAACATTATTCCCCTTTATTGTTTTCATATGATTCTTGACCATGTTTCCGTTATATAGTGTATCTTCCATATATTTTTAAATATAATTCATATGCATGATTACCAGATAGATAAGGGGTGTTTTGAGCCTTGATGGTTTGGATACTCATTACATCAGAGTCCCGATTTGGGTCATGACAAAATTAGTATCAAAGCACGGTTGATGGTCCCAGGGTTTTTGCGAAATTACTTCGGGTAGAGTTTTGTTTATGGGTGTGTAGCACGCCACACTTATAAGCAGGTGGCTACTAGATATTTAGGAATGATTCTCTTTCTTTATGTTCTAGTTCGTGCAATAAAGTCAGAATGTTCCTCTTTCATACTCAAATTCATATATGGTGTCGCCCATATGAAAGTAATAGTCATCCCAATTTTTTCCTTACTTGAGCATTCTCAGACATGTCTTATTATTGGGCTGATTCAAGTATAACTTTTGAGTCTAAATAGTATGGTTTGTTCTGATCGAATCATATAAGATTTTTGCAAGTACTTGAGAAGAGTTCGTTAGTACTTCAGAGTGTGTTGGTTCTAATATGAACCTTGATTTTGATGAAATCATGCTTTTCGACCTGTAGTATTAAGTGTATTTAGTTCTTTTTAGAACTTATGTTTCCAGTATCATGCTTCAGAGGTGATAAGGTGTAGCAGAATGTTGGAAATGTATTTCCACCTAAATAGAAGTGTGTGTTAAAGTGTTGTTATCGTGACCTATTGGTAATGAAATTACACCAAAAAGTTGGTGATGTGAAGTCACAAAGTTAGAAGTCAGAGTGAGGATGATTTACCCATTTATAGTGATAAACTAATTTGGTATCTAGCAGCATATATGGACAGTATGGTAGTCCATGGAAGAAGTGTTTGACTCCAATTTTATTTCTACAGAGTAAGATCTATACTCTTAGTTTATTGAATATTGCATATTAAATCTCTATCTCATGAAATATTATCATCAAAGTGTTGTTGAAAAATAAAGTCTAGTGAAGCCGTGTGGGGCTCTTTCGATTCACTAGTATAGTTGACTTGTCATTCATCCCATTTTCTTGTTCAAAATACATAATCGAAGTTTAGTGAAGCCGTGTGAGGCCTATTTCGATTCACTAGCAACTTGTTGTCCAACTTATTTTTCTTGTGTAGGTTTAATATATGTATAGCTGAATGTTGTTGCATGATATTGGGCTGGTAAAGAGATGATTCGTCCTTGTGTGTTAGTTTATTAGTAAAAGATAGAGAAGGAGTTATTAAGCAAGGTGAATTGTCCTTGCTTGAAGTATGAAAATGGCCAGATTAGCCAGTAGGTTATAAGTATAGACTCATGGTTATTGTGGACTTTAGAGGTAGTATAAATGTACGCTTGGGTAAGTAATTGTGATGTGAGAAAAAAGTATAAGTAGATACAATTGTACGGGGTTATAATATAAGGATAAGGTTGACCATGTCTATTATGAGAGTTTAACCCCCTTGACCCTTTTTTCATTGGTAGTTGTAAACTAGTACTACTTGTGAGAAGGTATAAAGTAGATTTTTGAGATATTTGTGTAGAATGTCCCAATCTGATAGATTAGTATATTTATATTATGTTTTATTCTTCATTGGTGGTAGATGATTGATACTAAACTATAGGCTTGAATGGTGTGGTTGTAAATAGTGGCAAAAGTTTGATGATGCATGTTTTGTGGGACTAAATTAGTAGGCTTGAGGTGCTGAAATAGTACAAGCTAATGGATTATGATAAGGAAAACCGTTAGGTCATGATCGATTATTGTAGTTATGAAGCTCTAGTGCACTAGTGTTTCGTGATGTTTATTTATAGTTTCCAAATGAAAATTTTGTGTAAGGTCGGTTTATAAATCATGCATAGCACTAGATATTAAGTTTGAATAGTTAATGTCCATGAAAGTGGATGTGAAGATTTCTTGGTTAATGAATACTAGTTGTATAGAAG
>JAPEIP010000006.1:70496412-70512460 GCA_026120095.1 Capsicum chinense | reverse complement strand
ACCGCTAGAATTTCTTTAGAGAATTGTGCTGAAGAGATACTCCAGTTAAGTATGAGGGTGTAGTATAATTCAGTCTGTATGGCCAATAAGTCAGTTTAGCAGTCAGATTTGCATGACTTGTTTTCTTGTCTTTGCACTTATTCATGCTACTCGAAATCTCAGACATGCTACTATTCTAAGATAGAGTATACCAGTAGTTATGAGTATAGCCCAGTTCATGCATCATGCATTAAATTTAGATTCCATATGTTCAGTTATGATTTAATTCATAGGTACCCTGTGCATCGCCTTAGTTTTCCGAGTATCTTAGTGAATTGAGAATTCATAAAGGGATATAGGGTCCCAAGGGAGAGATACCCCATTCAGCTGCATGCAGATTCTTATTACAAGCTTCGACCAGTTATCATTGAGTATTCAGTCATACGTCATACATCAGTTCAGTTAGATATACATGCATTAGAAATACATGTTCAATAGAAAAGTTCATCTTATCAGTATATTCAGTTCTGCGTTCATGAGAACAACTCAGTATCAAATCCATGCATCAGATATGAATGATTCATTATGAGAATTCAACCTATGAGTCACTTCAGATGTGTATTCCATGCCTTAGATATGCATGTCCGGCATAAGCATTTAAAACATCAGTAGTTCCAATCTTATAGTCATGTTTCCGATCAGTGTTTTTTTTACTTAGGGAACATATCATTTCTGCGTTATCCTATACCCTTAAGACTTCGACATTCTATCCATCATTCAGGGATGAATAATCCCAAGGGGGAGATAATGTAACGTCCTACAATTCGGGCTACAATATAGACCATATTTTGATGTGTTGATAATCCCGAAGCCATAAATATTATACCAATATGGCATGTTAATTATTTCCGTAGTCTGTGAATCCATTCAAGCATGAATTTAGACCATAGAGGTCCTTCAACTCAAGGACGGGTTGAAACTATTTTGATCAATTAAGTTTTAGTTGATGTTGTAATTTGTGTCAGGTTCGATCAACCATAAATCTCTGTATATATCAAATTAGAGAGCCTACTTTGTTTCAAATGATAGGTCTTTGAGTTAGCTTACCAACGATACCAATTTTGCTAAAATCTGGAACCCGAGCAAGAAGTTATGGCCTTTTAAAGTAGTAGGCATTGCCTAACCAATCGCACATGGCCTCAGGAAAACATAGGCGATAGCATAGGCGGCGCCTATGTAAACATAGGCGATAGCATAGGCGACACCTATGTAAAGGTTTCAAGTGACTTAAACACTCCGTTTTTGGGGCAAAATGGTCCTTTTCCCACCCTTATTTAGCCATAAACATGAAATTCAGTTTCCAAAGACCCCAAAGTACACCTTAATTCATCAAAATTGTTCAAGAACTCTCTCTAGGGTTTCAAAATTAAAACCCAAGTAGTTCAAGATTCAACCATGGATTTTCAAAATAAATTGAAGATTTGGAATCTCCACAACGTAGGCTTCGAGAAGCACCTATTATATTCACATATAGAGGTACGTGGGGTTATCTCAAAAATCTCATGGGCTTAAAAATTCATGTTTTAAAAATGGAGGTTTTGAAATTATGAATATAAACATGTTTTCAAGCATCTTTATGATATTTATTTGGTCTTTAGGCCTAATACCAAAGTGATTTGATAAATGATATATGTATATGCATGTATTCCAAAAAGATGTTAACTTGAGAGAATGAATGATATGAAATCCCTCTCATGATGTGAATTTGTTTTAAATGTTCATATGATGTAAATTGTTTGAAAACATCTTGAAAGGCATGACATGAAATGTTTTGAGAATTTATATAATTTTGACTTGAAAATAAGAGGGCTATTTGTGTTGAAACATGTTGAAGACAATGGTTGAATAAGAAGAATGATATGATATTGATGGCTTGCAAGTCGGGTACGACGATACCCTACAAAATATAATATGTGATTCAATCAGATGAAATTTGAATGCATTGATTTTACCTGAGATAGGTGGATGCCCGAAGAAGGCGTTTGAGTGTAAGGGATCATCGCTGAAAACCGTGTTTGCCGATATGGGAATTTGGTACCCTACTTTGTGATCTTGCGTACCTGACTTTATGTCAATCCCAAGTTGGGACTATGGTTAGGAGCCCTGTTTTGTGATCTTGTGCACTACCATTGGGTCGAGACACCTTGCTGTGTGATCTTGTGTGTTTTTTCTTCACTTATACTCTAATCTCAGCGGCATCCGAGGTTTGACAATTGATGTAAATATGATATGTAGGGTATTCCACCTAGCTCAACTTCATTACATTATTGTTGAAACCAATTACATGACGCCCATGTGTTTTCAAATGATTTGATATGAAGCTGCTTTATAATGGCTCTCAACTATATTTTGTAAAAATATTATGTTTTGTTTTGATATCTTTGCATACCATTACTTTTGTATGGACTCCCTTCCCTCCCAGTTTTGGAGCACAGTCTAGGGGTCCAGAAAATTAGTAGATTTCCTCAGACAGATTCCCAGAGTCACTTGGTGAGCCTTCTATATTTTGGAAGGCCCAATATCTAGCAGTTTCATTTCACTTATTAGTTTTGGGTCTACTGGGGTCCTTGTCCCAGTTTTCAGATAGATATTTGTTTCAGTCATGTAGTAGAGATTTCCCAGACATTATAGAGATGTTGATTGAGATTGTGGGACATTATTCCCCATTATTGTTTTCATATGGTTCTTGACCGTGTTTCCATTATATAGTGGATCTTTTGCATTTTTTTCATATAAGTCATGTGCATGATTACCAGATAGATAAGGGGTGTTTTGGGCCTTAATGGTTTGCAATACTCGTCACGACTAGGGCCCCAGTTCGGGTCGTGACATTAGTACTCTCACTAGAAGTCACCCCCATGACAGATTTTGAACCATGTCTTAGAATTTCTGTGGATCCTCTTAAGATTTGGATCCTGAGATACAGGAAGATTCATTTGGGTAAAATCCCAAATCCTATAGGCAGTAGTATTGCCATTTGGTTGAATAAAACAACGACTGGCTGAACATTCTGAGCTGCCACAGAATGGGCTAGAGGTGTTGGCTAGTTTACGTTTCTTCTTGCATTTGTATTTCTAGGAGGTATGTTCTGTAAATAGATGGGAGAATAGATTAGACAGAGAGTTTAACATGGGCATCATGCTCAGTCACACCACATAAACATTGAAAGAGGGGAAACTTTTCTTAAACACTTCTAGACTCTTGTATATAAGTGTGGCGTGCTTCAAACCCATGCACGAGATTGTACTTGATGGGACTTTTAGACTTCCTAGGATACTTTAAAACCTTACACTCTGATACTAAGTTTTTAATGCCCGGAGAGTACACTTTGGGTTCCAGACAGTGCTTACAATCTCAAGGAACCACAAGCTAACTCATGAGCTGGTACCTGCTGTGAGCAATGAATAATAATAACAAAATACATGTGTAGAATATCTAAATATGCCATAAGGTTTTAAATACTAAAACATTTCTTAATCATGAATCTGGAAACATCAACCCAAAATCAAATGTCTAAAACAAATAAAATAATGACAAAATTGGCTGTCTGTTTGAAATGTCTAAAAGCCTCTAAACCGACTGAATATGAGTTAATGGTCATGTCCCAACAAAATCCAAATAAGTACTGAACTAAAAACATGAAATTAAATATAGACTATCCTCGAAATACAAGGACTCACCACTGCTATGGCTGATAATCTGGAAGGTCTATGCGTGATCCGAGAACTAAGCATTCGAACCTATGATATGACATATCATAGCACAAGAAACGGGTATGTGATTAGTACCTTGAATATACTGGTATGCTAATTGAGGTAGGATAATATACATGGTTTCATGTGCATGAATAATACCTAATGGAATAAATAACAAGAAATACTCAATTGAATGTATGAAATCTATAAATATTGAGAATGTATAAAATCTATGATTACTGAAAATGCATGAAATCTGTGAATACTGAGAATGCATGAAATCTGTAAATATAGAGAATGCATGAAATATATGAATACTGAGAATTCATGACATCTGTGAATACTTAGAATTTATGAAACTTGTGAATACTGAGAATGCGTGACAAAGCACAAACATGTTCTGATTATAATCTATACACTGAGATATTTAAATATAATAATTGAATTACCAACATATGTATGCTATGGTCAAGCAATTGAAACTGAATTACTGAGTTGATTACTGGGCTGAGACTGTGGGAGCTATCATCTAATCAACGTTCCCTAATGTTCAATTTGGGGTCCAACCTGTGACCCCATTTTGAAGGATGTAAGTACCGTGCCAGGGATACTGACATTGGATGTGTGGATCCACTAAAGTATTACCCAAAAAACTAAGGGTTACCCTCAACTGATAGGTACACATATGAGATCAACGCTCAACCAAAAGGTTAACATCTCAACCTACATTGGGTACGTACTTCTGGAACGCAGGGACTACTTCTATGGTTGTACCCTCAACTGGCAGGTGAGCCCCTATCCCTGGTTTCGCTCAATGGTAAATCGTACTCCCAACTATACTGACTCAGAATACTGAACTATTCTAAAATTAACTGATTATGCTAGCTGACTTAACTGATAATGCTCATTGCATATTCAGAAACTATTCTAAAGATACTAACACTAAGTAATGAGCTATGTTTTTGGGTATTCATAACAACCAGGACTCGACAATAATAATAGTAAAATAATACTAAAATTTGGGGACATAATATGAAAGCATTATTCAAAATTCATTCTCATAGGAATTTCATTAAATACTTAACATTCATAGTTTAAGCTAAGCATGGGAATAGTTTAAAGCTTGTAGTAGTAGTATGAATTCAACATCAACATCACTAAGTATGATTTAAATTAGTGAATAACAACATTAAAACAGACGGGGTTCGACAACAACAATAATTTCATGTAAATATGGTATATAATTACAATTCATGAGAGTTCGTGGTTAAAATAACAATTAAAATTACATTAGATTGTAAAGATCACTACTTTGAATTAGAACTTGGATACTTGGACTCCATGGGTGAATGGAACCCATGGATGAACACATATCATACTTGGGTTGATGAATTCTTGAGAATTAATGGCGAATTCTTGAGTTTTGACCTTAAACTTTGAAGGCTAGGGTTTTTGTTCTTGAAAGAAGGTAACTTAATTTGAGTAAGTGAAAATAATAAGCAAATAATGCTCTATTGGGACTTAAATCCCATGTTTGAATGGATTTGGGTCTTTGGGAAAACACCAAACTGTCCCTGGAATTTAAATAATAAAAATTGGAAATCCTAATTTTGACACCCGGCATGATGCAGTGCAATCACGTTGGGCTACTGGAAAGATGACAATCCATATTTGGGCCAATGCAAAGTGCGGTGCGATCGAGTTGCGCCTCATGAAATGGACAATTGTGAACTGGAACCTTAGCGCGACCTGACACCAGCACGGTTACCAACTAGAAAATGAACAATTGTAGAATAGACCCTTGGCGCAACGCGGTGGCAATCGCAATGACATAACGGAAAATGATGAGTGTGAAATTTGCAATCACCGCGATGCGTCCTTATCACATTGGGCTACACTTTTACACTAAAAGTGCCCTAACTTCTCACCCGATTATCGAATTTAGGAGAAATTGGTATCGTTGGAAAGGTAATTCAATTTCCTATAGCTTGGTGGGTTTGAGATGGAAAATTCTTGCTAGAGTAAAGGATATGCTCTTTTGAATTTGAATAAAGCAACATTCTTATCAAAAATTTAATCGGTAAGGAATATTTTGATTCGTCTAACAACTAGGAGTTATTTGAGAGTTTACTAAACATCGAAATAACTCATAAAACTATCAAAAAGATATAATGTTTTATGCATGCACTTGAAACATGACTCTAGCATTGGTTTGGATTTTCAGGGTATTACAGTATCTCCCCCGTGGGAATATTCGTCCTTGAATGAGACTGGTTAGATCAAAAGCACTGAGAAACTGAGATTACATGTTGAATCTACGTGAATACATTAATGAGTTTGATACATGATTCATGACTGAACTGGTTCTATGCATGACTCACATGAGAATGACATACAGCTGAAACCAAGCATAGGAATGAGAAATTCTAAGTATATCGTTACCTGAAGATGGGTTTGAGTTTGTGGAGAAAAGATGAATGTACTTGGTCTGCATATCTGCTTCTGCTTCCCAAGTGGCTCTCTCAACGGCCTGATTTCACCCAAGAACTTTGAATAGGGGGACTTTTTTTTTCCTTAGTCCATGAATTTGTCGATCAAGGATTTCGACTGGAATTTCATAGTAAGAAAGGTTGTTCTGAAAATCTATGCTTTTGAAAGGAACGACAACTGCTGGGTATCCAATACACTTCTTTAGCAAAGAGATATGGATACTGGGTGCACTGATGCTAAGTCCGTAGGAAACTCAAGCTCATAATCCACCTTTCTAAAATAACTCAAAATTCTATAAGGACCAATATATCAGGGACTAAGCTTCCCCTTCTTACCAAAACTATTCACTCCCTTCATGGGAGAGATCTTCAGATATAAAAAATCACCAATCTCAAACTAAAGATCGTTCCTTCTCACATCTGTATAAGATTTCTTTCAGCTCTAGGCTGCATTAAGCCTCTCCCTAATCAATTGTGCATTCTCTGAAGCATCAAACACCAAGTCAGGCCCTATCAAAGCGGTTTCCACTACTCCAAATCAACTAATCCTAGATCTAAATCATCTTCCATGTAGAGCCTCAAACAGAGCCATATGAACACTGGTATGATAACTATTATTATACATGAATTCAATCAAAGACAAATAGTCATCCTAACTGCCCTTAAAGTCGACTACACACGATCAAAACATATCCTCAAGGTTCTGAATGGTCCTATTTCCTGACCATCTGTCTGGGGTGAAAGGTTATACTTAGATGAACATGGGTACCAAGACCCATCTAAAAAGCTTTCCAAAAGTGAGAGGTAATGTAAGTACCTCTATCTGAAATAATGGACAATAGAACACCATGCCATCGAACCAACTCTCTGATATATAGATTGGCATAGTCCTAGACTAAATAAGAAGTATGACTGGAAAGAAATAGGCTGATTTGGTCATCTTTTCCATAATGACCCAAATCAAATCATGCTTCTAACGAGTATGAGGCAAACTTGTCACAAAATCCACGTTCACTACTTCCCACTTCCAAGTAGGAATACTGAAATCCTGCATAGACCCACAAGGCTTCTGATGCTCAATCTTAACCTGTTGACAAGTACAACACTTAGCCACAAACTCTATAATATTCCTCTTCAGCCCACTCCATCAATTATTTTCCCACAGATCACGGTACATTTTTTGTGGCCCCTAGATTAATAGAGTGCATGTGCTTCTACAAGAATTAACTGTATCAACTAATTAACACACGACACACATAATCTACCCTGGCAACCCAGTACACCATCTTCCCCTTAGAAGAAAACCTCTAATTTCAGATCTCTGGCTGACTCCTTTAGTTTCACCCGCGTAGGATCCCTATCCTAATTTTCTTTCACTTTCGCAACCAAAGAAAATTACAAACTATTCTGAACTCCAATACTACCCTCCGCTGAATCAACCAAACAAACTCCTAGCATAGTAAGATGATGAATTTCTATAACTAAATTATTTTTATCACTCTCGACTTGAGCAACACTACCCATAGATAATTTACTTAAGGCACCTGCCACTACATTAGCCTTGCCCAAATGGTATAAAACACTCATATCATAATCTTTCAGCAATTCTAACCATCTTCTCTGAGGAAAATTCAAATACTTCTGCGAGAATACATACTTTAAGCTTTTGTTATCAGTGAGCACATCAACATGCACCCTATAAAAATAGTGCCTCCAAATCT
Source organism: Capsicum chinense (assembly GCA_026120095.1). Taxonomy (NCBI): domain Eukaryota; kingdom Viridiplantae; phylum Streptophyta; class Magnoliopsida; order Solanales; family Solanaceae; genus Capsicum; species Capsicum chinense. The sequence goes on along the minus strand of JAPEIP010000006.1, from coordinate 70,504,516 downwards.
GTAAGGCAAACACAATAGCTGCTAACTAAAGATCATGGTAGGGTAATTATGTTCATGGGGCTTAAGCTATCTAGAGGCATAGGGTACAACCTTACCTTCTTGCATCAAAACATACCCCAAACTAACTCTAGAAGCATCACAGTACACAGCAAACCCATCTAAACCATCTGGCAATGTTAAAATTGGGGTTGTGGTGAGTCAAGTCTTCAACTCCTAAAAACTCTTCTCATAAGAAATTGACCACTGAAAATTAACTTTCTTCTAAGTCAATCTGGAAATGAGGTATGCAATAGGCAAAAATCCTTCAAAAAACCATTGTTAATAACCATCCAAACCCAATAAACTCTTGATATCTAATGGAGAGATAGGTCTGGGGCAGTTTCTCACTAGCCCGGTCTTTTGAGGATCGACTCTAATGCTGTCTCCAAAAATAATATGGACAATTAAAGCTACTGATTTTAGCTAAAATTAGTACTTACCGAATATAGTGAATAACTGATGGGCTTTAAGTGTCAACAATACTATTCTGAGGTGTATGTATGATTATTTTCATTACGAGAATAGACAAGAATGTCATCATTAAAGATTATGACGAACATGCCTAAATACTGTTTGAACATACTGCTCATCAAGTCCATGAACGCTGCTGGGGCATTAGTGAGAGCAAAGGATATGACTAGAAACTCGAAGTGACCATATCGAGTTCTGAGTACTATTTTTGGAATGTCATATTCTCTGACTCTGAGCTGATGATAGTTGGATCCGATGTCTATATTAGAAAAGCAACTGGCACCCTGAAGTTGATCGAAAAAGCCATAAATTCTTGGAAGTAGATATTTGCTTATGATATTGAATTTGTTCAACTGACTGTAGTCAATACACATTCTAAGAGAACCATCTTTCTTATGCATGAACAAAACTAGTGCGTCCCATGAGGAGATGTTGGGACTAATGAATCCCTTACTAGGAGATCTTTCAACTATTCTTTCAACTCATTGAGTTCGGCTTGAGCCATTCTGTATGCCAAAATAGAGATAGGCTGGGTATCTAGAAAAAGGTCTATTTTTAAGTTAATTTTCCTTTTGGGAGAAACTTTGGGAAGATCTTTAGGAAATACATCTAGAAATACGCTCTCTACCGAAACTAACTCAAGGTTAGGAGTCTCAAAATTTGAGTCTTTGACTTGGACAAGATGATAAATACACCTCTTAGATATCATTTTTCTCACTGTAAGGTACGAAATAAGCTGACCCCTAAGAGCTGTAGTACTACCCCTCCATTCAAGGATTGGTTCATTTGGAAATTGAAAATGAACTGCTCTGTTTCTACAATCAACATAATCATAACATGAGTAGAGCCAATCCATTTCAAGAATGACATCAAAATCTATCATCTCTAACTCTACAAGGTCTACTGAAGTGAATTTCTAAGATACTATGATTGGAGAGTTCCTATATACTTGCCTATCTACAATAGAGACACCTAATAAGGTAGATCCAAAAAGAGGCTCTGCTAAGATTTCGATACTAACTCTAAAGTTCCTGGATATATAAGGGGTTACAAAAGAAAGAGAATCTCCAAGGTCTATAAAGCATAAACATGTAAATGAAAGACCTGTAATGTACCAGTAACAACCTCAGGAGATTTTCGCTTATCCTATCGGGACTGAAGTGCATACAATCTATTTGGATACTGACCACTAGAAGTACTAAAAGAGGCACTCTGCTAAGTCGGCCGATTGAACGAATAGAGGGGCGACTAGACTGACCTTTCTAACCATTATTTAGGCAATCCCTAGTTCAGTGGCCTGGCTTCCAACACCCAAAACATATATCACTATCGGCCCTACAAATAACCTGATGGTTTCTACCATATTTTTGCCAAAATGAATCGGTACAAGCATTATTAACACTACCTTGGGACATAGGTCCTAGCGCCTTCTCCAATTGTTATTTTTGAATTTTGACATGGGAACACTAGCTAAAGATGAAGCTGGGGATAAATATTTCTAATGAAATTGGGGATAGTTACCACCTTCTAACCTTGGCTTGTTGAAATTAAAGTTACCTATTCTAGCCCTCTTTTTCCCCCTTCCCTCTCCTTCGTCTTCTACTCCTCAATCTATTGAGTGTGGACCATAAGCCTAGATAAGTCCATCTCCTTAATCAATATTGCAGTCCTGTACTCTGTGACAACACTGTTAGATACACCAGACATGAACTTACTCATCTTAGGCCTACTATCAGCTACCACATGAGGAGCATACCTAGATAATTTTGTAAACTTGAGGGAATACTTTTTCACACTCATATTTTCCTGACTCAAGTTAATAAAATCTTATCACCGTGGCTTCTGTCAACTCCAATAGAAAGAATCTGTCTGAGAAGGCTGCAGCAAAACTGTTCCCATTCTATAGGCCCTGCATTGGAATCTCTATCTACCTTCTACTGCTTAAACCATGTATAAGCCACAACCTGTAACTGGAAAGTAGACAATAAAACACTCTCACTAGAAGTAATCCCAATAATATCTATTACCATATGAACCATGCATAAGAATTCCTATGAATCCTTTTTAGATTTGGATCTTGAAAATAGAGGATGATTTATTCGGGTAAAATCTTAAATCCTAGCGGCGGCAATATTGGACAATGGATTGGCTGGAATAGCAGTTGGCTGAACATTCTGAGCTACCACAGGATAGGATAGAGTAGTGAATGCAGCTCTGAACTCTACATGAGAAACATGCTCGTTCAGGGGATCTTCCTGAACGGGCGAAGATATTGGCTGGTTTATGTTTCTTCTTTCATTTGTCTTTTTGGGAGGAATGTTCTGTAAATGGAAGAGAGAATATATTAGACAAAGAGTTTAACATAGCATCATTCTTAGTCACACGACATGAAAAATGAAAGAAGGGAAACTTTTCCATGAATACCTCATAGCTTCTTGCCCATAAATTTGGCCAGCTTCACACCCATGCATACGACTCTACTTTATGCGGCTTTTAGACTTCCTAGGATACTTTCTTAGTCTCTGATATCAAGTTTTTAACACTCAAAGAGTACACCTTGGGCACTACAAAATACTTACAATCTCGAGGAACCATAAGCTAACCCATGAGCTAGTACCTACTGTGAGTACTGAATAATAACAACAAAATACATGTGCGAGATATTTGAATATACCATAAGGTTTTAAATACTAAAACTTTTCTTAATCATCAATCAAGAAACATCAGCCAAAAAATAAATGTCTAAAACTGATAAACTAATGACAAAACTAGTTGTCTATCTGAAATGTTCGAAAGCCTTTAAAACTGACTAAATATGAGTTGATGGAACAGGCCCAAACTAACTCCAACTAACTACTAAACTGAAAACATGAAAGTAAATATAGCTTGTCCTCAAAATATAAGGACTCGCCACTACTACACCTGATAATCTGAAAGGTCTATGCGCGATTTGGGAAATAAGCATTTGAACCTATGATATGATACATCATAGCATAAGAAACGAGTATGCGATCAGTACCTTGAATTTACTGGTAAGGTAAATAAGATAGGCTGATATGCATTATTTTATGTGCATGAATAATAACTGACTGAATAAATAGCATGAAATACCGAATAGAATATATAAAATTTATAAATATTGAGAAGGCGTGAAATCTGTAAATACTAAAAATGCATGAAAACTATAAATACAGAGAATGTATTAAATTTGTGAATACTAAAAATATGTGACCAAGCATAAAAATATTCTGATTATAATCTGTAAATTGAAATATTGAAATTTGGTAGCTGAATTACTATTATCTGTAGGATATGGTCAAGTAATTTAAAATGAATTATTGAGTTGATTACTAGACTGAGACTGTGGGAGCTACTATCTAACTAAAATACCCCAATAAGCAATTTGGGGTCCAACATGTGACCCTAGTTGGAAAGGTGTCAGTATCGCGCCATGGGTACTAACATTAGCTGTGTGGATCCACTAAAGTGTTGTCTCAAAAGATTAAGGGTTACCCTTAACTAGTAGGTACACGTATAAAATCAACCCTCAACTAGAAGTTTTACATCTCATTCTATGTTGGCTATGTAGTTCTGGAACATAGGGACAGCTACTAACGTTGCACTTTCAACTAAGAGATGAGCCCCCATCCCTGGATTCACTCAGTGCTAAATCATACTCCCAATTGAAATGTTCTAAAATTAACTGATTATGATAACTAACTACACTAATAAATCTTATAGCATATTCTGAAGATACTGAGACTAAGTAAACAACTATTTTTTGGGTATTCATAACCCCAGGACTCGATAACTATAATAGTAAAATAATACTAACACTTGGGGGACATAATATGAAAGCATCATTAAAAATTCATTCTCGTAGGCGTTTTATCAAACACTTTATATTCATAGTTTCAGCTAAGCATGGGAATAGCTTAAAGATTATAGTAGTAGTATGATTTCAAAATCAACACCACTAAATATGATTTAAATCTATGACTAACAACATTAAAACATGTGGTCTTTGATAACAATAGTAATTTTATGTAAACACGGTATATATTTACAATTCATGGGAGTACATAGTTAAAATCACTATTAAAATCACAATAGCTTGTAAAGAGCACAACTTTGAATTAGTAATTGGATACTTGAACTCCATAGGTGAAAGGAACCCATGGATGAACACTTAACATACCTAGGTTGATGAATTTGTGAGAATTGATGGTGAATTCTTGAGTTTCGATCTTGAAATTTGAAGGCTACGATTTTTCTTCTTGAAAGAAAGGTACTTTAATTTGTGTAATTTGTGAAAATAATGAGAAAATAATGCTATATTGGAACTTAAACCCCGTGTTTTGATGGATTTGGATCTATGAGAAAAGATCAAATAGTCCCTAGAATTTAAATTGCAAAAATTGAAAATCCCAATTTTGACAATCGACGCGACGCGGTGCAATCGCATCGGGCCACTAGAAAGCTGACAATCCCCATTTTACCAATGGTACAATGCGGTGTCATCGCACTGTACCTCTGGAAATGGATAACTACCAACTGGAACCTTAGTGTGACCTGGCACCATTATGGTGCCCCACTTGAAAATGGACAATTACAAAATGGATCCTTGGCGCGACACAGTGCCAATTGCAGTGACACACTAGAAAATCATGAGCATTAAATTGGCAATCACTGTTACATAGGCTTATTGCGTTGGGCTACTATTTTACACTAAAAGTGCCCTAACTCCTCACCCTAGTATCAAATTTGGGCGAAATTGGTATCATTGGAAATCTAATTCAATTTCCTATATCATGGTGAGTCTTGATCTGGAAAATTATTCGTAGACTAAAGGACATGATCATTTGAAGTTGACTAAAGCAAAATTCTTATAAAAAATTTAATCGGTAAGAAATATTTTGATTTGTCTAAAAACTGGGAGTTATTTGAGACCTTAATAAACATCAAACTAACTCATAAAACTATCAAAAATCTATAATGTATTATGAATGCACCTGAAACATGACTCTAGAATTGGTTTGAATTTTTGGGGTATTATAATATCTCCCCCTTGGGAATATTCATCCTCGAATGAGATTGGTTAGACTGTAGGCACTGAGGAACTGAGATTACATACTGAAGATACATTATTACATGACTGAGTCTGAAATATGATTCATGACTAAATTGGTTCTGTGAATGCATAAATGACATGAGAATGATATGTAACTGAAACTTAGCATGGGAATGAGAAATTCTAAGAAGATAGTTACCTGAAGCTGAGTCTGAGTTTGCAGAGAAAAGATGAGGGTACTTGGTCCATGTATTTGCTTTTGCTTCCCAAGTGGCTCCCTTAACAGACTGATTCTGCCAAAGAACTTTGACTAGGGGAACTTCTTTGTTCCTTAGTTTATGAATTTGATGATCAAGGATTTTGACTGGAAGTTCTTTGTAAGAAAGGGTATTCTGAACATCTATGCTTTCTAAGGGGACGACAACTGTTGGGTTTCCAATACATTTATTTAGAAAAGAGATATGGAATATTGGGTGCACTGGTGCTAAGTCTTCAGGAAATTCAAGCTCATAAGCCACCTTTCCAAAATGGCTCAAAATTCTATAAGGACCAATATATCGGGGACTAAGCTTCCCCTCCTTACCAAACCTCTTCACTTCCTTCATGGGAAAGATCTTCAAATATACAAAATCACTAATCTCAAACTCAAAATCTTTCCTTCTCAAATCCGCATAAGATTTCTATTGGCTCTAGATTGCCTTAAGCCTCACCCTAATCAATTGTACTTTCTCTAAAGCATCAAACACCAAGTCAGGCCCTATCAAAGCAACTTATCCTACTTCTTACCAACTAATCAAAGATCTATATCTTCTTTCATATAGAACCTCAAACGGATTCATCTGAATAATGGAATGATATCTTTTTTTATACGTGAATTCAATCAAAGAAAAATAGTAATCCCAACTGTCATTAAAGTTGACTACACATGCTTTCAACATATCTTCAAGGGTTTGAATGGTCCTCTCTACTTGATCATTTGTCTTTGGGTGAATCATTGTACTTAGGTGAACTTGGATACCAAGACCCTTCTGAAAAGCTTACCAAAAGTTAGAGGTAAACTGAGTACCTCTGTTAGAAATAATGGAAAGCAGAACACCATGCCACATAACCAACTCTCTGATATAGAGCTTGGTATACTCTTAGATTGAATAAAAAGTATGGACTAGCAAGAAAAAGGCTGATTTGGTCATCCTATTCATAGTAACCCAAATCGAATTATGCTGCTGACAAGTATGAGGCAAACCTATCACAAAATCAATGTTCACTACTTCCCACTACCAAGTGGGAGTACTAAACTCCTGCATACACCTACTAGGCTTCTTTTGATAAATCTTAACCTTCTGACAATTGGAGAACTTAGCCATAAACTCTACAATATCCCTCTTCATCCCACTCCACCAATAGATTTCCAACAGATCACGGTACATCTTTGTGGCCCCTGGATGAATAGAGTAATGTGCACCATGCACTTCTGTAAGAATTTTCTACCTTAACTCATCAATACATGGCACACATAATCTACCTTGGTAATGCAGTACACCATCTCCCTCTTAGGAGAAAACCTTTATTTTCTAATCTCTGACTGACCCCTTTAGTTTTACCCGACTAGGATCTTTATCCTGCTTTTCTTTCACTTTGGCAGCCAAAGAAGATTTAGAACTTTTCTGAACCCAAATGCTACCCTCAGCTCAATCAACCAAATGATCACCTAGCTTGGAAAGATAATGAATTTCTCTAACTAACTTCTTTTTATCACTCTCGATATGAGCAACACTACCATTAGATAATCTACTTAGGGAACCTGTCACTACATTGGCCTTGTCTAGATGGTACAAAACACTTATATCATAATCTTTCAGCAATTCTAACCACATCCTCTGACGCAAATTCAAATACTTCTGCGAGAATTCATACTAAAAGATTTTTTGATCAGTGAATATATCAACATACACCCTATAAAATAGTGTCTCTAAATCTTTAGGCAAACAAAACAGCTTCTAACAAAATAGTTGGTCCTCTACCCTCTACCAAAAACACCCAAGCAATGAATTTAAGCACCCAAAAGGGCATTATTTGCCCATCTTCTGCAAATCAGCTCTCATAAAAACCCTTCCTTTCCCCAATGAACAAAGTTTAACTTTTTTATCAAGAACAGAAGGATTTAAGTTTTGAATTCAATATTTCTTCAAGAATCCAAGAGTTAAAGCTTCCTAGTTCAAAAAACCTTCCAGAAAAATCAAGAATCTAAGTTCCCTAATCCAAGAATTTCAAGAAAAATTTCAAGATCATTTCCGAGGCCTTCAAGGTCAAGATTTCTACATTAAATAAAGTCTATTTAGGTATGTGGGGGGGGGGAGGGGTTATGAACGATGGAATCCTTTCACCCTTGTGCCAAAAATTACATTAGTTTAAGATTTGAGTACTTGTTTTGAATTAGGGTTTACACCCAAACTCCTATATATTCTTGAAGCATGTTATTATCATGAAATTTAAAAATTTTAGTGTATATATCAAGAAGTGTCT
>JAPEIP010000006.1:70482197-70496312 GCA_026120095.1 Capsicum chinense | reverse complement strand
CAAGTATGAGGCAAACCTATCACAAAATCAATGTTCACTACTTCCCACTACCAAGTGGGAGTACTAAACTCCTGCATACACCTACTAGGCTTCTTTTGCTAAATCTTAACCTTCTGACAATTGGAGAACTTAGCCATAAACTCTACAATATCCCTCTTCATCCCACTCCACCAATAGATTTCCAACAGATCACGGTACATCTTTGTGGCCCCTGGATGAATAGAGTAATGTGCACCATGCACTTCTGTAAGAATTTTCTACCTTAACTCATCAATACATGGCACACATAATCTACCTTGGTAATGCAGTACACCATCTCCCTCTTAGGAGAAAACCTTTATTTTCTAATCTCTGACTGACCCCTTTAGTTTTACCCGACTAGGATCTTTATCCTGCTTTTCTTTCACTTTGGCAGCCAAAGAAGATTTAGAACTTTTCTGAACCCAAATGCTACCCTCAGCTCAATCAACCAAATGATCACCTAGCTTGGAAAGATAATGAATTTCTCTAACTAACTTCTTTTTATCACTCTCGATATGAGCAACACTACCATTAGATAATCTACTTAGGGAACCTGTCACTACATTGGCCTTGTCTAGATGGTACAAAACACTTATATCATAATCTTTCAGCAATTCTAACCACATCCTCTGACGCAAATTCAAATACTTCTGCGAGAATTCATACTAAAAGATTTTTTGATCAGTGAATATATCAACATACACCCTATAAAATAGTGTCTCTAAATCTTTAGGCAAACAAAACAGCTTCTAACAAAATAGTTGGTCCTCTACCCTCTACCAAAAACACCCAAGCAATGAATTTAAGCACCCAAAAGGGCATTATTTGCCCATCTTCTGCAAATCAGCTCTCATAAAAACCCTTCCTTTCCCCAATGAACAAAGTTTAACTTTTTTATCAAGAACAGAAGGATTTAAGTTTTGAATTCAATATTTCTTCAAGAATCCAAGAGTTAAAGCTTCCTAGTTCAAAAAACCTTCCAGAAAAATCAAGAATCTAAGTTCCCTAATCCAAGAATTTCAAGAAAAATTTCAAGATCATTTCCGAGGCCTTCAAGGTCAAGATTTCTACATTAAATAAAGTCTATTTAGGTATGTGGGGGGGGGGAGGGGTTATGAACGATGGAATCCTTTCACCCTTGTGCCAAAAATTACATTAGTTTAAGATTTGAGTACTTGTTTTGAATTAGGATGGACACCCAAACTCCTATATATTCTTGAAGCATGTTATTATCATGAAATTTAAAAATTTTAGTGTATATATCAAGAAGTGTCTATGTTATGTTTTTGTAAACTTACATGATTTAGATTGTGAATGAGATTGCATTATCTTTTGTTGTTATTGTAAAGTATTTTAAGAATCATATTTAGCATGAAGTTTTGATGTGAATTGATATGAGTTAGAAGCATGGGTTTTAAGACCTAAGTTTAAGTCTTGAGATTTTAAGAATATTATATTTTATGAACTCTTTGATAAGCATGTATTTAGATTTTAAGAAATCTTCTGATCCTCAACTAAGATATGGAATTGACACATTTAGTTTTGACTATAGTTTAAAATAGATAGATGTATAACTGGTGTTCATTATAATCCCTTATGCTATTTTAAGGTAGATTTTCTATAGAATGAGCATATAAACCAAGAGAGTAGTATTTAGCACTAAGTTGGGTATGTGTCTCAGTTCACATGCCCTATAACTACGAGCCAATGTAGGTTTAGTTTATTCCCTGTTTATATGGATGCAAATACAGATTATAATCACTTAGCTCAGGTCCTACTCCTTGGCAAGAGTATGATATCTTTCTCCAACACAAGCTTTTCCTCTAAGGGGAACTAGACGTTGGACACCATGATAGCTCACATGGTGTATGTCGGTTAGAAAAACCTCTCTAAGTCCTAGGATAGAATAGCAGAACAACTTTTAGAAACAAAGTGTAAAGTCTCACAATATTATTCAGATGTGGTTTTACATAAGATAATAGCTATGAGGTTTTAGTGTTCAGCTTACATATGTTAAAGGTGAGTCTTTTACACGTAACCTTTATTATTTAAAAGTATACTCAACTTTAGTCCTAATTATTTCACTAATATAAAAAATAAAAGTACAGTTTTCTATTAGAACTAAGTGTTATGGCTCACAAAGTTATTCTTATGCTTCATTACTCATGTTAATGATATTTTCACATCTTTGTTTTATTCAAGAAAAGGTAAGTCATTTACACTTAGCATGCATTTCTTACAAGTTTATATAAAGAATGAGTTATTGTTTTTACTCATGCATTCACCCCCACATGCTCAATACATTCCAAAAGTGTTGATATATATGACTATGTGTTACATTATTTAATAATGTAGGTATAAGTTGTAGAACATGTATCATAATTAAAAAGTTTGCAGCTTCCAGTCAGTAGCTGATTAGTTCTTTTGATTCAAGGGCTTCAGTCAGTCATAGTTTGAGTAACATTTTATATTCTTTATTCAGTTATATAAATTAGGGATAGTTTGGGGGTTATGTCTCGACTACCTATAGTCAATACTTATAGAGACTTCATAGATAGTCAGTAGAGTTGATGTATTTGATTCCAGTATTTTTTTGTATAATGAAAGTTGTAATCATTTTAATATAATTTTGTATTGATCGTATTCAGAAAAGATTTATCTTTTGTATATTTTATTTGGATTTGTGTATTGTATTCAGTCTCTCATGAGTTATGCCAGTATAAGGGTTATCTTGGGATCACTTGCGGTACTAAGCACCATGTGAGATGCAGGGGGTAGAAAACTTGGTATCAGAGCACAGAGTTTAAGTCCTAGGATGTCTTTGAAGCCGTGTCCAGTAGAGTCTTGCAAAATAGTAAAGAGTCGTCCGCACTTTTTTTTGAGAGGCTATAAGACATTCTAGAAATATTTCTATTCCTTCATACTCTAGATCGTACAGTAAAGTGTGTTACTCTATTTTCTCAATCTATGCAATTTTCTTGAGATAACAAGATTAGCAAGTTCTAATTTCTCCCAAGATAATGCTCTCAAATTTACTACCTATAATTTAAGAAGTCAAGAAAGGGGCTTGAGAGGAGATCACTAGTGTGTTATAAGTTCCTCATGTTCAAAGTTATACCCTCATGAGTTACTCAGTTAAGATAAAATAATATGTATATTTAGATTCCTCGTTAACCCTTCAATACAGATAATGCTCATGAGTGGAGATAGTATGAACCTAGATTGTTAAATAGAGTTTCCATTCGAGGGATATTAAAACCTAGAGTGATATGATTTATAAGTAGTAGAACCTTCGTATAGTTGGAAGTGTGGGTATAGAAGTGTAGTGACAAGTGGGAATAACAATTGATAGAAAGTATAGAGATAAAATTATGCATGTTATCAAGTTTGTGTTAAGGTGATATGTCCTTGTGTATTATTTTAGGGGTAATTAATGTGGTACAGGTTCATTGGTGAAAGGAATATAAAGAGTTATTAGTTAATGTAAATTATTGTTTGGTTGAAGAAGGAAAAGAGTTATTGATGATATTTATTATGTTAGGAAAGTATAGGATATTCATGAATTATTTGATGGTTGGGTATTGCTAATTTAGACTTACCTTATGGCTGGAAAAGGAGTTTAGTTGAAACTTATAGAGCTATAAAATTAATTTAGGTGTGTAAAAGGGTAAATACTTGTAATGTATAGATGGAGGAGGTGCTAATGTATTATAATAAGATAGACAATATTATCATGATCAATTATTGTTATTATAAGGCTTTAGTGGTCTAGTGTTTCGTGATGTCCTATTTTATAACTTCTAAGTGAGAATAGTATGTGAGGTTGGGTTGTTAATCACACCTAGAACTAGACACTAAATTTTAACAGTGGATAGTCTTCAAGGTGGATGTAATGATTACTTAGTTAGTGATGCTAGTTATATGGAGGTAAACCAATAGGTTTAAAATAGTGAATGCAAGAGTTTAAGTTGATTTATTCATAATTTAGTATGATGTTGTAAGTACTATGTAAAGGTATGCCCAAGGTGATATGGGGTTGCATTATTTTGTAAGGTTACTAGGTGTTGTGTGTGGTTAGTAATACCTTTGATTTTCTAAGTGGAAGAAGGCTAATTATATATAGTACATGGTGTTCTTAATAGCTAAGTTGAGGAGTTATGGATAGATGGTGTTGAGTCTTTGAAGTATGATTTTGATTCTTATGGGTTGGAAAAAATTTAAGTATAGAAGTGTGATCTTGGTAAGATATGATTATATGTTTAGTTAGGTAGGTATGTTTGCATATGAGAGTGTAAGTCTTTCACGATGATTATTAAAGCTAGAGAAAGTTAAGGATGGTCTATATAAATGGATTGTCTAAGAATGAAGTTTGTATTCTCTAGATATAGTTTATTCAGGTGAGTGAGCATTCATGTGTATACTATTAGAAAAAAGAAATTATGGCTCAGTATCGAGGATATGGAGTAAACCCATAAGCTTAGAATGTCAGCTTAGATCTAAGAGGGAGATGGTAGAGTGAAGAACCATTTCAAGTTTTAAGAATTAGATTATGATGCATTTCAATAAGAGTTGTGATAAGATAGTGATCCCTTCTTACTCTAGAGTGTTCCTTTGATTTTAGTCATTATTAACCAAATTCATATGTTGCATGGTAAATCCATGCCAAAGTCCAATGCTTATACACTTCATGCATATTCAAGTCCATTCTCATCTCCTTGTAAGTAAGTAACAACTTCACTCTATGATTAGGTTCATCCCTCATAAATCTATGAAACTCCATTCTTATGTTAAATATCTTATGATAACTATGAATTCATGCTTAATAGTATGATCAGTTCTCAGAAATCATGATACTAGTGAAATCTGCATTATATCATGTATATCCTCAATTTAGATCTCTTTAATGAATCCATGCCTTTGACGTTTTATTTCTGTAATACCCCATACTTTTACCTAGCTTAAATTCATCCCAAAGATGTCAAATACATTATTTAAAGATGAATACACTTTTACATATGTGGAATTTTCAATATTTCCACTTTTTGTTATGTGAGAAGTTGAATAAGCTTTCCATCGATACCAAATGCATCTAAATCCAATAACCAGGTAAGAAGTTATGGTGATTTAAAGTTTAAGTTGTATAACACCATCATTTTAGCCAATGGCGCATTGTTATATAAGCCAAAATGACGTTTGTCAGTTTCTAGTAAGACTCCGCGATTACACGCATCACTGAGGGCTCCTAAATCCAATGGTCCTTTTTTCATTAAATCTCTATGATGTCTCTGCGTCGTGCCAAACTTCTAGGTTGCAAAGAAAATGGCAACGCAATAGCTTTGCATCACACCATCTCCTAATTTCCCAGTTATCCAATTCCAATGACACAAGGCGATAGCGCCATATCGTGCCAGGTGCCCATTTCAAAAAAATTTCAATGAACATTAAAAGTTTCGTCCAGGGCTAAAATAGTCTTTTCCCAAAGACTTAACACATCCAGGTACGAGATTTAATCCCTAAAAATGTTTTGAATGATTATTACTCACTTTTTCCCTAATATTAATAACATTCTCTCTCAAGAAAACAAAACCTTAGCCCTTGAAAATCAAGGTCAATCTCAAGAAGTCCTTCCAAGAACTCCAAGAACATTCAAGGTTTCCTTTCTTAGGTATGCATTGTTTTCATTCATGGATTCCTTTCGTCCATGAAGCCCAAGAATCAAGTTTTAAACTATGAATTATGATATTCATGCTATATGTTGATTATGTTCATGTGGTTGTTGTTGTTGTATGATTCCCAAGTAGGTATCTTTATATGTTTTTATAGAATATGTAAGAATATGAGTTGAAAACCATGAATTGTAGTTGGTTATGATATGTTAATTTGATAATTATTACATGCCCTAAGTCATGCACCCTAAGTGATTGACAAAATGCCTAAGAGACTAGAAATTATGTAATATAGCTCAATTGTGACTTAAGTGATAGATTCATGTTTTACCCATATGTTCAAATTACTCCCATGCTATTGATATGCAATGTAGATGTTTGTTGAAGTGCTCATGATGCTAGAATATGGAATTATGACATTGATTATATGCATTCCTTCTATGTACAAGATTATGATAACTATGTACTTCATGAAATTCCCAACTTATTGTATTATGGATTCTTGATGTTGGCCGTGTATTCAAGAATGTCATGCCTTGTTAGTTTGCTTTTATTGAGCTATGGGCGTACTTGTACCCAACAATTTAGCTGTGTGCCAAGAACTAGTGTTATATTTTCATGATATCCTCAGTCAATTCATGTTTAGAAGAATTCATCTAGTCAGGTAACTCAAGAAAATTCTATAAACTTAGTAATCCCAATAAATCTCAGAAAGCTCAATAATTCAGTAATCTCAGTAGTAGTACATTAGTCAAAGAAACTCTATGAACTTAGTCTAGTTCAGTTCAATTAATCATGTTCAATGTATATTCAAAAGGGAGAAGGAGTTAGCACTGAGTGAGCCCAAGGATGGGAACTCACCTGTTATTAGAGGGTGTGATTCTTAGAAGCAATCTTTGCACTTCAGAACTACATAGCCAGCATAGGTTGAGACATCATAACTTTTTATATGAGGGTAGATGAGGTGGATTAACCATTTTTATGAGGGTCCCACTATTCTCATTAGAGTAACCTGTTATATAAGGGACACTCACAGTTTGTCCCTACCAGTGGTGTGGTATTGATATCCTTCTAATTGGGGTTACATATTGGACCCCAACTTAGCCATAATGGCATATTAGAGTCATTTCAGTTATATGACTACTTCCCACAGTTACAGTTTCAGACTCAGTCTCAGTATTAAAATTCAAATGGATTTTTAAGAATTTAAGGACTGTCAGATACAGTCAACTCAGAACAGAGCAAAACTCAGTCAGTTCCATTAGAACCTAGACTGTCAGATAAAGTTGCTCAGTATCAGTTATATAAGTTATTAGTTACTCATGTTATTAGTAATCAGACTCAGTAGTTGATACCATCACGAATTCAGTTATAGTCACTTATTCATGCATGTATTCTCACGTTTATGTTATACAGTCAGTTAACATTGTTCATGCATTTGAACCATTTTCATTTAGCCTACCTTACTTTCATACAAGTATATTCAATCATACTAACGTATTTGCGCTATGGTGTTTTATACCATAGGTTCAGAAGCACGAGCTCCCAAGCATCAGTAGCATTCCAGTTTCAGTAGTCAGAGTTAGCAGTGAGTCCTCATCCTTCGAGGACATGATTATTACTTTATTTCTTCATTACTTAGTTTATTTTAGTAGTTTGAGTTAGTTGGGGACATGTCCCATCAACTCCTTATTCAGACTGCAGTGTTTTTAGACTAGATGTTTTCAAACATTGTTTCAATTTTCATATTGTTGTACCACATTATTTAGATATGGTTTTACGAAATGTTTATCAGTTTTGAACCTTATAGCATTTTTTAGCCTACTATTTTGCATTTATGCAGTATTTTATGAAGTATTCAGGTACAGATATTAGTCATAGGTTAGCTTATGGTCCTTCAGGTTCATGAGCACCATGTAGGGTTCCTCATACCAGATTTGGGGTGCTACAATTCGCAAGGCCTGTATTAAGTGTCAAAGTTATATCTAGTATTCTTTTGTATTTCAGGTCCTTATGTGTTATCCCTTTAGTGAACTCTTCTTATGTTATGATAGTGGTGATGATAATGGATAAGATATGGTTTAGCTAAGAGAGAGTTGATGACCCTCATTAATAAAGATTGTTTATTCTTTTCTATCTTACGCTAAAAGATAAAGGAATATTGAGGAAAATCTTCGGTATATATCATAGTTAGTTGAGAATTCTTGGTATGTATTCGTAAGCATAGTGCAAGAAGTTTGTTGCTGATAGAGGTTTAGAGAATATGAGAAGTATGACTTTATGGGTGTTTTCCTTGAAGTTTAAATGTAGTTATAATGATATGCTTAAATATCATGTTAGGATATAAGTGGGTGAATGCAATATGCGCTAATGAATCCATAGTAAGACTTTTGAGTTAGAAATTAAAGTGGTAAGGCATGTTATGCTTAGGGTGATACAAGACTAATAAGGAAGGCACTAAATACACTCCAAATCACTCCAAAATCTTAAGGATCCAAGGACCTTTTTGGAGACCACTCTCGAATTCACTACCAACAACAAAAATACTAAATATAATGGTGTATTTGAAACAAAAATAGCAAACCAAACTAAGATTAACAACAATATATGAGGAAAAAAATGAACAACAATAATTTAGTAATTACAACATATGGATTACAAGAGAAATAATACATAACACGACTACAAGATTACAATAATGTAAATGATAGAGAGTGTGACATACACTACTATAATGATCAAGAACCTAAAGTTTGTTCAAGTACAAAGAACATTAATAATGATGGTAGTAAGACCTACACTAACATAAGAGAGTACCTCAACCCTACAAGCACCTAAGGTTCCAAGCAAACAAACAACAAAGTGAATCCACACTTATGTTGCCATCCTAGTTTCGGCCAAGCCTCTAAGGGTGAGAGAACTTGTCTTGTTTCAAGCGTGTTATACAATTTTCAATATTCAAAAACTAAGTAAAGAAACCCTAAAATGTTCCTTATATAGTGTATTGCAAATAAAAGGGAAAAAACAAAAAGGCCCCTTAGAGAATAGGAGCCCCTCTAGTGTGACTTAGTGGCTATTTTTGTTTTGTTTTAGCCCTTAATTACACTTATCTTGCAAAAACACTTGGACGAATTCAATACACACCAACATAAGTCCATCTACGTGATTGAACTGTATCATCCTCTCCATCTTGAGAGGAATTTGTCCACAAATTCAAGAAATCATCACCCACAAGCTCTCCTCTTTGAAACATCTTTTCAATACTCCTCTCAATGTTAGGATGTTCAACTAAGGTTTCTAAGAAGTCATCAAGCATGCTACTTAGAATTACATGGTCGACAACCAGCACATAAGAAGAATGGATGCTACACCTCTTCATAACTCTCGGCATCCCTTCTTCTTCACTTTCCTCACTCGCGGCTTCTTCTTCCACACCATCAATAAGAATGACTCTCCTTTCCCTATACATAGGCACTACACACTCTCCATTAATTGACCAAACATCTTCTCCACCTTTATAAATTTCAACCTCAGCTTCTAGCTCTCCATCTTGATATTTTATTACCCTCATTTGATTCAAGTACCATCTTCTCACCAAGGTAATATGATATTCCCTCCTTAAGGATTTCATTCTTTCAGTTTTGGAATTCGCTAGCCTTGTGCCCCCACCTTTGACATTTAAAAAATTAAAATCCCTTAGGATGAAAAGAGGAAGTTTGTTTACCTTTGTTTCTTGGAGGATACCTTTGGGAAGCCTGGGTTTCAGAATGGATAACCTTGTTCTTGGCTTGGGTGGCATTGGATGAGTGCTCTTGATTTTGGTGCCAATCCAAGGAAGCTTGTTGGAAATTCATAGACTTGGAAACCGATCGCTCTCTCTAAATTTCCAAGGCCGCTTGGAAGATGCCATCGATGGTGTCAAACTTGTGGAGGGTCATTCGAGAAGCTATGTCTCTATTCAACCCAACTTTGAATCATATAATGTCATGGCTCACTTGTTCTCCTCGATGGTCAAGCTTCAACATCAATTGTTGAAACCCGTCATAATATGCCACGACACTATTATTTCCTCATCTCAAGTTATATAACTTGGCAAGGATCTCCTGATAATATCTTTTAGGTAGGTAACTTTGTCTCATGAGACACCTTAGCCGAAACCAAGGAGGGGGCTTCCCCTCAACCAAAATATTACCAAAATTCTTAACATATTCCCACCATGTATTAGCATAACTATCAAAGTGATCAATCGTATAGGAACTCTTTTTCTCCTTGGTAAGATCATTGACTTGGAAGAACCTCTCGCATATGGATTCCCATGTAAGAAACTCTTCAGGATCACTCTTACCCTTGATGATTGGAAGCCCCATTTTTATGGTATATAGCCCTACTTCATGGTTTTGGTTCCCTTTTTTATTCCAATGACCAATTCTTTCTTCTAGACTATGAGCTCCCCTTGTATCAACATTCTACCCTTTATCTCTTTCCCTCTCATGTAAGCATCATCAAACATCTGATACTTCTCATGTTAGATAGGTTAATTTTGGTTAAGTGGGGCTTGTAGTGGTGGGATTGGATTTTTTAGATAGTGAGGTCTTTGGTCATGTAGAGTTTGGTTTGGTGGGCTCAGTTTTTGGGCTGTCATTTGGGTTCCAAGCCCTTCTTGTTGGACTTTTTGGAGTGGAGGATGGCTTGGTCCATCTTTTTCATGGCTTTGGGAGTAAAGATTTGTTGGATTTGTGGCAATTGGGGGATATAGCATTTGGTGCAAAGGCTCGGGAGCATTAGTTGGGGAATTGTTTTGAGGGGTGGAAGGTCGACTCATTTGGATTTCTACACGGTCTAATCTCCAATTTATGGATGCCACATCCGTATCTAATTTCTCAAGACCCACATTCAACCTATTCACATCTCGAGACATAGTTTCAAGGAGAGCAATAATGAGATTGATGGCATTAGTGTCCATTGCTTAAGCATTGGAAGCCTCGGGTTCCATTGTGATTGTACCCAAAAAAATTAACCCTTCAAGTCACGGTCCAATCAAGACACCAAATTAGTCCACAACATTGCACGCCACAATACAATACAAAACGTAAAAAATAAAGCACATATTAGTTCAAACAACCTCACTATTCCCTCACTCACATTGTGGCATCACACTTGATGTCACAAATGTTTACAAGTCGTATTGTAACTCATGGTGAGTGGAAGAGTAAGTATACTACTTGGTAGGAATGGATTCTTTATTGGAATACTAAAGTAAGTAATTTTTGAACTTGAACCAAGAAGTATTACGATTATAAAAATAACAAAAGAACAAAAGAAACGTAGACACGAACAATAGATGCAAGGACTAATGACAATCTAGTAGGAGATGACAATCTAGTAGGAGCTTACTAGTTTGTTAATTAGTTTTAGGATCAACTAATGAAACCAATAATAAACAATTATAAACTATATAAATCCAAATTTGACCTTAATATTGATGGTGAATAGTAGTTAGGGTGATGTGGCAGCATGCAATTGGTCTCGGTCCTACACAACTTTAGTCACAAATTTTAAATTTCAATCTCTACACAATTTGGAATGAAAAATAATTAGTTTTGAAGGGAAATTATAAGTCTTGAGTCCTTGGTAAGTTTAATATCAAAAAAGTATGATCTTGACTTGTACTAGTTCCACCAAACAAGGCTCCTCTACTTAAGGGTAGTAGTTGAAAAAGTTGATGTCAAGTCTAGGAAGTGATGATTCAAGTCTACTCAACAACAAACTTTACAACTTTTATCTTTGCCTCTTTGAATCTATTTGAAATTTTTTCGTTGGTTAAGTTATATGGCTAGGTGAAGAACAAGATGAACACCACAACAATATTCATGAACATAACAACAACTTCATACGGCCAAGACAACAACTACAAAGTTTGGCCACCTTCAAGTTCACATCAACAATGTCATCATTTTTAAGCTCAATTTTAGATATAAACACCTTTGTGTTAGTGTGAAAGAAACCAACACAAGAAACACACTAGACAACAAAATAATTACAAGATCTAGACACCAAACAAGACTCTACCAAGTTGTAACAACAACCCTAACTCTTGGTCAAGAATAAGAACAAGTTTAACTTTTTTTTTATTTTCGACCAAGAAATCCCAAGATTGACCTTGTGGGTACAAGATCAATCCATGATCTAATACCAAATGATACAATAATAACAATGAAGTCACAAAATACACTCTAAATCAGTCCAAAAATCTTATGGATCCAAGGACCTTTTTGGAGACCACTATCGGATTCACTACCAACAACAAGAATACAAGATATAATGGTATATTTGACACTAAAACAGCAACACTAATATTAACAACAATATATTAAAACCAAGATTAAAAACAACAATGAAGTAACAACACATAGATTACAAGAGAAACAATACACAACAAAACTATAAGATTATAACTATGTAAATGATAGAGAGTATGACATACACTACTAAAATGACCAAGAACCTAAGTGTGTTCAAGCACAAATACCCTTAATAATGATGGTATCAACACCTACACTATATAAAGGACACAAGAGAGGACCTCAATCCTTCAAGCACCAAAGTTCCAAGACAACAAACAACAAAGTGAATCCACACTTCTGTTGTTATCCTAGTTTCTGCCAAGCCTCTAAGGGTGAGAGAACTTGTCTTGTTTCAAGTTCGTTATAAAATTTTCAATATGAAAAAACTAAGTAAAGAAACTCTAAAATGTTCCTTATATAGTATGTTACAAATAAAAGGCAAAAACACCAAAAGGCTCCTTAGAGAACAGAATCCCCTCAGGAGTGACTTAGTAGCTATTTTTGATGTGTTTTACCCCTTAATTACATTTTTCTTACACACAAACATGGACGAATTCAATACACACCCAAATAAGTCCATCTACATAATTGCACTTGTATCATTGGGTGGAAGCTCTGTAAGATACATAGAAGATTGAATCATGTTGTTTAAACTAGTATGATGGTGTGATGTGTTGTACCTTATGATTTTGAGTTAGAGCTGATCATGGTGTGAGAATTTATTTTATTTTAGACTTTAGTATATGGATTTGTCAATGCCCATATGAGAATTATATGTTTAATCAAATGAATATGGTATTTAAGGGGAACAGTATAGTTGAGGGAGTATTTGAGAAGTGTTACTCAACTCAAAAGTAAGAAGTTGCATTGCCTAAGGCCTAGTAATTCTATCCTAGCTTATGACTTATATGTCTATGCTCCATTCCATAGAGTAGTATCAATGTTGTGATTCCATATTCAGATATATTACTTAGATCATGCCCATGATCCCTTGCTCCAAAATGTTAATATAACTTAGTGTTAAAGAAATACTTCAGTTGAGTGTAAGCTTTTAGTATAATTCTGTCAGTATAGACTGCAATCAAATTTAGCAATAGATTAGATAAGCTCCTATAGATTTCCAACATCATAGTTAGTCTTAATACCCAAAGTTTCACTAGTAAGACCATTCCATGAGGTAAAATATTTGTATTCATATAAATTATGAATTTATTTTAGTTCATGCATCATACATACTATTTTAGATATTAAGTAATGATTCAGATCGTAGGTGTTTCGAACCTCTTATCAGCCTTTCCATAGTATTTTACCCAATTCAGTGCCATTTGGGGACGAATGAATCCAAGGGGGAGATAATGTAACACCCCATATTTTTGGGCTAGACTCTAAACCATCGTTCCTACAATTATAAACATTAATCGCATGATTTTTATGTTAATAGATTTGTAATGATTTTTATACTAGTGTATGAAGTACTTATTAGGTGAAAAATTTTCATAGAAATCACTTAGAGCAAGGTTGAGCTAAGAGCCTTTAATTCATCCCAAGTTTAGTATTCAATTCTACAATGGTAAATTTTGAATGCATATAACTTTTGATATGCATGGAATTTTTTAGATAAATACCTACCAAATTGTAGATAATCGAGTCAGCTTTCCAACTATAAAAAATTTGCCTTAATCTGATACCTGAGCAAACAGTTATAGCCATTTTTGTGAGAGGTGGCGAGGGCGCATAATAAGCTCGCGCCGCCCATATTATTGCACCTGGATAGATGAGGCATCGTGTGGTCTACTCCTAGGACTAAAGGGAGTGCCACTTTGTCCATTCCTATGTTATTTTAAAATTCTTAAGGGTGAAGGGGCACTTTGGTTCACTCCCCTCAACCCCATTCCCATGTTGTTTTCAAATTCTTAAGGGTGAAGGGGCACTTTGGTCCTCTCCCTTCAACCCCAAACGTCCAAGGCACAAATTTAAGCACCCAAAAGGGCATTATTTGTCCATCTTCTTCAAATCAACTCTCATAAAAACCCTCCCTTTTCCCATGAACAAAGTTCAATTTTTCTCTCAAGAACATAAGGATT
>JAPEIP010000006.1:70440824-70455604 GCA_026120095.1 Capsicum chinense | reverse complement strand
TATTTTGAAAACAAGAAGAATAGCGGCTTAGCTTGTGGACAGAGAGAGAGAAACGTGTTTCTCTCTTAATTTCACTAGTCATCTTCATCACCAAGATCGTTCTAAGTTTTGGTATGATGAATATTTCTATGTTGATTTCTGTTTTATTCATAAGTAGCTAAGTTTATCTGTTAAGGTTATGGAAACCTTGTAGTATACTCTCTATTGCTATGGGTTTTTGAATTTATGATGTGTTAATCCACTTATATCATTACTCTCTTTATTTCGATTGAATTCTCATGGTTACAAACATAGGGAATGCGCCATTATAGTAATAACTTGTTCGATAGAAAAGTTACTGTTTAGAAAAGAGAGTGACGAGAAAATAGGGTTTCCAAACTCTATTTTACATGTTAATACCCTAGCAGGATTAAATTCTTTGAGAGTTTGTACAATTTGGTGCACACTTTGGATTTGAAAGAACTAAGGTGAATAAATCCTTAATGGTTGAGAAACATTTGAATTTAGAATTAAAATACGTCTCTCTATAAGTGCATGCATGTATAAAATCCGTATTACCCATAGTTAATAGAGAAATTGAAGCTACAAGGTAGACATAACCCTAAATTGTCATTCTCTGTGATCAAATATAATTACACATATCATCTCATCGTTACACTAATAATATCATTGTGCACTTAAACCAAACCCCCCTTATCTTGGAACCTTTAACCAACAGTCTAATAATAATCGCGATACTTAGTGATCATAGTATTCCCTGTGGGATTCGACACCCAACCCAGTTGGGTTCTATATTTGACAGCGACTGCTTACACTTTCTAATGAGTGTTATAATTTGGGCGTATCAACTCTATATTCAGATAGTTCAATTAGAGGTTTTTCAGACTAGACTTTCAAACAATATTCAGTTTTGTAGATTATTATTATAGTTGATATTCTTTATCAGTATTTTAGATTTTGAACCTTATGGTAATTTAGCCTATTTTTCGCATTATTTTTAGTATTTTTATTCAGTGCTCAAAGAAGATATCAGTCACAGGTTAGCTTGTGGTCCCTCAGGATCATAAGCACCGTGTAGAATCTGGGGTATAGACTCGGGGCTTTACAAACTTGGTATCAGAGCCTAAGGTTCAATAGAGTCCTAGGGAGTCTAAAAGTCGCATCTAGTAGAGTCTTGTTCATGTGTGTGTAGTATGCCACACTTATGGGGAAGAGGCTATAAGATGATTTTAGGAAAAGTTTTCCTTCTTTCAACATTCATATCATGCGAGTAATCCTGAGCTCAAGTTAAACTATCAGTCTGATACTTTCTCTCTTCTACTTACGGAAAATACCTCCTAGAAAAGCTAACGAAAGAAGGAATGAAAACTAGTCATCACCTCAGCCCATTCAGAAAGATCCCCTAGACGAGCATGTCTCCCCTGGAGAATTAAGAGTTGTATTCACTACTTTAGCCAATTCTGTAGCAGCTCAGAATGAAAGACCAGCTACTGTTCAGGCTAACTGAGTGGAAAATATAGCTGCATCTAGGATTCAGGACTTCACTCGAATGAATACTCTATTATTTTCAGGATTAAAGTCAGAAAAGGTTCCACAAGAGTTCCTCGACCAGGTTCAGAAAGTCACAGATATCATAGGAGTGACTTCTAGTGAGAGTGTTGAGTTAGACACCTATTAGCTACAAGATGCGGCTCATACGAGGTTTAAGCATTGAAAGGTAGACAGGGGCTCAGATGGAGAGCCCATAAAGTGGGAAGAGTTTGCTACTTTTTGTCTAGATATATTCTTTTCCCTAGAGATGAGAGAAGCCAAGGTGTTAGAGTTCATCAATCTCAGGAAAGAGAATTTCTGTGTGAAAGAGTGTTCCCTCAAGTTTACTCAGTTAGCCAGATATGCTCCCCATGTAGTAGTAGACAGTAGGTCTAGAATGAGCAAGTTCGTGTCTGGGTGTCAGAAAGTATAGTTAAGGAGTGCAGAACAACGATGCTTGTAAAGAAGATATATATATCTAGGCTTTTAGTCCATGCTCAGTAGATAGAAGAAGCTAATAATAAGGAGAGAGAGAGGGAGAACAAAAGAGCTAGAAGAGATTGCTTCAATTTTACTCATCCTAAGTCTGAGGGTGGTAATAATTCCCAGTTTTGCCTAAAATCTTAGGTTCGAGCTCCTTCCTCAGCCACTTCTCTAGTACCTAAGTTCAGAAATGGTAACAAAGATAGGGCGCCAGGATTTAAATCTCAGGGTAGTGTTAGTAGTTCTCGAACAAATTCTCTTTTTCATAAGTATGGCAGAAACCATTAGGGTGTCCCCAGGGTTGGCAGTGATGTTTGTTTTGGGTGTGGCAAGCCAGGCCATAGAATTAGAGATTCTCCTAAGTCAGGTTCTCAGGGTCAGTATAATCATCCCACAGCTCAGTTCGGTCGCTCGAATTAGCAGGGTACCGCTTCTAGTGCCACCAGTAGGCAACATCTAAATAGGTTTTATACACTTTAGTCTAGACAAGACCTAGAAAATTCTCCTAATGTGGTCACTGGTATGTTATAGATCTTTCATTTACATGTTTATGTCTTACTAGATCCAGCAGTTTCTTTATCTTTCGTAAGTCCTTATATAGCCAATAACTTTGGAGTCAGTCCAGAAATCCTAGAAGATCCTTTCTCAGTTTTAACTCCAGTGGGTAAATATATCAAAGCCCGAAAGGTATATAGGAACTGTTTGGTTATGGTATCTCAGAAAGTTACACCAGCAGACCTTGTAGAACTAGAGATAGCAGATTTTGATGTCATTCTCGTTATAGATTGGGTCCATTCATACTATGCCTCAGTTGATTGTAGTACTAGAATTGTTCATTTTTAGTTTCCAAATGAACCAGTCCTTGAATAGAGAAGTAGTACTATAGCACTTAAGAGTCAGTTCATTTCATACCTTAGAGCGAGGAAAATGATAGCCAAGGGATATGTCTATCATCTTGTGTGATTCAAAGACTTAGTTCAGAGATTCCTAGTCTTGAGTCAGTTCCAGGAGTGAATGAATTCTCATATTTATTTCTCGAAGATCTTCCCAGAGTTCCTCCCATAAGGGAAATTGACTTCTGTATAAACCTTCCTGCAGACACTTAGCCTATATCGATTCCACCATATAAAATGGCATAGAAAGAACTCAAGGAATTGAAAGAACAATTAAAGAACCTGTTAGAAAAGGGGTTCATTAGATCCAGTGTTTCCCCATAGGGTGCATCAGTCTTTGGTGAAATCAGTCCACTGAGGAAGCTACTTGGGATGAAGAAGTAGATTTGCACACCAAGTATCCTCACCTCTTCTCCACAAATTCATATTTAGCTTAAGGTAATAGCCTTCCTTAGATTTACTCAGTTCCATGTTCAGATATAGTTATAAACTTTGTATTCTTTACCGTAGTACATTTAATCATGCATTCATGAATCTTTTCAGTCTAGTGCTCATGATCAGATATGTATGTTTAGTATGGAAACTTAGTTTATCAGTACTTTCAGTCATATATTCCATGCATCAGATATGTATGTTCAGTGTGTAAGCTAAGTCAATCAGTGTTACTCAAATTAATCAGTCTCATTTGAGGACAACTATTTCTAAGGGGGAGATATTTTAATACCCTATATTTCCCTAGCTTAATTTAACACTCCATACATGTTTTATTCCATATAAATTTATAAAATACTCATTATGTTGCAGTTTAGAGCTCACCATTGCATCGGAAATTTAGTCTGGTTTTCAAAGATATAAAGTTTGCCCGAATCTGATACCCGGGCGAAGAGTTAAAGCCATTTTTGTAAAATAGTGTGCCAACTGGTACTTCAGCGTGTCATGGAGCCAGGCCAAATGACATTTGGAAATTTCAAGTGGAGCTCCGCCACACCACCGTATCACGCAACCAACCACTTTCCAATTGTCATTTTTCAGTATTACCAGTGACATGGCTTGATAGCGCCGCATCGCACCAGGGCCCAAAATCGAGTATTTCCAGTGACAATTTTTAAATCATTCCCATGGGTAATTGTGTATTTTTCGATGACCCAAGTCTGTTTGAAACATAAAATTTAACCCTAAAGGAGCACAAACTAATCATTATTTCATTATTCACTCAAGAAAAAAAGCATTCTCTCTCAAAGGGAAAAACCCTAGTTTCAATAAATTAAGAACAAACTCAAGAATTTCTTGAAGAACTTTCAAGAATCAATATTCCTAGGTAAGTTAGGTGTTCATCTATAGGTTCCTTTCACCTGTAGAATTCAATAACCCTTTATGAACTTACAAGATCTAAAAATTATAAATTACATTCTTAAAATTGATTGTATTTATGTTCACGATATTAATTAGGTTTCAATCAATGATTTAGTATAAGTTTCCATGAAATTAAAATATTTATGTGATGAATTATATGAATTGCATGCTAAACCCTTGAATTTTCAATTGAGTATTGTATTCATGAAGTTCATATGTTGTCCATTATCATGTGAAATAATCTATGCACCCTATGTGTTTGCTAAAATACCTATATGAAGTAGATACTGGAATCATGACATGTCATTATGTGTTCCCAATTATGTACAAGTTTATTCCCTACAAGTGTTGATAAAATTGTCTCTATGAATTATGAACAAGTGGACATTATTATGCTTTTCAAGATCATACTAATCTTTACTTTCAAGCTATCGAGTCCTGGGGGTATGTAATACCCAAAAATCTAGTTGTTTGCCTAGAGCTACAATAATTACAGAATAGTCTCAGTAGTGTCACAATCAGTTAAATCAGTCAGTTATAGTACTCAGTGAAACTTGGTATCAGTCTAGTTCATCTTAGTGTAATTATTTCGGTGTCTATTCAAGGTAGAGTATGATTCAGCACCGAGTGAACCCAAGGATGGGGGCTTATCTACCAGTAAAGGGTGTGATCCTTAGAAGTAGTCCTTACATTCCGAAACTATATAGCCAGCATAGGTTGTGACATCAACCTGTTAGTTGAGGGTTGATGAGGTGTTTTAACCTGCCAGTTGAGGGTACCACCATTCTCATTAGAGTACCTGCCAGATGAGGGTAACTCTTCAGCATGTCTTTATCCGTAGCACGGTACTAACACCCTTCCATTTAGGGTTACATGTTGGACCTAAAATATATTCAGAAAAGGGGCATGTCTGTTAGATGATTACTTCCCACAGTCTCAATTTCAGTCTTAGTATAGAACTCAGTTTATTTCTACAAATCAGGTCTGTTAGATACAGTCAATCCTTTTTAATAACTCAGTTATCAGTAATCTCAGATATTAGTTACTCAGTTATCATAAATCAGAACTCGGCCAATAAAAGCTCAGTTACAGTTTACACGTATATGCACTAATTGAATACTCAGTATTTACAGTAGTTTTAGTTATCCATGTTCTTTCAAATTTAGTTACTCTATATCTTCAGTCAGTTACTGTTCATGTATATGAACCCTTGCATTCATCCTTACCTTATCTACCATACTAATACATTCCACATACTGACGCATACTTTTTATTTGTGTTATGATGTCTCATATCATAGGTTCAAGTACTCAGGTTCCAAATTGTGCATGGATAGATTCAGTTAGCAATAGCAGATTCTGAAGTAAGTTTTCATAGATCGAGGATATGCTTTTATTTTAGTATATTTAGTTGCTTCAGTATTTTTGTAGTTGGTGTTAGTTAGGGGTTTGTCCCATCAACTCCACGTTCAGATAGTTCCATTAGAGGCTTTTTAGATAGCTTTTAGACAGTATTCAATTTTGAAGATCATTATTACAGTTGAGATTCTTTATCAATATTTCATATTTTGAACCTTAAGGCAATTCAGCCTATTTTCTGCATTATTTTGAGTATTATTATTAAATGCTCATAGCAGATATCTATTATGGGTTAGCTTGTGGTCCCTCGAGATCATAAGCAGCGTGTACTATCTAGGGTACAGATTCGAGGCGTTACACTTCCATGTTGCCTGATTTTTTTATTTTTTATTATTTTCTCTCTGAAAGACATACAGAAAGAACCATTCCATAAAAAATATGCATTGCCGCAAGATTTATTCTTGATGAATATTTTGTTTTATTATCTAATAATATTGCTTATTCGCTTGTAGGAAAAATACTTGATTATAGGTGAGATTTATTTCAAGTTCAAGTTCACTGCAATTGAAACCTATGTATTTATCAACGCCAATCAAAAAACTTAGAAAGATTGTGGATCTGAAGAAATTTGTGTCTCAATTGCATTGTGATATTGAAAAAGTCAAGTGAAGATTCTTAAGAATGTCTAGGCTTCTCAGTCTCCTATAAAATTGGCTCAATATATCTTTTTTTTATATGGAAATGTATATGTGTTAGGCACATAGTCATTGTTTTTGAATTAAAAAATTTTATTCATGCATTTCAGTATGAGTTTTGTCATTTTATTAGAGCATAAGCTCTTGCCATTTGTTGATTTTACTATCCTTGGTATCCACATGATAATGCTTTGGTGAATGATGGAATTAGTTCCTTATAACTTATACGTATATATTAAATAAATATTTTTGTGCAATTTTAGTAGAATCTCGAGCGATAAACATAATTTTTTTTAAAGTTACATTTTTTAATTATAAGGAAATAAAATAAAAGATCTCCCCTTCAAATTTAATCTTAGTGAAAAGGAAAAGAAGCTTATATTCTTTTAAAATGGTTGTTACATATTATTTTATAATGTATTGTACTATTTCATATTGTATTATTTTAATAATAAAACATTTAAATAGATTATATAGTAGCTTTTCTTTTTACTTTTGCATTCTCTTTTCCCCCCTTGATTTTCAAGTAGGGGAAAAAATTCATTTCTATTAAATTTTTAAATAATTTTTAATTTCGGGAAAACTCCCTTAATAATTTAAGAGAAAAGAAATTTAAATGATTTCTTTTTCCTCTGATTTGATGTGCAATTTTTTCTTTCTTTTTGTTTATTAAATGATATGTAGATATGCACCTTTTGTATCTAATTTATAGTCCTACAATGTCATACTGTCATTATATGAATTTTTTTAAAAAAAATTACAACAAAGTAACAGATACAGAATGAAATTATAATGAAGAAAAAAAATTATTAGAGTAAAGTACATAATATACAAAATGAGATAAAATAAAATTGGAGAATTACTAAACAAAATGAATACCGAAAGAAGAGAAAAAGTGGGGAATTCACATAGGAAGAGAGATACAAAATAATTCTTTTTTAAAAAATATGGTAAAGGAAATTTTACAACTTCTATAAGATATTCTTTAAGTGTAAAGATCTCACTGAAGACAAAAAAAAAAAATCTTCCTTACTTTGTTAATATGTTATTTTTGGAAGAAAACTTTTGAACATGAAAATGTCATAACCAAGGAAAGAAAAGGTTTATATTATATGAATTGGCAAGAAATTATTTTAAAATTAATTTGTTTTGCTAAATTTCTAAAATAAATTTGTTTTTTGGAAAAAGAAAAGTATCTAAAAAATACTTTTGATAAGAAGTAGTTTGTGTTTGACTAATAAACTCTGCCAAGAAAAATGTTTACTCAATTTATTTTAATTAACATAAAGGGATAAAGTGATCTCTTTTATAAATAAAATAAAAAGATTTCTAAAATATATGCTTAATGCAAACAATAATTACCACAAGAACATTGATCCTACTTCAAAGTACATAATCAAGTTTAGTTCTTATTTTGCTAAAAGTTTTACTTTTTAAATGAAATTTTATATCACATTATTTTGTCTCATTTAGTCCATTTCATTCAAATTGCATTAAATACTCTAAATATTTATTCTTTCTGTGCCATTTCGTAGGTATAATGAGTATTTCTACTACCGCGTAAAGCGCAGATATGTTTTGTAGTATATTATAACAATTATGATGGTTAAAATTCTAAGTGGGAGATTGTTGGAAAATTGACTTCTGAATAAACCTTCTTACAGACACTCAGCCTATATCGATTCCACCATACAAAATGGCACAAACAGAACTCAACGAATTAAAAAAATTGTTAAAGGACCTTTTAGATAAGGGGTTCATCAGACCCAGTGTTTCTCCATGGGGTGGAATGTGTATAGACTAGCATCAGTTAAACAAAGCCATAATTAAGAATAAATACCCACTTTCTAGAATTGATGACTTGTTTGACAAACTTAAGGGTGCCAGTTAATTTTCTAAGATAAACCTTAGATCAGCCTATCATCAACTCAGAGCTAGAGAAGGTGACATTCCAAAAACAACTTTTCGAACCCAATATGATCACTTTAAATTTCTATACATGTTATTTGGTCATACTATTGCCCCAACAACTTTCCTAGACTTAATGAATCATGTGTTCAAGAAGTACTTGGACATGTTTATTATAGTCTTCATCGAGGACATTCTTGTCTATTCCTGTAGTGAGAATGATCATGTAGATCACCTCAGAATCATACTTTAGACTCTTAATACACATTATTTTTTCGTTAAATACAATAAGTGAAAATTTTGTTAAAGGTCAGTAGCATTCCTGGGTCGTATTATTTTCGGTGATGGCATTGGAGTTGATTCTCAAATGACTGAAGTAGTAAGAAACTGGCCTAGACCCATTTCTCAGTCAGATATCAGGAGCTTCTTGGGTTTAGCTGACTATTACCGTCAGTTTGTTAAAGGGTTTTGATCTATTGCATCCCCTATGTTCAGATTGACTTAGAAGAAAGTCAACTTCTAGTGGTCAGATTCAAGTGAGAAAAGTTTTCAAGAGTTAAAGACTTGACTCGCTACAGCCCTAATTTTTACTCTACCAGAAGGTTTAGATAGGTTTGTTGTGTACTGTGATACATCCAAAGTAGGTTTGAGTTGTGTCCTCATGCAGAGAGGTAAGGTCATAGCCTATGCCTCTAGAAAACTTAAGCCCCATGAGAAAATTTACCCGACACATGATCTTGAGTTAGCAGTTGTAGTGTTTTTTTAAAGATTTGGAGGTATTATTTGTACGAGGTGCAGGCTTGTATTCATAGATCATAAAAGCTTGCATTATGTGTTCTATCAGAAAAATTTGAATTTGTGACAGAGAAGATGGTTAGAATTATGGAAAGATTATGACATGAGTTTTTTGTATCATCTGGGCAAGGCCAATGTAGTGTTTCATGCTCTCATTAGATTGTCTATGAGCAGTGTGGATCATGTTGAAAATGATAAGAAGAAGTTAGTTCAAGAAGTTCATCAGCTTCCCTAACTAGGTGTCCGCTTAGTTGATTAAGTAGAGGGTAGTCTGTGGGTGCAGAATAGTATAGAATCATCTCTAGTTTCCAAAGTGAAGGAAAAGTAAGACATAGATCTCAATCTAGTTAAGCTGAAGGAATCAATTAGAGATTAGAAAGTAGAGGTTTTCTCCCAAGAGGAGATGGCTTATTGTGTTGCCAGGGTCGGCTATTTATTCCAAGCGTAGATGAATTAAGGCAACGAATTCTTACAGAAGGGCATGGTGCACATTTCTCTATTCATCTAGGGGCCACTAAGATGTACTATGATTCATGGCAGGTCTATTGGTGGAGTGGGATTAAGAGAGACATTGCAGATTTTATAGCTAATTGCTCAACATGTCAGCAGGTTAATAATGAACATCACAAGCCTAGTGGATCCATGTAGGAGTTCAGTATTCCCAGAAAGAGTTGGTCAGGTTACACAGAGTCCCAATATCCATCGTCTCAAATAGAGGTACCCAGTTTACCTATCACTTCTTGAAAGTATTCCAAAAGAGTCTCAGTCCCCAAGTTCACCTCAGTACAACCTTTCACCCTCAGATAGATGGTCAATCAAAAAGGATGATTCAGACCTTAGAATATATGTCAAGATCCTGTGTTGTTGATTTTAAAGCTAGTTGGGATGACCACTTTTCTTTGATCAAATTCGCATATAATAACAGCTACCATTCCAGTTTTCAGATGGCTCCGTTTGAGGCCCTTTATGGTAGGAGATATAGATCTCTATTTAGTTGGTTCGAGGTAGGTGAGGCCATAGTGGTAGGGCCTAATTGTAGTGTTTGATGCCTTAAATAAGGTTTAGCTGATCAGAGAAAGACTTAGGACTGCCCAGAGCCGACAAAAATTGTATATAGATGTGATAACAAAAGACCTCGAGTTTGAGATCGGTGATTTTGTGCTCTTGAAAATCTATCCCATGAAGGGGGTAAAGAGGTTCGTCAAGAAGGGAATTCTCTGTACCCGATATGTTGGTCCTTACAGAATTCTCAGTTGTTTTGGAAAGGTACCTTACGAGCTTGAGTTGCCTTCAGATCTAGCTTCAGTGCACCCAGTATTCCACGTTTTCTTGTTAAAGAAATGCATTAGTGACCCAGCAGAGATAGTTCCCTTAGAGGGCATAGATATTCAGAATGATCTATTTTTCAAAGAAGTTTCAGCCCAGATCCTCAATCGTTTGATTCACACACTGAGGAACAAAGAAGTTCCATTATCAAAGTTCTTTGGTAAAATCAGTCCATTAAGGAAGCTACTTGGGAAGAAGAAGTAGATTTACAGATCAAGTATCCTCACCTCTTCTCCATAAATTTAGATTTAGCTTAAGGTAATAGCCTTCCTTAGATTTACTTAGTTCCATGTTCAGATATAGTTATAAACTTGGTATTGTTTACCATTGCATATTTTGTCATGCATTCATGAATCATTTTCAGTCTAGTGCTTCTGATCAGATATGCATGTTCAGTATGAAAACTCAACTTATCAGTACTTTCAGTTATGTATTCTATGCATCAGATATGCATGTTCAGTATGTAAGCTCAGTCTATCTGTGTTTCTCAAATTAATCAGTCTAATTCGAGGACAAATGTTCCTAAGGGTGAGATATTGTAATACCCCTTATTTACCTAGCTTAATTTTACTCTCAATACATGAGTTATTCCATAAAAATTTATAAGATACTCAGTAAGTTGTAGTTTAGAGCTCACCATTGCGTAGGAAATTTAGTCTACTTTTCAAAGGTATAAAGTTTTCCCAAATCGAATACCCGGGCGAAGAGTTAGATCCATTTTTGTAATACAGTATGAAAATTAGTACTTCAGCGTGTCGCGGAGCCAGACCAAATGGCATTTGGAAATTTCTAGTGGAGCTCCGCGATACCACCGCATCGCTCTAACAGCTAAATTCCCAATTATCATTTTCTAGTATTTTGTCGCGATCATGGTGGGTTGAGTCAAGGGTGAAATTCACATACAAAGGGGCATCGTGATTCCACCTAGACTCTGTTAGCAATTATTAGTTTCCAGAGACACGGCTTGATAGCGCCGCATCGCACTAGGGCCCAAAATTGAGTATTTCCAGTGATAATATTTAAATCATTCCCAAGGGTAATTGGGTATTTTTCCATGAACCAAGTTAGTCTGTAACATAAAATTTAACCCTAAAGGAGCAAAAACTTCTCATTATTTCATTATTTACTCAAGAAAAACAACATTCTCTCTCAAAGGGCAAAACCCTAGTTTCAAGAAATCAAGAACAAATTCAAGAATTTCTTCAAGAACCTTCAAGAATCAATATTCCCAGGTATGTTAGGTGTTAATCTATGGGTTCCTTTCACCCGTAGATTCCAAGAACCGTTTATGAACTTACAAGATCTCAAAATTATAAATTTGCTTGAAATTTATTGTATTTATGTTCACGATATTAATAGGGTTTCAATCGATGATTTAGTATAATTTTTCATGAAATTAAAATAGTTATGTGATGAATTATATGAATTACATGCTAAACCCTTGAATTTAAAATTGAGTATTGTATTCATGAAGTTCATATGTTAGCCATTATCATGTGAAATAATCCATGCTCCCCATGTGTTTGCTAAAATACCTATGTGAAGTAGATAGTGGAATCATGACATGTTATTATGTGTTCCCAATTATGTACAAGTTTAAGCCCTACAAGTGTTGATAAAATTGTCTCTATGAATGAATTATGAACAAGTGGACATTGTTAGGCTTTTCAAGATCATGCTATGCTTAACTTTCATGCTATCAAGTCCTGGGGGTATCTAATACCCAAAAATCTAGTTGTTTACCTAGAGGTACAACAGTTACAGAATAGTCTCAGTAGTGTCACGATCAGTAAACTTAGTCAGTTAAAGAACT
Organism: Capsicum chinense; assembly: GCA_026120095.1. Taxonomy (NCBI): domain Eukaryota; kingdom Viridiplantae; phylum Streptophyta; class Magnoliopsida; order Solanales; family Solanaceae; genus Capsicum; species Capsicum chinense. Next base: position 70,443,450 of record JAPEIP010000006.1, on the reverse strand, counting down.
CAGTGAAACTTGGTATCAGTCTAGTTCAGCTCAGTATAATCATTTCAGTGTCTATTCAGGGTAGAATAGGATTCAGCACTAAGTGAACTCAAGGGTGGGGGCTCACCTACCAGTAAAGGGTGTGATCCTTAGAAGTAGTCCTTGCATTCCAGAACTACATAGCTAGCGTAGGTTGAGACATCAACCTACCAGTTGAGGGTCGATGAGGTGTTTTAACCTACCAGTTGAGGGTACCGTTATTTTCATTAGAGTACCTACCAGATGAGGGTAACTCTTCAGCATGTCTTTACCCATGGCACGGTACTGACACCCTTCCAGTTGGGGTTACAGTTTGGACCTGAAATCTATTCAGAAAAGAGGCATGTCCGTTAGATGATTACTTTCCACAGTCTCAATTTCAGTCTTAGTATAGAACTCAGTTTAATTCTGTAGAATCAGGACTGTCAGATACAGTCAATCCTTTTCAATAACTCAGTTATCAGAAATCACAATTATCCGTTACTCCATTATCATAACTCAGAACTCGGTCAGTAAAAGCTTAGTTACAGTGTACACGTATATGCACTATATTGCATACTCAGTATTTACAACAGTTTAAGTTATCCATGTACTCTCAAATTCAGTTACTCTATATCTTCAGTTAGTTATTGTTCTTTCATATGAACCCTTGCATTTAGCCTTACCTCATCTAGAATACCAGTACATTCCACGTACTAATGCATATTTTTTTTTGCGTTATGATGTCTCATATCATATGTTTGGACGCTCAGGTTCCTGACCGCGCATAGACAGATTCAGTTAGAAGCAGCAGATTCTGTAGTAAGTCTTCATATATCGAGGATGTGCTTTTATTTTAGTATTTTTAGTTGCTTCAGTATTTCAGTAGTTGGAGTTAGTTAGGATCTTTTCCCATCAACTCCACATTTAGACAGTTCCGTTAGAGGCTTTTTAGATGACTTCCAGACAATATTCAATTTGGCAGATTATTATTACAGTTGATATTCTTTATCAGTATTTCAGATTTTGAACCTTATGAAAATTTAGCATATTTTCTGCATTATTTTCAGTATTGTTATTAAATGCTCACAACAGATATCAATTATGGGTTAGCTTATAGTCCTTTGAGATCGTAAGAACCGTGTACCATCCAAGGTAAAGATTCGGGGCGTTACACTTCTATGTTGCCTGATTTTTTTATTTGTTATTATTTGCTCTCTAAAATACATACGAAAAGAACCATTCCAAAGGAAAAATGCATTGCCGCAAGATTTATAATTTATGAATATTTTGTTTCATTATCTAATAATATTGCTTATTCACGTGTAGGAAAAATACTTGATGTTAGATGAGATTTATTTCAAGTTCAAGTTCACTGCAATTGAAACTTGTAGATTTATGAACGCCGATCAAAAAACGTAAAACAATTGTGGGTCTAAAGAAATTTGTGTCTCAATTGCATTGTGATATTGAAAAAGTCAAGTGAAGATTCTTAAGAATGTCTAGGCTTCTTAGTTTCCTACAAAATTGGCTCAAGATCTCTTTTTTTTTAATATGGATATGTGTCTATGTTAGGCACATAGTCATTGTTTTTGAAAAAAAAAGTTTTATTCATGCATTTCAGTATGAGTTTTGTCATTTTATTAGAGCATAAACTCTTGCCGTTTGTTGATTTTACTATCCTTGGTATCCATATGATAATGCTTTGGTCAATGGTGGAATTAGTTCCTTATAACTTATACATATGTATTAAATAAATATTTTTGTGCAATTTTAGTAGAATCTCGAGAGATAAACATAATTTTTTTAAAAGTTCATTATTTAATTGTAAGAAAATAAAATAAAAGATCTCCCCTTCAAGTTTAATCTTAGCGAAAGGGAAAAGAAGCTTATACTCTTTTAAAATGGTTGTTACATATTAATTTTTAATGTATTGTACTGTTTCATATTGTATTATTTTAATAATAAAACATTTAAATAGATTATATATTAGCTTTTCTTTATACTTTTCCATTCTCTTTATTCCCCCTTGATTTCCAAGTAGGGAAAAAACTCATTTCTATTAAATTTTTAAATAATTTGTAATTTTGGAAAAACTCCCTTAATAATTTAAGAGAAAAGACATTTAAATGATTTCTTTTTCCTCTGATTTGATGTGCAATGTTTTCTTTCTTTTTGTTTATTAAAATGATATGTAGATATGCACCTTTTGTATCTAATTTATTGACCTACAGAGTCGTATTGTCATTATATGAATTTTAAAAAAAAATTGCAACAAAGTAACAAATACAGAATGAAATTAGAATGAAGAAAAAAAATTAAATTATTAGAGTAAAGTACAACATATAAAAAATGAGATAAAATAAAATTGGAGAATTACTAAACAAAATGAATACCGAAAGAAGAGAAAAAGTGCGGAATTCACATAGGAAGAGAGATAAAAAATAATTCTTTTTTAAAAAATACGGTAAAGGAAATTTTACAACTTCTATATGATATTCTTTAAGTGTAAAGATCTCACTGAAGACAACAACAAAAAAAATCTTTCCTTACTTTGTTAATATTTTATTTTTGGAAGAAAACTTTTGAACATGAAAATGTCATAACCAAGGAAAGAAAAGTTTTATAT
>JAPEIP010000006.1:70414064-70432449 GCA_026120095.1 Capsicum chinense | reverse complement strand
TGGATTCCTAACTCAACACATTTTAGCTCAAAACATTTTAATCTTCCTCAACATCAACAAGGTATCAATGCATTGAACCATAACCGACTCGACATTTGGACAAGGATAGAAAGACTCAATACATAATATTTTCAACAATTTAACTCATCAAAACCATCCGAAAAATACCAAGACTCATTGCAACTTCGATATCAATATACCTAATAACTCAAATCGTCATAAGGAAGCTCAAAATTTGACACATGGTTCAAAAACACTTGAAAATACCAATAATTTATTCTTAAACTTAAAACATGGATACATGTTCAAAATATATCAATTCATGATAGAAACACCAAGAATCCTAATATTAAATCCCAATTCATAGAACGAAAAAAGTCAAATACTCGTGTGATTCAAAACTTACAATTCAAATCTTTATAAGTTCATAATCAAATTATTTAGACATAATTCAACTTATTGAACCATATGAATCCATTAAATAATCATAATTGGCAAGCTTGAATAATTTACATATATACATATTCAAAATCTCATGGTAGGATATCTTGGAAATAAATTCATTTGCCAAACTCATAATAATCCATAATAAAAATTAAAGATACGGGCACAAGAATAGAAGAATTATTCTTGTTCAAACCACACATACCTTAAAATGAAATATTGGAATGCATTCTTGCCTCAAAACACTATTCACGAAATTTATTAGTGCATCTCGAAGAATTCGGCACGGGGACTTCATTTATCGGATTAATTTGGAATTTTCATGGTGGAATTGGAAGATTTGGGAAGGGGAATTTAGAGGTTTAGGGTTTCCTTCTTGGAACTTTTTTTTTAAAATAACAGACTTTGATGCTCAAAATCGGTTTTTATGCTTATTTCCACGAAATGGGGCAAGGGTGAAATGACTGGATTGCCTCTAAGGAAATTGAAAAAATGGCAGAAAATCCTGCGTACCTTGGCGACGAAAAACTGAATAACTCCTCGTCTGGGTATTGGATTTTTATGAAATTTATATCGTTGGAAAGCTAACTCAAAGATCTTTAATTTTATGTATGGTAGGCCATCCAGTTCGTCATATATAAGGAGTTATGATTGACTGAAGTTTACCCAAATCAAATCCATCCCTCAATTACTGATTTGACATGCTGAAATAAATTGATCGTAACTTATTACTCAGATGTTGGAATGGGGTGAAACCAATTGCATTGGAAAGAAGATTCAATGAAATTTTGTTTGATGTATAGCAAATCTCCTAGTTCCTTATATTCAGGAAGTGATGATCATTTGAAGTTGGTCCTGAAATGCTGATAATTTCTGGAGCATGCTAATCGCATGATGCCACTATTTTTGGCACCCAAACGTACCTTTATGCTACTCCAAAAATTTTGAAACTCACTCGGGATGTATTAAGACCTTTTCCCATCGCAACACAACTTAAAAATCAAAATACAAATGTCAGAAAGGTTGTCAAATAAATACCTAAAGATCAGAGGTCTAAATGAGAAAGTTTCAATACTTAGCAAATTTTTTTTTTTGAGTGCTAAGCTTCTCTTGGCAAGATAAAAAGGCTTTAATGACTCGACACATTTGGGAGCGAAATATTTAATGGGAAAAGCTCGGGGTATCACAGATATATATACTATTAATCATGATATATATACTATTGATTATGTGCTTAGATATAGTATTTATTGTAGAATAATTGTTAAATCATTTGAAATAAATAATTAATAGATCATGTATTTGTTTATGTGTCCATTTACTTATATTGTAGATGATTTAGTGTATTATATTTTAGATTATACATAGACGATTAAATCATTGATTCTTATAAATATAAAGATTTTTACTCACAATATATGATGAAAATTGGACAAGTCATTTGTACGATTGTAAGGCATTATTAAATGCAATTTATCTTAATTATGGGAAAGATATAGTTTGACTTCTCGTCCTAGTGCATTTTGTATGTATTGAACAAGATGGAGTAGAGATAGATGTTTAGATTCAATAACATAACATATTCACTAAACTATAAAATGTGCTTATATTATCAATCTTGATATAACTATTGTGAGTTATATATAATCATTTTAATTTATTAAAAGATGAGATTTTGAGATAGATCAATATGCCTAGTAGATTGGATGATGATAATATATTTTGGTGGAATAATATTTTAGTTAATTGAATCCATGTCCTAGTATAGAGATGGATGATATGCCCTTTTTAGAAGATTATAAGTTTTCATTGTGTCAAATTATGCAAGCAAATTTTATGATTCCGACACGTGAAATATGATTATAAGGGACGTCCTAACCGCTTTATTCGAGATTAGCTCAAGGTGGGGGGCGGTTAAGCAATCATAGAACTCTTAATTGGTCAAGTGGCCTATTAGGCAACACCTTGAGGGAATTAAATCCAGCTCTTTCACCTAATTTCTTCCTATTTTTCATATGTCTTAATAGCTCAGAAGCCCTAGAGAGGGTGGAAATTACGATAGTCAGCACTAGGAGTCGTGGGGGGTAATTATGAGCTCAGAATAATAATTTCTTCATCTAAATCCTTAAAAGTTTCCATCTAGTTAATTGTTTAATTATTTAATTTAGTCCTAAACTCCCTAGACTCTTGTTAAGTTGTGATGTCACCCAATATTACACCTCCAAGAAGTATATACATTTGTTGTAAAAATATATAACCCAACAAAGATTAGGGTCGAACCACAGGGAATAGGCTGAATCTTAATCAAGAACTTGCTAAAGTAGCCAGAAAAGTACAGAAAAGTAAATGGAGAAATTTTTATGAGAGCAGTACTAGTAGTAACAAATCGTGCTGTCTTTATGTTGAAATCAATATGAGAAAAATATTAGGATTGTATTCCCCTTGACTTCCTATCTCCATAGACTAACTGTGCTCTATCAAACTATCTTAATGCCTTACATGCAGAATCTGGCATAATTTGTACCACGGACCTTCTTGTGAACTCCTTTGATGAATTTCACTCATCACCTTTTGAGTATCAGAGTGTCACCTTCCTAACCCTTGTCCCAAATCCCAAATTAGCTATTAAATTTTGAGGGTCAAGTTAATTAGATGAAGGTTTATAGTTTTAAATTACTATCGCGGTCTTCTTTTGTTAATCTCGACCTCTCTTTTGGAGTAAGTATCGACTATAGGCAGGTTCTTAACAGTTGTAGTCATTAAAAATGAAATCGCACCAAAGAAGATCACAATACATGCAAGAATGTTGATTAAGAAAAAATTTGCACTTCCTCTAATTCATTATTATATCAAGGTTCCTACAACCCTACATAGGTGGTTTAGCCAATCAAGTTTGCAAGAACATCCATTAAATTCATAAAAAAGGCATATGAATTATAATCTTACAATATGTGAAGAATAAAAGTCATAATGTCAAATTAATATCAAAGCATCAAAAGCAAGAAAAATGGATTCAAAGATGAAAAGTGTATCCAGAATCAATTTATAAGTGAAATGAGTTGTAACGAGTAAAAATACATCAATGGGGTATTTATAGAATACATCAAAATTATAAGAATCCTATCAAAAAAATTGGGTCGGCAACAACTTACAGACCCACTTACGTGCCAAAGGTACCACCTACGGACCTTAGGAGTGTCATAAGTTTCAGAAGGAATCAGTAGGTATCTCAATATCCACCTAAGATGGGACTTACAAGGTGCGTGAATGGTACTTACGCCCCGCCACTAGGTTTTAAAACTCTAAGAACAAATATTCAGATCTTTAGAATAATTTTCCTTTGACACTTACATGGACACTTATGATGATTGTATGTACCACTTATAGACAGTAAGTGGGTCCGTAAGTGGTTCCTTTACATACTTCAACATCTTTTTCTTCTATTTTGCTCCGGAATCTAGTTTCCTGTAAAACAAACACAAAAACACATCACATATAACAAAAAAAACCTAAGTACTTGTATATTTTCTGATTTTAAGCATCAAAATTTCCATGAAACAATGTCACATCAACACCCTCAACTTATAAAGTTTGCATATCCTTAGGAAAAAATACCTAACAAAACAATCTGATTCTTATCAAAGAGTAACATAAACCACCAATAGCAGTCAACTCAATTTTAGATCACAAACTCTTACCCCATCATTTTTGAAAATTTTCAAAACCAACAGTGTCATATAGCACAATAGTATGAGACAAAGAAATCAAATAATGGCATTACATTAGCAATAACCAATCAAGTAAGTATGCAAGTTACACTACCAGAAAAAGTAAGAAGTTAACAACACAACCCATGTACCTTCATATAAAAAAATATTATCTCTCATAATATCATAATGCATGTTAATGCGGGGACGATGTCAAGAAACTCACACTAAAAAAAAGTGTAAGACCCCACAAAATTCTAAGCTTAACACGGTCCGTTAAAGTATAAAAAGATGTCCCAGACTTAGAAATTCCAGCTTAGTGTTTATACTTAGAATTATTTTAGCCTTCATAAGTTGGAGATCCTATTTTATGACCATTATCACCTTAAAATGTCGATCTTTAGATTGAATCTTCATCAATGTGTCAATAGATCACTTCGGGTGAGTTTTAGATTTTTTGAACCTCATTTGAATCATATTCAGGTGACCAAAATGGTGGGTCGATGTGATCTTGATGCATCGCATCGCCCATCACATCTATAGATAATTTTTTGCCATATTTCACTGTTATTCTAGTGAACCAACGTAAACTCGATGCGGTCGTTGGTCATCGCATTGATGTCATCGATGCGGTGCATCGGTATACACATCACTGGACATGCTTTTCATTAATTATATCAAAATCCAGAGGGGTATTTGGGACATTTTCGACACTTCTATTCAACCCCAAAACACTAGATTAAACCCCTCAATAGGTAAAATACTCTTATTATTCACTAAAATCCACTCAAGAACAAACTCTAGTTCATTAAGTCAAGATCAAGATTCAATAAATTCACCATCAATCTTCGTGAGTTAAAGTATCAAGGTATGTTAGTTGTTCATCCAAGGGTTTCCTTCCAACCTTGGAGTTCTGGAACCCTTTTCAAATTACAAGTTGATTTCTTTCATCAACTTCATGTTAAATTTGATTGTTTTCATGATTATGATGTAGTTGGGTTTATAATCCATGATTAATTGCAAGTTTCTTGAGAAATAAATAGCATGTATGTGTTGTTATACGGTTTCATATTAAAAGCCCTTGAATTTGTGAGTTTGGGATTTTGATCATGATGCTTGCATGATATAGTATATTTATGTGTATAAATTATGCTCCCCAAGTGTTTCATGAATTGTTCATGTTAGTTGAGAAATGAAATCATATCATGTTAGCATGTGTACAAGTTCATGCCATGCAAATGTTTGTTAAAATGCCTCAATGAATGAATTGCGATAAAGTGTGAAGCTATCATGCTTTTAAGATTGTTCTATGTTTTACAATTTATGCAATAGAGTCCTGGGGTATTTAATACCCAACAATCTAGCTATTTACATAGATTTACAGTAGTTTCAGAATAGTATCATATGGTCATATCCTGTAGTACTCAGACAGATAATAAAACTTAGTACATTTAGCCAGTTAACAAAACTCAGAGTATTCAGTCAGCTATCAGAACTCAGTCCAGTTCAGATAGATAGCATGATCTGTGATAGTTTAGTCAAGCCTAGTACAATCTAGAAATCAATTCAATATCTATTTAGTTGGAAGTAGGAATCAGCATTAAGTGAACCTAGAGATGGGGGCATTCCTGTCAGTAAAGGGTTTGACCCTTAATAGCAATCTCTGCATTATAGAACTACATGACCAGTGTAAGTTGAGATGTCTTTTTGCCAATCTAGGGTTGATACATCTCGTACAAGTTTTCCTTCCAACGAGGGTTAATGAAAAGGATTTTTGTAAGAGAAGGTTAACTTATAGCCATTATTAGTATCGCTTGGCAAGGTTCTAACACCCTTCCAATTGGGGTCGCAGGTTGGATCCAACTTAGTTTATAATCGGGATATGTTGGTTAGATGAACACTCCTATAGTTTTAGTTTCAGTTTCAGACTTAGTATAACATGTCAGTTCAGCTTCGGAATCAGGAGTATTAGTTACAATCACCCAACTCAGTATACAACACAATTAAGTTCTACAATATCAGGATTGTTAGAAATAGTCACATAATTAATAGAAATACAGTATCAGTAAAATCAGATGTCAGTCATTCAATTTTAACAACTCAATATCCAATGTTAATGAAATTTTAGTTAGAGATACATAGTTATATGCATTGCCTTGGATAATCAGTATTTACAGTAGTTTCAGATATATATGTACTCTCATTCTGTTATGTTCATGCCATTCAATTCAATTATTGTTAATGCATATGAACCCATGCATTCAGTATTTCCCCACCTAGCATACCAGTAAATTTAAAGTACTAAAGCATACCTTTATTTTGTTCTATGATGTCTTATATCATAGGTTCAGACGCATAGGGTCCTGACTATACTTTGTAGCCCAGATAATCAACAACAAATTTAGTAGTGAGTCCTCATAGTTTGAGGTTAGAGTATTATTTTGGTTATTAGTATTTCAGTAGTTGGAGTTGATTGGGGGCTTTTCCCATCAACTCCACTTTCAGATAGTTCAGTTAGAGACTTTTCAAACTAGAGTATTTCAGATAGATGTTCAGTTTACAGTATTGATTTTCAGTATTCAGCATTTGATTTTAGTTTTTAACCTTATGGTAATCTTTCACCTAACTTTTTCATTATATAGTATTATTATTTAGTGATTGTAATAGGTACCATTCATGGGTTAGCTTGTGGTCCTTCAGGATTATGAGCACCGTATAGTATTTCGGGTACAAACTCGGGGTATTACAAACTTGGTATCAGAGCCTAAGGTTCAACAGAGTCTAAGAAATTCTAAAAGTCACGTCTAGTAGAGTCTTCTATAGGGGTGTGTAGCACACCACACTTATAGACAAAAGGCTATGAGGCATTTTCAGAAAATTTTCCCTTCTTTCAGTATTCATATTGTGTGAGTGAGCATGAGCTCAAGTTATAATCTTAGTCTAATCCTTTTCTTAAATCAATTTATAGAATATGCCTCCCAAAAAGAATAATGGAAGGAGAACAAAAAAACAGCTAGTACCTTCGCCTGTCCAGTCGAATCCTCTGGACAAGCATATTTCCCATGCAGAAAATTAGAACAGCTTTCACTACTCTCGCTCATTCTATGGCAGCCTAGAATGAACGCCCAACTACTGTTCTAACAAACCTAGTGGCCAATACTACTATAGCTATAATTTGGGAATTTACCCAAATAAATCCTCCAGCCTTTAATAGGTCTAAGTTAGATAAGGACCTACAGGAATTCCTTGATCAGGTGCAGAAAGTCATAAATATTATGGGGTGACTGTGAGTGAGAGTGAAGAGTTAGTCACAAATCAGTTGTGGGATATGGCTCACTGATGGTTCAAGTAGTGGAAGGCAGAGAGGCAGCAGATATAGGGCCCGTAGAATAGGAGGATTTTGCCACTGCTTTTCTAGATAGGTTCTTCCTACTGGAGTTAAAAAAAGTAAAGGTTTTGGTGTTCATTAATATGAAGTAGGGAAACATGATAGTGAAAGAGTATTCTCTTAAGTTTACTCAGTTAGCAAGATATGTCCCTCATGTGGTGTCAGATAGCAGATCTAAGATGTGTAAGATAGTGTCTAACATATCTGACAGTGTGGTAAAGGAGTGTAAGAACACAATGATGATTAAGGAAATGGACATATCCAGTATCTTGGTCCATGCCTAGTAGATAAAATAGGCTATGAGTTATGAGAAGAAGAGGGAGAAAAAGAAAGCAAAAATAAGTAGCTTCAACTTCACATAGCTTAAGGCAGAAGGTGGGAGTCGTTCTCAGTTTTGCTCAAATCTTCAGTTCAAGCTCTATCCTCAGCTAGTGCTCCAGTGTAAAAATTTAGAGACAGTAATAAAGATAGGGCACCGGGCCCTAAACCTCAGGGTAGTATTAGTAGTGCTTGAACAAATCCCCTTTTCTAGAAGTATGTCAAAAACAACCAGGGTGACTACAGGGTTGGCAGTGATGTATGTTTCGGATATGGAAAGACAGGCATAGGATCATAGAGTATCCTTAGGTGGGTTTACAGATTCAGTATAATCATTCTTCAGCTCAATCTGATCACCCGAAGATGCAGGGTAACGCTTCCAGTACCACCAGTGGGCAACGCCTAAATAGGCTTTATACACTTCAGTCCTGACAGGATCAGGAAAGTTCTTCTGATGTGGTCACTAGTATGTTACAAGTTTATTATTTGCACGTTTAAACCTTACTAGATCCAAAAGCTTCTTTGTCTTTTATAACTCCTTGTATAGTTGTTGAATTCAGAGTCAGTCCTAAAATCCTAGCAGAGCCCTTCTGAATCTCTACCTTAGTGGGTAAATATATCATAGACCAATGGGTATATAGGAACTATTTGATTATGGTATCTCTGAAAGTCACTTAAGCTGATTTATTAGGATTAGAGATGATCAATTTGATGTAATTATTGGTACGGATTGGCTTCATTATACTATGCTTCAGTTGACTTCAGAAATATAGTTGTTCATTTTAAGTTTCCGAATAAACCTATCCTTGAGTGGAGGGGAAGTACCTCAGCACTTAGGGGTCAGCTTGTTTCCTACCTTAGGGCGAGGAAAATGATATCTAAGGGGTGTGTTTATCATCTCATTTGAGTTAAAAACTCTAGTTTAGAGACTCCTAATATTGAGTTAGTTCCAGTAGTATTTGAATTCCCAATTGTGTTTCCCGAAGATCTTCTAAGAGCCCCTCCCAAGCGGTAAATTGATTTTAGAAAACACCTTTTTCAAGACACTCAGCCTATCTCTATCCCACCATATAGAATGTACCCAGCAGAACTCAAAAAGTTAAAATAACAGTAGAAGCATCTCCTATATAAGGGATTCATCAGACCCAGCGTATCGTCTTGGGGTTCACCAATTCTATTTGTGTGTAAGAAAGATGGTTCTTCCAGAATTTGTATAGACTACCATTAACTAAATAAATTCAAGATCAAGAACAAGTATCCACTTCCCAGAATCCATGTTTTGTTTGACCAACTTCAGGGTTCCAACTACTTTTCTAAGATAGACCTCAGATCAGGCTATCATCAGCTCAGAGTTAGACAATATACATTGTGAATATAGCTTTTAGAACTCAGTATGGTTACTTCAAATTCCTATTCATGTCATTTTGTCTTACCAATGCTCCAATAGCCGTTATGGGCTTGATGAACTGTGTGTTCAAGCAGTACTTGGAGATGTTTATCATAGTCTTCATTGATGATATTCTTGTCTACTTCCACAGTGAACATGATTATGTAGACCATATCAGAATGGTATTCCAAACTCTCAGAACCCACCAGTTGTTTGCCAAAGTTAGTAAGTGCAAATTTTAGCTAATGTCAATAGCTTTCCTTCGTCATATATTTTTTGGTGATGGAATTAGAGTTGATCCTCTAAAGACCGAAGCAGTGAGAAACTGGCCCAGAGCCATCTCTCCTTCAAATATTAGGACTTTCTTGGGTTTGCCTGGCTATTACTGATGGTTTTTGGAAGGATTTTCATCTATTCCATAACCTATGTCCAGATTTACTCAGAAGAAAGTCAAGTTCCAGTGGTCAGATTCTTGTGAGAAGAGTTTTCAGGAGCTAAAGAATCAACTTACTACAGCCCCAGTTTTAAATTAACCAGATGGATCAGATAGGTTCGTGGTATATTGTGATGCTTCCAGATTAGGCTTGGCATGTGTTTTGATGCAGGAAGGTAAGGTCATAGCCTATGAATCTAGATAGCTTAACCCCTATGAAAAGAATTACCCCACTCATAATCCTAAGCTAGCAGCTGTTGTATTTGTCTTGAATATTTGGAGGAATTATTTGTATGGGGAACATGTAGATGTTTTCACCGACCACAAAAACCTATAGTATGTGTTTTCTTTGAAAGATCTGAACCTACGTCACAGAATATGGTTAGAGTTGTTGAAAGACTATGACATAAGTGTTCTGTATCATCCGGGAAAGGCTAATATATTAGCTGATGCTCTCAGTAGGATGTCTATGGGCAGTATTGCTCACTTGAAGATGGTAAGAATAAGTTAGTTTAGAAAGTTAATTAGCTTCCCCGACTAGGTATCTGCTTAGTCGATTCTGCAAAAGGTAGTGTCTGAGTGCAAAATAGTTCAGAATCATCTCTGGTTTCCAAAGTGAAGGAAAAGAAGGACAGAGATCCTAGTTTAGTCAAGTTGAAGGAGTCAATCAAAGATCAGAAAGTAGAGGTTTTCTCCCAAGAGGGAGATAGTGTATTGCATTGGCAGGTTCATCTATGCGTGCCAGGTGTAGATAACTTGAGGTAATGAATTCTTGTAGAAGCGCATGGTGCGCATTACTCTATTCATCTAGGTGCCACTAAGATATACCATAATTTGCGGGAGATCTAATGGTGGAGAGGGATAAAGAGGGACATTTTAGAGTTTGTAGCTAATTTCTCTACATGTCAGCAGGTTAAGATTGAGCATCAGAAGCCCAGTGGATCTATGCAGGATTTCAGTATTTCCACATGGAAGTGGGACTATGTGAACATGTACTTTGTGATGGGTTTTCCCAGTACTCATCGTCACCATGATTCCATTTGGGTCATTGTAGACAGGATGACAAAATCAGCTCACTACTTGCTAGTTCATACCTCTTATTCAACCGAAGACTATGACAAAATCTATATCAAAGAGTTGGTCAGGTTACACAGAATCCAGTATCCATTATCTCAGATAAAGGGACCCAATTTACCTCTCATTTTTGGAAAGGTCGACCATTCAAACATTAGAAGATACGTTAACGGTGTGTTCTATTGACTTTAAGGGTAGATCTTGTAAGACCCCGCAAAATTTTAAATTTAATTTAGTCTGTTAATGCTACAAAAAGGGGTCCCAAACATAGAAATTTTAGTTAAGTATTTGCAGTTAGAACTTATTGAGCCTTCATAAGTTGGCAATCCTATTTTAGGATCCTTAAGACCTTAAAATATCTATTATAGGTTGTTCATGATTAGGAATATCAACGGGTTTTATCGGACGAGTTACAAAATTTTCAAACATCATTTGAGGAAGGTTTTGAAATTCAAAACTGTGGATCGACATGATCTCGATGTACAGCATCGCCTATCGCACCTAGAAATATTTTCCTCAGCTCCAGTGAGCTGATACAAACTTGACACATTGCACTGGCCATCATGTCAACTTCATCGACATAGCTCGGTGGTGTGCGCGTTACTGGGCATATTTTTCAGTAATTAAAAAGCAGCATCCTCAGGGGTAATTGGGTTATTTTCCCACCTTATTCAACCTCAAAAACATGAAATTAAGTCATTACTATGGAAAAATTCATTCATTCATCACAAATTGCACTAAAGAACAAACCCTAGGGTCATTGATGTCAAATTCAAGACTAAAGAACTCACCATCAACCTTCATTTATTCAAGTACCAAGGTATGCGAAGTGTTCATCCAAGGGTTTTCTTCCACCCTTGGCGTTCAATAAACTCTTTTAAACTACAAGTTAATTAATTTCATAGATTTCTTGTTGGATTTGAATATAATCTTGATTATGATGTCAAATGGGTTTTCAATTCCATGAATTATCACAAGTTTCATGAAAGCTAGTTAGTGAATTATTACATATTTATTGATATTTGGAATTCCCATGCTCCCCAAGTGTTTGTAAAAATGCTTATGTGAATTGACTAGTGCAAGTATTATGTGATTTCAGTCATGCACAAGCCCATGTCTATCAAGTGTTTGGCAAAAATGTTTAAATGAATGCATTATTGCTAAGCAAGTACTATTATTCTATTAAAGTCATGCAGTGTTTTACCTTTCATACTATCGAGTCTTGAGGGTATTCTATACCCGACAAATCTAGCTATTTACCTAGAGCTGCAGTAGTTATGGAACAGTCTCAGTAGTGTCACGTACAGTAATACTCAGTAATTAGTCCCAGTTTCAGTTCAGACCTCAAGTAAACCCAGTCAGTTAACAAAACTCAGTAGTATTCCATTAGTCAATGAAACCTAGTGAACTTAGTCAGTTACATAACATGATCAATAATAGTTCAGTCAAGCCTAGTGCAGTCTAGAAATCAGTTTAGTGTCTATTCAGATAGAAGTAGGATTCAGCACCGAGCGTGTGTAGGGATGAAGTATTTCCCGTTAGATAGGTAGAGTTGTTAGTAGCAGGACCTGTACTCTAGAACTATGTAGCTAGCATAGGATATGAGAAGTCACCTGTCATTTTAGGCTTGACTTTCTCGCAGGAGTCACCCATTAGTTCAGGCTTAACACCCTTAGTCCTTTGGAAAAATACAATACATTAGTATAGTGGATCCACAAAGCCATAGTCAGTACCGGTGGCATGGTATTGACACCCTTCTAACTGGGGTTACAGTTTTGACCCCAATCCATTCAGAGAGGGGAACGTCGGTTACATAACTACCTTCCAAAGTTTTAGTTTTAGTTTTAGCGTCAGTATAGAACTCAATTTAGTTCTATAGATTTAAGACTGTCAGACACAGTTACCCAAATCAGTGTAGAACTCAGATCAGTTTCTCAAAATTAGGACTATCAGAATTAGTCATTCATCTATCAGTAACACAGTATCAGTAAACTCAGATATCAGTTAACCAATATTTAGGACTTAGTATCCAACGTTATAATAATCTCAGTTTCAACTTATGTATTTATGCATGTACTCTCATTCAGTTATGTTCATGTTACTCAGCCAGTTATTGTACATGCATATGAACCCATGCATATCAGCCTAATCACATAGCAAACCAGTACATTAAAAGTACTGACGCATACTTTTCTTTTATGCTATGATGTCTTATATCATAGGTTCAGACACACAAGCTCCTGACCATATTTAGCCGTCATCTTACCAGCAGGAAATTTAGGGGTGAGTCCTCTTAGTTTGAGGACAAAGCTTTTATTTTAGTTTATTAGTAGTTCAGTAGTCAGGGTTAGTTAGGGGCTTGATGTGTGATAAGATCCTAACACATTTGAGGCTTTTAACTAAGAATAATTGCAGAGTCTTAAGAATATTTTGTGGCTTTTAATTGTTTTCTATTTGATATTGCAGTGAAAGTTAAGATTCTAGAGAACTAGCAATAATGGGAGTAAAAGAGTTAATTTCTAAGCAAGTAGAGAAGGACGTATAGCTGATGACCTATCTGATAAGTCGTCAGCCTTGTGATAAGCTATCAGAGTTGCCGTTAGCCTTAGAAAGAGAATGAGCTTCCACTAGAATTCGTGATGACATCTGTGATAGGCCGTCAGAAGTGTGATAAGCCGCCAGGCTCATCGTTTATTTTAGCCAGTGAATGGGATTTAAAGAGAAGAATCGATGAAAATTTTGATTAGTCATCACATGTCTGATAAGCCATCATGTCTTATTATCAACCTAATGCAAAGATTGTCAAAAGTTAAGAGGAGCTGGCGATATTCTTGATAAGTCGTCAGACTCCTGATAAGACGTCACATATGTCGTCGCTTATTCAAGAAAATATTGTGATCTATGATTTTTCCATAATTACACTGAAGTATTTAAAGCATATGTTAGGGTTTTTTATTCAAGAATGGTGGAACTGACATTTTGAGAATCTTTTCTCGCTAGTTTTCTGAGTTGAACTTTACAATTATTTTTGGAGAGATTATTACAATTGTTTTGGGATTTTCTACTGTGAATCAAATCTAAGAAACACTTTTTACTATTCATCTTTCTGTAAGTTCATATATCAAACTATGAATTCAACTTGTTGTCTTGATTATTTTATTATGAGTAGCTAAATTCTCTTAACCCGAGTTATGGGATCTATGGGTTTGGGTTTGTAACGTAACTAAGTCTTCAAGATTCTAACGGTGGTAGAAACTTCTTGTTAATTTTATTATTTTATACTCGGACTATTGGTTACAAAAAATAGTCTATGCTTACTAGTGATTTGCTTGAGATAAGAAATCAACCCTAGTAAGAAGTGAATTATCAATAAGGACTTGGAAGCATCAAACTTCAATTTTATAATTAATGTTGTAACAAGATTAATTAGCTTGAGATAACATCCTATTATAAAATATAAATTCCCTAAGTTTGGGAGAATTAGGTGGTTAAATGTCTAAGTAGGTTGAGACACATTTAGACATAACTTCGATAAGGATAGTCTGCTATTCCTACCTACCACAAGAATCTTGAACTGTTACTAGCGTCTGTCAAATCTCAACACCCATAGTGAACATAACTATAGTTTTCCTTACCATATTGATTTCAACCACTGAATTGAGAAGTAATTATTTGTTACCTTTCCAAAAAACCCCATTCACAGGAAACTGATAACTATTAGTTGATTAACCCGTAGATAACTCAAATTCACACCATATTCCCTGTGGGATTCGACCCCAACCTAGTTGGTTTTTATATTGACAACGATAGCTTACATTCACGTAAAATAGGTGTAGTTTGAGCTTTATCAAAAATGGCGTCATTGCTGGGGAATATGATTGTAAATTAAAGTTGTGTGCACTGATTGACTGTTTGTCAAGTTTCCTAGTTTTACATCTATTTGTTGTTTTTGTTTGCTGCAGGACTTTTGTGTTGCATACCAAGAACCAAAATTTCCAAAGAACCATTATTACCATTTAATCTAGAAGCAACTAATAGGCAGAATGGCAGACCAGCAGGAGGTTGATAGGTTAAGAGCCTTCGCTAGAGCTCAGGTGAATGTGCTGAATGATGGTCAACAAGTACGACATCCAAATCCTGAGAATGACAACTTCAGAGATGAGGAGTTGCTAAAACCTGGTAACCCAAGGCGTGTAGAGCAAATAGCTGCACTAGTACAGTGTAATGCTAACAGGAACTGTCTATTTCGAGGAAGGCAAGATCACCAGCCAGTCTAGTATGACCTCAATGATAATGATGATGGAATGGATGGAGCAGGTTCAAAGGGTGAAATTATTCCTCCATCGTTAGCACCTGGGGCAGAATTCAACATTACGAGTACTATGATTCAAGTCCTTAATCTGAAGGGGTTGTTTGGTGACCTTCTTGGGGATGATCCAAACTTGCATCTAGTGAACTTTGTCACCATTTGTAAATCTTTTGATAACCCAGGAGTGGGTCAAAATGCTATCCTTTATAGATTTTTTCCATTTTCACTATCTAGGGAGGCAACATTGTGGATTAATAAGCTGACACCCGATTCTATAAACAACTGAAGACAGTTGAAAGGAGCTTTCCTAGAAAGGTTCTTTCCACCTTCTAGGAGGGTACAGTTGAGGCTTGAGATCAGAACCTTTAGACAACTCCAAACTGAAGCCTTGCATGAAACTTAGGATAGATTTAAAAGGAAGCTGACACAGTGTTTAAACCACAACATGACAAACATACACTTGATAGAGACTTTGTACAGAGATCTTAACTCTGTGACAAAATCGATTGTAGATAATGCTGTTTGAGGTTCATTTGTTGATCTTATATTCCAAGAGGCTTCATAAACGCTTGAGAGAGTGACCAAACAGAGTCGGGCATGGCATACCAAGGAATCTGTGGTAGCAAGCCCCACTGTTTCTATTGGTATAACTATGGAACAATGCAGAAGAGACGAGGAGCATGATCAAGACATGGCTCACCTAAAAATGCAGATGGACTTGCTAACAAAGCATTTACTATCTGGTAAAACTAAGAAAGTGAAGGCTATGGGATCGTAGAGCAAAGTTGAGTCTGAATCTAAAGAAGAGGTAAACTATGTAAATAATTAGGGGGGTTTCTAGGCAATAGCTAAGAAAATCAAGGTCAGACTTATGATGACAAAGCTGGATATAAGAACCAGCAGCAAGGTAATTGGAGGAGCAATAATGATAGGAGTGTGTTATATGTCCCTCCTAGAAATCATGAGGCTGCTACAACAAGTTCTAAAAAGATGTCCCTGGAGGACATGATGTCTAAATTATTAAAGGAAGTAGAGGCTACAAACTCAGGGGTGACTACTATGAAGACCGATATATCCTCTATGAGTCAGTTGGTAAACTCACACTCAACTTCGATAAAACAGCTGGAATAGAAAATGACCTAACTCTTGGGACTTAGCCCCCCTCACATTTACTCCAGCAGATGGACAATCTCTCTGAAGGTGACCCACTTTGCCAAAAGTATAGCAGTTTCTTCTCTCAAAACAGCACTTCTCTACATGATTCTATCCACAAACCTCACAACGTGGATGAGTACATTGCTGCTGGGCCACACTGCCCTGAGACTGTGTACCTAGAGCTTTGGACCCATGAGAAGTCTGAAAACTCTGAGTTTGTCTATCTGTCGGTGGTTTGGGTGTAGGGAAGCTGGCTGCTGATTGTACATTATTCCAAAACTTCTTCTTTTTCGACCACTTATTACCCCAGTTACCACTCTGCAGCTGACTCTGATGCTGATCCACAAATCTAGCTCTTTTAGCCTGTATGTCTTTCTCTTTAGATTCAACAATCTTTTTCTTCTTCTCTTCCACTTGATGCATATGAATGGTCAGTCGAGCAAAGTCTAACTCCTTATTCAACATATCCCCCTGGCACTCAAGTACTAGGTCATCAGTAAAGCCGGATGCAAATTTCCTCATCCGAGCCCTCATATTACTAGTCAACTCTGGTGTATAGCGGGCTAGTTTATTAAACTTTAAAGTGTACTCCTAGAAACTCATACTTCCCTGCTTCAGATTCATAAACTCTTCCGCTTTGGCCTCCCTCAACTCTAGAGAAAAGAATCGATCAAGGAAAGCTTCCAAAAATTCGCCCCAAATTGTAGGCTCAGCTCTTTCACCTTTTTCATCTTCCAGTCGGCATACCACTGATTTGCAACGTCCTTGAGCTGATAGGTTGCTAGCTCCACCCCTTTAACCTCATCCACATGTATCACCTTAAAGATCTTTTCTATCTCATCCAAGAACTCCTGTGGATCTTCCTCCACCTTGGTGCCAGTGAACTTAGGTGGGTTCATCTTTATGAAATGTCTGACTCTAGTAGCCTCAAATGTAACAGATGTAGACCTAACATCTTCTGATTGTTGAGCCTGGTTAGCTACCCACTATGTCAGCATATGAATAGACCGTCTGAATTCTGTATTTGAAATATCTCCCTGAGCAGTTGGGGGACGATTGGCATTAGTCTATAGAGCCCAAGGTAGACTGGTCGAGGCATTAGACTGAATATAAGATAGAAGGACTTCAGGACATAAGACCTTTTAAAATATAGAAGGCTCACCACTTGTCTCTACAGCTCTGTCTGAAAGTTCTACAGATTCTTGACCCCTAGACTGTGCCTCTGAACCTGAGAGGTTAGAGAAGGGAGGGGTTCAGCACAAAAGTACTGGCACAAAGAGATATCAAAGAAAAACATAATACTTTTACAAAATATAGTTGAGAGACATTATAAAGAAATTTCATATCAAATTATTTGAAAACACATGGGTGTAATGCAATAGTTTTTCTCAACAATAATGAGATGTATCTGAGCTAGGTGGAATACCCTACATAATTTATACCAAATGTCAAATCTCGATTGCCGCTGAGATTAGAGTATAAGTGAAAGAGAGACACATAAGACCACAAAGCCTGGTGTCTCAACCCAAATCAAATATGGTAGTGCATAAGACCACAAAGCATGGCTCCTAACCATAATCCCAATTTGGGATAATATAATATCAGGTACGTAAGACCACAAAGCGTGGTACCAATATTCCGTGTTGGCAAACACGTTCTTCTAGTGATGAGCTGCTTGTGACTCAAACGCCTTCTTCGAGCATCCACCTTTCTCATGTAAAATCAATGTATTCAAGTTTCATCTTATTCAATCGTATATCGTATCCTGTAGTGTATCGTCATACCCGACTTGAAAGTCATCAATATCAAATCCATATACGCATAATCATGTAAAAACCAAGGTGCTTCATCATTTACAAGTGGTGAACAATATTTATTTCAAATTCATGCTCTCTTTTGTTGATCACAATATAATATGGAGTATCGAAACATTATCATGGGAATTTGAAAACAATTTATCATCCATATTTATCAACTTCCATGGAAAATCTCAAATCACATATGCATGGTTTCAACAATTAAAGTATATAGGTAAACAATTCCCATGACATAAAGAAAATGACTTAGAAATCATATTGAAAGCAAGATATTAGCATTTGATTGAAAACCCCCATTTAAAAGCATGCATGTTCATAAATACTACACCCATGAGATTTTTGGATAACCCCAC
>JAPEIP010000006.1:70394158-70408996 GCA_026120095.1 Capsicum chinense | reverse complement strand
GTGAAATCACCAATTCAAGAATAGAAGAGCAACATTCTTGAATGCTACTTGTTTTGTGGCTTAGTTGAATCCCGAAGATAGAGTTGTCACTTGTTCTTCCGTTTGCTCGTGGGAGAGACTCCAACTATCTTCAAGAAGCGTATATCGTTCCTCTAAGCCAAGAAAGTTTTATTTTGAATTTTTTGTACAATTATCATTATTGTTCTAACATCAACAACTACATAGTAAGCCGTAAATTTAATGACAATGTTAGTATAGGCAAATCGATTAATCAACAACTATGTAAAATTGGTACTTATGTTAGAGTACAAGCGAGTATTACAACAAATAATTTTTCACTCAAATTCTTCATAGTAGCTATGTAATTAAAAGGAGAGCCTGGTGCACTAAAGTTCCTGCTTTGCACAGCGTAGGGGGAATGCTCCACAACAAGAGAATATTTGTATACATCTTTACTTGAATTTCTGCTGGAGGATGCTTCTAAGGATTGAACAGGAGGTCATATCGCAACAAATTTACCGATTAATTCAAGGATCCCCTTTTCATAGTATCTATGTAAATCTATATACAAAACAGACAACTAATGCTTTTTACTTGATGGTTAATTCAAAATTACCAAATCACAGTAAAGTAAGAAGCTAAGTTCATGTATCTCGAAAGTTGAAGCATTCTGTTAAATATGCATCATTTCTTTGTTTTCAAAAAATGCTTCCCTTTGATAAGAATTATGAAATAAATAATCTAATAATTATGATCATAAATTTATGTAGGTTCCTTCAAGGCACTATAAGTAAATAAACACAGTTAATATACATCTAATGAAAAATACAACTGCGGATTCAATTCCCATGGGTATGAAAAGTTGTAGAAGAGAGCTGAATTGATAAAAATAAAAGACGACATCGAAGTAAAAAAATCACTACGGAAAATTAAATGATCTTGACCATCACTGTCTTCTTCCATCCGTGCAAACATATAAGATACAAAAATGTGACAGCAAAAATGTTACAGCAGAATGGAGCCTATACATGAACAAATTAAAATAATAATAACTTGTTTCGTAATGGCTAGTTTATGTCAGGATTAATCCAACCTACCAATATGTTACTTGTAAAGTAATGTGATATTCAAATTTTCTAAGTTACGTGTGCTTCTGTTACATAAAGAAAGTATAAAAAAATGCTTTCAGTGTCAATCAGAAATCGCGAAGGTTGTGTCAGTTGAATAGAAAAGATTTGCTATTCTATAATCCAAAAAAGTTATTGAAATACCAACATTCATGTTATAGAGTAATGCATATCTTTAAATCATCACTTCCAACGTTCAAGTTGTAATTGTACATCATTGACTTCTTCCTCCGTAAGCTACTTTTAAGGTGATAAGTGAATTTAATAGTTTCTTTGTCGGGACTAAACTTCGCTCCAACGATTAGTGTGCTATCATCGTTGAAGCTTCAACTGCTCTATTCTATTTTTTTTTGTTTCATCTTATTCTTACTAAAAGAGAGATGGATAAAAAGAGCAGCCTAGTGCGCTAAAGCTCCTATTATGCTCAAGGTTAAGAGAAGGACTCCACCACAAGGGTATACTGTATGTAGGCTTACCTTGCATTTCTACCAGATGTTGTTTCCAAGGGTTGAACCCGTGACCTCTTTGTCTTAAGGTAGCAACTTTATGAGTTTCTCAAAGATGAAACAAATATTTTTGAACCTCTTAAAATTGTAGAACTCCTTCAATTATGACAAAATGGTATAAGTTGGTAAGTTGTAACCGCTTCCACAATTCTACTATATTAAAAAAAAAGGGGAATTTGAGAAGAATCAGTACCCTTCTACAACATCCTTTGAAGTTAAGTAAGCATGATCAATTTTCTCGTGTAATGGTTCCGACTTTCTATCTTTTACTATATATATTCATCCATTTTCATAAGAAAAACTATTTATTCCTCTTATGAAAAAATAATTTTGTTATAAAGCAAAGAGTCAAAATTAGAGTTAGCTAGGACAAATGTTGCGATTTGGCAGACTTAAGAAATTTATCCATGATAATATGTGCGGCATCATGAGTAGGGTTGGCAATGCTCGGGTAATTGTACAAAGCAGTAGCTGCTCGTCACGTCGTGATATACAAGTATTGATGGAACCTACAAATTTTCACTAGTAGGTAAGCCAATACAATAACCCGAAACTAATGCAATGGGTTAATTCAGTAAGAAAGGTCCAACATTAGTGAAATTTAAAGAACATCAATTGCTAACACGAGGGTTTTAGATAAAATAAGAAATCATACAGATACCAATTCCAAAACCAAGTAGAGTTAGTACAAGAGAAACTAATAGTATTGATACAACTCCAAGTCTAGAATAGTTAATACAATCGTCTCAGATTCTAAAGACTGAACACAAAAGATTGAAGGAAATTGGGTGACTTGAACTCTAGGAGCTCACACTATCTTTAAAAATCAATCACTGGATGAACCAAGATCAACGGTGATAGCTAAACTCGAATCATCACCAATAATCATAATTAAATAACATATACCAAAATATTCATAATGGTAACTATACCACGATATAGGAACCTATATCATCATTACATCCTATTCACTTATTACTAAACTAATTACTTACTAGTCATCATATAACCTCTATTTATTATTCATCACTTAGTCACTATTCATGAATCAATGACTATCCATTAGTTACTACTAGCCAAAAGTATCCCCTAGTCAAAATTCACCACTAGACCGTATTCTCCAATTAACCAATATTCATATCTAGCCAACATAGTCCCACTAGCCACCATTAAACAAAAGATTACTAATCACCATAAGTAAACTTATTCATCTCTCTACTAACATCTCTTATTAACTAGCATCATTAATCCATAAATCCTCATTAAATAATTAATCAGCATCGTAAACTTGGTCATCAATAGTAATTAATCATCACAATTGCTGAATCCATTATCATTAACCACAATAATGAAATAATCATCCCTATTATTATGAAATCAAACAGGAATAGGCAATACAAAAAAGAAAAGAAAATAAGAAGAACACACAGATTTACGTAAAAAGACTAGACAGGAAAAACCATGGGACAAAATTTACTATATCGGAGAAGAATACAAGGAGGAACATAAATCTCAATAACACATGACAACCATCAAACAACCAACCCTCTATCGATCCGATCCCTCCGCTACAACTATAGATCTCAAAAAAATTCTCATAATTTCCATTTTACCAACATGGCTCGCACCGCGATCTTTTCAAGATGGATCAAAAAAATTTGGGTCTTTAACTCTAACACCTATTAATAAAAATTAATATCACTAGTTCTCTTTACCACTAATGTTCACAAATCCATAAGTCACTATTAGCAACTTAAGTAATATCCACCACTAAGCATCTTTTATCCTTAAATCAACAACTATACCACTTTATACCTAACTGCATTACAAAACTATAATCAACACCTGTAATATCAATATTATATCCAACTACAAAAGAACATAATTAAATATATAATTGCCATACATAGGGCTATCTAGATTCATCCGGTAGGTGCACACATAGGCACATAAATAATCATATCCTTCGGCTTATATCCTTCATTCTCAAATCACACAACAATATCATCAACATATCCTCTGTACTCGAATTTGGTATCAATATGATCAATATATGCTCCAGACTCAAATCGAGTATCAATAAATAAACATATCCTCCGGACTCGAACTGGGTATGAATATCATTAACATATCCTCCAAACTCAAATCGGGTATCAATATTATCAACATATCCTTCAGACTCAAAATGGGTATTAATATTATCAACATATCCTCTGGCCTTTCTGGGTATCATCATATCATCACAATATCATCATAATAGCAATCTATACCAATAACAAAGAAACAGCCCCACAATAGCTAAATTAAATGACAATCCCTATAAGGGATAAAGTAATGTGCTAGCCCCACTGGGGCTATAGTAAAAGAAAAGTTTGTAAATGACAAGCCCTATAAGGGCTAAAGTAAAGTGCAAAACCCACGAGGGCTAAAGTAAAATAGAAGTAAGGAGGAGAATACCTTTATATCTCATCATTCATCATCGAGGATAATTTATCCATAAATACATGAATATATATATATATATAGCATGAATATAACAAAGCATTAATGAGTTCAACATGGTAAGTATCATAGCTTCTCATATAGTCAATAAATATACCATTTATAACCCTTAGTATCATCGCACATAATATTAGCTACAAGTAGGATTTCTAACATATTCACTAGTTGGGTTACTAGACAAAGTATAACATGAGTCCAATATAATTGTAATACCCCGTACTCTTCCTAGATAAATTTAGCCCTTAGAATGTCAAGTATAGCTTCAGAAAATAATAAATCTTGGTAAATATAAAATTTTTAAGCTTTAGACCAACTAATGTGTACATAAATGACTTAGCTTTCCAATGATACAAATTTTGCCTTAATCTGATAATCAGTTCAGAAGTTATGGTATTTTTAGTAAAATAGTATGGCATTTTGAAAGGTACTGCATCGTGGTTAAGGATGATTTTGCAATTATCAAAATTCAGTGGAGCACCGCGATTACGTCACATTGCGGTGAAAATTCAGTTCCCACTCATCTTTTTTCCAATGATGCAACGTAATTTTGGTGTGTTGTGGCGATGGCTAAAATTGAACTTGTCCCTTTTATCATAGCCCAACGTGATAGCCCCGTGTTGTGTTGATGGGAAAAACCGAGCTTGTCCCTTTTCTAGTTAGCCACCACAATTGTGGCTCTCGTGGTGGGTGCCCTAATCGGGATTTTTCTAGTTTCCGAGTTAAATTTTACAAGGGCAATTTAGTCAATTCCCAAGCTCCCAAGTCATAAATAACACAGAATTAAACCTATTCCAAGCATTCTAAGCTCACTTTTCATCAATTCTCCCTCAAGAAAACCCTAGAACCTAAAAACTCGACCTTCAAGAAATCCAATTTCCTCCATTATTCTTTCAAGATAGTTGAAATGAAAGATTCTCAATCCAAAAACTTCAAGAGTTCATCTTCAAAAGAACAATTAGGATTTCAAGATCAAGCCTTTTTATTAAATTTCATAAATTAAGGTGTGTGGGGTTTTGACCAAGGATAAATCTTTCATCCTTGTTCCCAAAATAAGATCTTAATTACAAATTTATATGATTTTACATGAATTTCAATTTAGGGTTCATACCCATATATAGTTAATTTAAGAATTTAAGATTTCAGGTAATTAGGATGATGAATTACATATCTACTTTTATAAATTTATGTATATGACAATATATTCTAGATTTTGAGTTGAATCTTGAATATTTACATTATCCATCATGAACATTATGATGTTTTGATATGAATTTGAACCATGGGTTATCAAGCCCTAGTTGAATATTGCTATTTCAAAAATGATTATGCTTTAAAGCATCCCATGATATTTTTATAGAAAGCTTTGAATAAAGATTTGATCTTTTGATCTTTAGCTATGATATGAAATCCACTTTACAGCTTAAATTTAGCTTTGAATGAACAGATACACAGTTATCTATCAGTATAAAATATTATGACTTTTAAAAGTTAATTTCCTACAGAATGAGCATACAAGATTAAAGGGAGTAGTATTTAGCACCGAGCAAAAAGTGTGGGTTTAGCGCATCCTACTTTCCTAGAACTACGAGCAAACATAGGTACAAATTATTAGATTATTCCCATATTTATGTGGATGACAACTACAGATGTGATCACTTAGCTTAGGTTATACTCGGCTGAAATAGTATGACACTACCCCCAATGTGAGGTTTTCCCCTAAGTGAAGTAAGATGTTGGACTCCATGATAGCTCACATGGTTTATGTCAATTAAGATAACCTGCCTACAGCTTAAAACCTTACAGAATAGTTTTTAACACAATACAACTTTAAAAAAATAATAGTTTTTAGAATCTAAAGATGATGACTCACTAGTTTTATACAGTATGTTTTATTGTTCATGATCTATGAATTTTAGCTTTCAATTATTCCATCCATGTGAGTCATTAAATATAACATGCATACTCTATAAATTTTAAGAACATTGAGATATTACTTTTACTTATGCATTCACCCCTATATACTCAAAGTACTCATCCACATATATGTATATGTGCTACATTGTCTCACAATGTAGGCTCAGGAGCTCAGTCTCAACAGTGTGAGTGATTTCGAGCATCTCTATCTACATCCTGAATGTTGGTAAGTCCTTATTGTTCGATGGTCCATACATCTAGATTTCAAGTTCTCTTAGATTTGATAAGTTACTTTCAACTTATTTCAAGTCAGTTGGGGGGTTTGTTCCAATAGCTCTCCAGTTTCTTAGTAGTAGAGGCCTGTCGGACGACTAGCTATTATATTCAAACATTCAGTATTAGTTACCCAGATAATATATTCAATTCATCTCATATAGTTTTGATAATATTCAGTAATTTTAACATTTCTATCTAATTAAATTACTTTAATATGAGTTATTGACTTAGTAGCAGGTTTTAAGGGTTAACTTGAGTCTTCTCATAGTCTTGAGCACCATGTGACATCTCAGGACCAAGTTTCAGGGCATTAAAAACTTGGTATTAGAGCCTAAGGTTTAGTGAGTCCTTGCGAGTCTGACAAGCCACATTACATAGAGTTTTGATCATGGGTGTGAAGCAAGCCAAATTTATAAGCAAGAGACTACGAGACATTCTTAGTAAACTAATCTCTTTCTTTCATAATCCATCATTCTTACAACTATCTCTATCTGCTATTAAAGCATGCTATTTTGTGACAGAACATGCCTTCTTACAGAGTTAATGCACATAGGAATGATAACCAGCCACCCCAACCTATTGATCCTCTAAATGAGAATATATCTCTTGTTGAATTTTGGGCTTCCTTTCAGGAGTTAGCCCAAGTTGTGACTGCTAATGTTCAGGCCAATAATCAGGTTGTACTTCCGCATCTTCAAAAGGGTGATTTAGCTAGAACCAGACTTCGTGACTTCTTGAGAATAAATCCTCCTAAATTATTTTGTTCAAAGATAGGTCAGGGCCCACAACTGTATCTTGATGAGGTGAAAAATATTACCCAAGTTATGCATGTTACTAAAGCGGAGATTGTGGAATCATTTTTTATAGGCTGAAGGATAATGCGTATGATTGGGTTATTATATGAAAGAAAATTAGGGGTGAGAATGCCGCTCACATTAGTTGGCAGGTGTTTTAGGATACTTTTCTAGACAGGTTCTTTTCGTGTAAGTTGCAGGAAGACAATATTAAGGAGTTCATGAACCTGAGACAGGGCTCAAGGATAGTGAAAGAGTACTTTCTTAAGTTCTAGTTATCTAAGTATGCTCCTAAGTTGATAGCTGACACTAGATCTAGTATGAGTAAGTTTGTTACCAGAGTGTTTGGATTGGTAGTCAAGGAGTGTAGGATAGCCATGCTTATTGGAGACATGGATCTTTCTAGATTAATAACTCATGGCTAAAAGATTTAGGCAGAAAAGTTAAAGAGAAGAGATAGAAGTAATAAGAAGGCTAGGACTAGGCAGTTTGAGTATGGCCAGTCATGGTCTACAGAGGGGAATTTTTTGTAGTTTTAGAGTCGTTCACCTTCGCCAATACCATCTTAAGCTAGTTCCCCCATACCCAAAACTTACCAGGATCAGTGGGGTAAGACCATTATGTCCAGATCTTAGAATAGCGTGGATGGAAGGCCTAGTTATACTTCATGTGCTAGATGTGGTAATAATCATCCTGGTGAGTGCTTATTGGGTTAGAAAGGTTGCTCTGGATATCTTCAGTTGGGACATGGTTCAAAGGAGTGCCCGCATGCTAGGGAAGAAAGCTGGGATTTTTGTCTCCAGACTTAGGCTACTAGTGTACCAGCTCCTATAGATCACCCAATCCCTCCCCAGGGCGCATTATCTAGTACCGATGGAGGTCAGTGCCAAAATTAGTTCTATGCTTTACCATCCCGTCAGGAGCAAGAGATCTCTCTAGATGTGGTTACTGGTATGATTCATGTTTTTCATCTTGATGTTTATGTGTTGTTGGACCCCGGGTCGAGTTTCTCTTATCTGACCCCATTAGTTGTAGTAAATTTGGATTTAGTTCCTAAAAAAATCCCTGAGCCCTTCTTGGTTTCTATCCCAGTGGGTGAGTCAGTTGTTGCCAAAAAGATATATAGAAAGTGTCCTATTATTATCCTTCATAAGATTATGTTAGTAGATTTGATAGAGTTACACATGGTTCACTTTGACCTTATTCTTGGTATGGATTGGCTCTATTCTTTTTATGCATTCATAGATTGTCACACCTGAGTGCTGAAGTTTCAGTTTCCAGATGATCCAGTCTTTGAGTATGAAGGTAATTTAGTGTATCCAAAGAGTCATTTCATATCTTATCTTAAAGCTAGAAAGTTGATTAACTAAAGGGTGTATCTATCATGTAGTTTGAGTCAAAGACACTAAGTTTGAGACTCCAATAGTTCAGTCTGTCAGTTTAGTCAAGGTGTTTCCTAATGTCTATCCCGAAGATTTACAAGGGGTACCTCCCGATAGTGAAATAGAATTCAGAATTTATCTTCTTCCTGATACTCAGCCCATCTCCATTCCCCCATATCATATGTCTCCTACCGATCTTAAGGAGTTAAAATAGAAACTCAAAGATCTCTTAGACAAAGGTTTCATAACACCAAGTGTCTCTCCATAGGGTGCTCCTATCCTATTCATCCGAAAGAAAGATGTTTCTTTGTGAATGTGCATCGACTATCATTAGCTAAATAAATTCACAGTAAAAAACAAATATCCCCTTTCTAGAATTGATGATTTAATCGATCAACTTCAAGGTGTAAGTTACTTCTAAAAGATAGACCTTAGATCTGACTATCATTAGCTTAGAGTAAGGGAATGTGCTATTTGAAAGATAGCTTTTAGAACCCATTATGCTTATTTTGAGTTTTTAGTCATGTGCTTCGGACAAACAAATGCCCCACAACCTTCATAGACTTAATGAATCGAGTGTTCAAACAATATCTAGACATGTTTGTCATAATCTTCATCGATGATATTCTTGTCTACTCTCGTAGTGAGGATGATCACGCAAACCATCTTAGAATTGGCTTGAAAATTCTTAGAGATCACCAGTTGTTTGCCAAATTCAATAAATGTGAATTTTTTCTAAGGTCAATAGCTTTTCTCGGTCATGTTATTTCCAGTGATAGAATTAGTGTTGATCCCTAAAGGACCGAAGCGGTAAGAAACTAGCCTAGACCTATTTCTCCATAAAAAATTAGGCATTTCTTGGATTTAGCTAGCTATTATAGATGGTTTGTTGAGGGGTTTTCATCCACTGCATCTCCCATGACCAAATTAACTCAGAAGAAAGTTAAGTTTCAGTGGACAGATTCCTGTGATATGAGTTTTTAGGAGTTGAAGACTCGACTCACTTCAGCCCAAATTTTTGCACTACCTATTATTTCAGATGGGTTCGTTGTGTATTGTGATGCCTCTAGAGCTGGTTTGGGTTTTTTTGTTGATGCATAGAGGTAAGGTCA
Source organism: Capsicum chinense (assembly GCA_026120095.1). NCBI lineage: Eukaryota > Viridiplantae > Streptophyta > Magnoliopsida > Solanales > Solanaceae > Capsicum > Capsicum chinense. The sequence goes on along the minus strand of JAPEIP010000006.1, from coordinate 70,399,383 downwards.
TATTCTTAATCCTTACAAAAAGAACTACCCTACCCATAGTATTGAGTTAGCTAATATTGTGTTTGCATTGAAAATCTAGAGGAACTATGTTTATGAGGTGCATGTTGATGTGTTTATGGATCTCAAAAGTTTGCAGTATGTGTTCACTTAGTGAGAGATAAATCTTTGTCAGAGAAGCTATTTAGAATTTTTAAAGGATTATTATATGAGTGTTTTGTATCATCGGGGTAAGGAAAATATAGTGGAAGACGTCCTTAGTAGATTATTATAATACCCCAAAATATCCAAACCAATATTAACGAAATGTACCAAGATCATGCATAGTAAATCATGGTTCTTTTATAATTTTATGAGTAGGTTATATGTATATTAAGACTTCAAATAACTCCTAACTATCATACGAATCAAAACATTCCTTACCGATTGAATTCTAGAGAAGGATATTTATATAGTCAAATTCAATCGAGTATATCTCTCATTATACTTGTAATTTTTGATCTTATGCCCTATCAAAAGATATAATTTAATAAGCTTTCCAAAGATACCAATTTTGCCTAAATCTAATATTGGAGCAAAGAGTTATTCCTATTTTAATCCAGCATGTCAAGATGGAAATAGTGTGATGACATTCGTGGTAGCTTACCACACTTATGACGTCCTATCATAAAGGTCGTCAGCCTTAGGCAAAACCAAATCCTGTGTGATGACATTCGTGGTAGCTTACCATATTTGTGATGCCCTACCACAAAGGTCGTCAGCCTTAGGCAGAATCTAACTCCTGTGTGATGACATTCGTGGTAGCTTACCACACTTGTGACGCCCTACCATGAAGGTCGTCAGCATTAGGCAGAATCCAACACCTATATGATGACATTCATGGTAGCTTACCACATTTGTGATGCTCTACCATGAAGGTCGCCATCCTTAGGTAGAAACTAGCTCCTGTGTGATGACATTCGTGGTAGCTTACCACATTTGTGATGCCCTACCACGAAGGTCATCAAAATTAGGTAGAAACCATCAGTTCCAGCTTCTATGTGACGACATTTTTGATGGCTTACCACACTTTTGATGCCTTGTCACAAAAGTCGTCAGCTATGATTTTCAACAACTGGAATTTATTTCATAAGGGTATTTTGGTCTTTTCCTTTCACTTCCCACAACTTATAACCCTAAAGAGGCATAATTTTTCCTATTTTTCTTCAGTTAAGCATATTAAAAACCTTTTTTTATGCTTTCAACCACAAGATTAGGGTTTCAATCAAACTCATCTCTCAAAACCAAGATTCAAGCATTTTTTTCAAGATAATTGAGAATTAAGTTTCCCAAATCCAAGAACTCTTCAGCAAATTATCACGGTTTCCTTTCTAATGTATGCGGAGTGTTCATCTATGGATTTAATTCGTTCATAGAGTTCAAGAACCATGCTTTTAAATGTTGTTTTGTAAACTTTTATGGTGCGATAAGCATGTACACATTGATGATTGTTGTTTAAGTTTCAAGATGATATCTAAGAATGTTTTTCATGGAATATATGTGATTATTGGTTGAAAATCATGAACTTTGGGTGGGTTGAACTAATGCAAGTATGAAATCCACCTATGCCTTAAAGAATACATGTAAGGTGTTTGATAAAATTCCTAGGATGTTAGAAGTTCATATTTACATGAGTTCATGACATCTAAATGACAAGTCCATGTTAGTGATACATTTTAATATGAATGCCCATGCTATTTATGTATTCTTATGGTGATGGCATGAAGTATGTATGATGATGGAAATATGAATTTTGTGTGAGAATTATATCCATGCTTTCCCTGCCATATTTGAGGTGTTGATTAAATACATGAAGTATACTATCCCCAACTTATGGTATAGCAAATTGTGGACTCAAATCTTATGATCAAGTCGTGTCATGTGTGTTAATTTCCTTCTATCAAGTCCTGGGGGTATTCGTACCCAAAAAACATAGTTGTGTGCCTAGAGCCATGACATGGTGTCACGATAATCTCAGTTAAGCTATATTCTATAGAACTCAGTCAGTCATCTAACTCAGGAAACCTCAGAAATCTTATGATCCTAGTTAACTCTTAGAAAATACTACTACTCCATCAGTCAATGGAAGTCAGTTAATATGTCCATGTATAGTCAGTTGAATCATGTTTAGTCTCTTCACATGGGAGTAGGAGTTAGCACCGATTGAACCCAAGGAGGGGAAATCACCTGTACATGAGGGTGTGATTCTTAGCAGTCATCCTTGCGTTCCATAACTATTTAGCCAGCATAGGTTGAGATATCACAGCCTGTTATATGAGGGTAGATAAGGTGGCTTAAATTGTTATATAAGGGTTCCCACCATTCTCACAAGATTTACCTGTTATATGAGGGTTGCTCACATATTTTCCTTACTAGAGGTGTGGTATAGACACCCTTCTAGTTAAGGCAGAGATTGGACCCCATCTTATCCATAATGGCACATATGGGGCATATTGGTTAAACAACCACCTCCCACAGTTTCAGTATGAGTCTCAGTGAAAGAACTCAGATAGTTCTTCAAATATCGATATACCAGGGCTGTTAGATATGGTCAAATTCAGTTATTGCACGGAACTCAGAGAGTTCAGCCAGATTTAAGGCTGTCAGATATAGTCATTCATGTTATCATAAGTTCGGTTCCAGCCATGTATTAGCATATAGATTTATCCATTACGTACTCATGATCTTAGTTACTATGTATGTATGTTTGCACTCTTACGTTCATATCAGTCAGTCAGTAGTATTATTCATGCACTTAAACCCCTGAATTAGCCTACCTCACTCGTATACTCAATACTCCAGTTGTACTGACGCATTTGCGCTATGGTGCTTTCTTTTCATGTTACACCATAGGTTCAGTGGCACGAGTCCCTAACCAGCAGTAGCAGTCGCATTCAAAAATACAGAGTTGTAGTGAGTCCTCTTCATTTGAGGACGACATTATTTGATTTATTCATTTATATTTTCAATTTAGTTTTACAGAGTTAGTTGAATACATGTTCCTTCAACTCCTTATTTTAGATAGTACTTAGAGGCTTTTGGATTTACGCTCAGAGTTAGCTTTCAGATTCAGTTTTTATTTGTTTTGGGTATTTTTTGCCCATATGGATGTTATATTTTTTTAGTTGAACCTTATGGCCTATTGTGCATGTTTTGGGCATTATTATGTCATGAATTGCAAGTATATAGGTACAAATATTAGTCATGGGTTTGCTTCTGGTCCCTTGGGGTCATAAGCACCATGTAGCATTCCGATTCAAAATATCAGGGTGTTACAAACTTGGTATCAGAGCCAAAGGTTCAATAGAGTCCTAGGAAGTCTGAAAGCCGCATCTAGTAGAGTCTTGTACATGAGTGTGTTGTGTGCCACATTTATGTTCAAGAGGCTATGAGATATTTTAGGAACAGTTCCCTTGATTCAGTATTCATTTCATTCTAGTAAGAATAATTTCAAGTCAGTCTCTTAGTACAATCCGCTCTTCTCTTATTTCAGAAACATGCCTCCAAAGAGAAGAAATCTGCTAGCTCCTCAGCCCGAAGATCCTTTAGGCAAACATGTTTCTCATAAGGAGTTCAAGACTGCATTTACCGCTCTTGCTCAGTCTGTAGCAACCCAGAATGAATGACCAACAGTTATTTCGACCAACCTAGTGGCCAATTCAGCAGTAGCTAAGATTTGAGACTTCACCCGAATGAACCCTCCATCCTTTTTTAGGTCTAAGACAGACGAGGATACTCAGGAATTTATTGACCAATTTCAGAAGGTCATTGATATCATAGGAGTCACTTTTTCCCTGAGTGCTGAGCTAGCCACATACCAATTGCAACATATTGCTAAGACTTGGTACAAAAAGTGGTTAGCAGAAAGGTTAGAGGATGCAGGTCCGGTTGAGTGGGAAGAATCTGTCACGGCTTTCTTAGATAGATTCTTTCTGTAAGAGCTTAGAAAGGCTAAAGTTCTTGAGTTCATCAATATCAGGCAGGGAAATATGACAGTTAGAGAGTATTCTCTTAGATTTACTCAGCTAGACAGATATGCCCCTCATGTGGTTGCAGACATATGGGCTAAGACTAGCAAGTTCACGTCAGGGGTGAATGATAGTATGGTAAATAAGTGTAGGTCTGCGATGCTGAACAGTGATATAACTTTAGCCAGGCTCATAACCCAAGATCAATAGATAGAGGAGTAGAAGGTTAAGGTTAGGGAGAGGCAGAACAAGAGAGCAAAAACAGGTAGTTTAAGTTATGCTCATCCCAAATCAGAGGGAGGATATCATTTACAGCTTCATCCTAAGTCAGAACTTCCATCCCCTTCCTCCGCTAGTGCCCCGGTGCCAAAGTTCAGGGACGGCAATAGAGGCAGAGTGATACGCCCAAATTACAACTCTCGGTAGAAAGTGTAAGTGTTCACTGTCAAATATAGAACCTAACTAGGTTGGGTGTCAAATCCCATAGGGAATACTTAGCTCAATAAGTGTTGTAAGCATTATTAGACTGTTAATAAGAGGTTCCTAACCAAAAAAGGAGGTTTTGGGTTTTAATTTGTAAAATAATTAATTGTAAAATGAGTATTCCAACTAATGACTCTCTCTGTATATCGTAACTTGATGAGATTAAACAAACCAGGGTTATGGTCACCAAAATACTAGCATTATTTGGGTTGTGAATTATTTATAAGTTCCTCTTAGCAAATTCAATTGCAAGAAAGGTTTGGTCCTATTCTTTATCCCTTAGTTTCTCAACCTAAGTGGATAGATTATCCTCTAATTCTCTCAAACTCGAAAGATGCATTATTCTTTCAACCCATTTCTCATGTAAGCTAATCCTGTTAGGGCATTTTCTATTACTCTGAAGGTTAAAGCCCTTAGAATTCATGCAAACACTTTCTTTTCCCAACAAACACTTTCCTTTTCAGACAAGTGTTGTTCTAGGGATCACTCTTTAAGTTTGTAACCAAGAAAAGTCATGAAATTGAAGAAAGGTTTATGCAATATCCTTGAATTATGGAACTCAAATTGATTCACAACCCATACATGTATTTCACATTAAAGATCCCATAACCCTAGTTATGGGATCTTAGCCACAATACTCCATAGAAGAAGAAGAAGTCATTCTTGTATTATTCATAAATAGATTAAGAATTTACTTACAAAGAATCCCAAGAATCAGTTCTTCAATCTTCAATAATC
>JAPEIP010000006.1:70368206-70394058 GCA_026120095.1 Capsicum chinense | reverse complement strand
ATCCCATAACCCTAGTTATGGGATCTTAGCCACAATACTCCATAGAAGAAGAAGAAGTCATTCTTGTATTATTCATAAATAGATTAAGAATTTACTTACAAAGAATCCCAAGAATCAGTTCTTCAATCTTCAATAATCAATTGTGCAATGCTAAAGTACTCCCAGATCTAAAGAATCCCCAAAGTACTAGGTTACAAAGTGTTTCAATAGATGATAAAACTTGTAAAAGAAAGAAATAAAGATCCCTTCTTAACCCTAAAATTTTGTATTTATATGTTCCCAGCTAAAAAAAAAGAATTTAAAATTTAAAAATAGAAAAGTCGCATCCTAATTGATGGTCCATATGGCGGACCGTCAAAGAGTTGATGGTCCACCATCTTGTCCGTCACTTATTTCTTCCAAATAGCCATTTCTGGATAAGACCTGGCGGTCCACCTTGTAGTCCGTCGAAAGACTGATGGTCCACTATTTTGACCATCAAACTCACTTTTCTGCTTCTTTTTCCATCTTTGTTCTATGGTTATCTCCTTTCACTAAAAACACTAAAAACTTTATTAAACAGTACTTTGGTTACATGAAAACAAACAATTTCCCTAAGAAAATGATGCTAACTGTTTCGTAATATTACGGAACATCACAGAGCACCAGGCTCTAAATATTAGAGCAGTGTTAGAAGTGCCTGCACTTATCCTCAGTGTTAGACCTGTGGTAAGCACCATCAAGGTGTGTGTAGACTGTGTGAAAGAATTTGTTTTGGTTGTGGTAAGCCAGGACACAGAGTTAGGGACTGTCCTTAGCCAGGTCCTCAGGGTTAGCAGAACACTCAGTCCGGTCACCCAAACCTGTAGGGTGCCACTTCCAGTGCTACTAGTGGGCAATGCCTGAATAGACTCTATGATCTTCAAACCTGACAGGATCAGGAAAATTCTCCTGATGTCATTACTGGTACATTACAGATTTTTTATGTTCATGTTTATGGTTTACTAGACCCAGTTGCTCTCCTGATGTCGTTACTGGTACATTATAGATTTTTTATGTTCATGTTTATGCTTTGCTAGACCCAGGTGCATCCTTGTCTTTTGTCACTCCATACATAGCAGGTGATTTTAGAATCAGTCCCAAAATTTTAGCAGAGCCCTTTTCAGTCTCTACCCTAGTGGGCAAAACCATCATAACTCAGCAGGTATACAGGAACTACCCAGTTATGATATTTCAAAAATTCACATCAGCAGATTTAGTCAAGTTAGAGATGACTAATTTTGATGTCATTCTAGACAGAGATTGGCTTTATTCCTGCTATGCCATAGTCGACTACAAAAACAAGATTTTAGTTCCCAAATAAGCCTGTCCTAGAGTGGAAGGGTAGCACTTCATCTTTCAGGGGTCAGCTTGTTTCCTACCTTTGGGCAAGGAAAATGATTTCTAAGGGGTGTTTGTATCATCTCATGGATGTTAAGGATTCAATTTCCAAATCTTGTAGTCTCGAATCAATCCAGTGGTTAATAAATATTCAGATATCTTTCCCGAAGATCCACCAGGCATTCCTCTCGAAAGAGAAATAGACTTTGGCATTGACCTTCTCCCAGATACTTAGCCTATTTCTATTCTGCCATATAGAATGGAACCATCAGAGCTCAAGGAAATAAAAGATCAGTTGAAGGATCTCTTAGATAAGGTATTCATTAGGCCCAGTGTATCCCCATGGGGTGCGCCAGTCTTATTCGTGCGCAAGAAAGATGGTTCTCTCAGAAGATGTATTGATTATCGTTATCTCAACAAAGTCATGGTCAAGAATAGATGTCCACTGCCTAGGATAGATGACTTGTTTGACCAACTTCAGGGTACTAGTTATTTCTCAAAGATAGACCTCAAATTAGGCTATCTTCAACTCAGATTTAGAGAATGTGACATTCCGAAGATAGCTTTTCATACTTGGTATGGTCACTTTGAATTTTTAGTCATGTCCTTTGGCCTTACCAATGCCCCTGGAACTTCATGGACTTGGGAATCGGGTGTTCAAGCAGTACTTGGACACATTCATCATAGTCTTTATAGATGATATTATGGTCTATTCTCGCACAGAGTGTGATCATTCAGACCATCTCATAATTGTTCTTCAGACTCTTAGGGATCACCAGTTGTGTTCCAAGTTCATTAAGTGCAAATTTTGGCTAATATCAGAAGCATTCCTTGGCCATATTATTTTCAGTGATAGCGTTAGAGTACATCCTCAGAAAACCAAAGCGGTAAGAAACATGCCTCGCCCTATCTCTCCATCATATATCAGGAGTTTCTTAGGTTTTACTGGCTATTACCAACGGTTTGTCAAGGGATTTTCTTCTATTAAATCTCCTATGTCCAGATTGACTCAGAAAAAGGTCAAGTTTTAGTGGTCAGAACCTTACGAGAAGGGTTTTTCGGAGTTGAAGACTAGACTCACCTTAGCTCTAATTTTAGCACTTCCTGATGGTTTCGATGGATTCATAGTATATTATGATGCATCTACAGTAGGTTTAGGTTGTGTCCTCATACAGCATGGTAGATTCATAGCCTATTCCTTCTGACAGTTAAATCCCCATGAAAAGAATTATCCTACTTATGACCTTGAGTTAGCAGTAGTTGTCTTTGCCTTAAATATTTGGAGGCATTATCTATACGGTTTTCATGTAGATGTCTTCACAGATTATAAGAACTTTTAGTATGTATTTTCCCAAAAAGATCTCAATCTTCATCAGAGAAGGTGATTAGAGCTCTTGAAAGATTATGACATGAGTGCCCTTTATCATCCTGGCAAGGCCAATGTAGTGGCCGACGCACTCAGTAGACTGTCCATGGGTAGTGTTTCCTATGTTAAGGATAGTAAGAAGTATTAGCTCAGGAGATTCATCAACTTTCCAGAGTAGGTGTTCGCTTAGTCGACTCTTCAGAGAGTGGTGTATGTATTCAGAGTAGTTCAGAGTCATCGCTAGTTTCCGAGGTAAAAGAGAAGCAAGACAGGAATCCTAGCCTTGTCAAGCTAAAGGAGTCAGTTCGGAGTCAGGAAGTAGAGGTTTTCTCCCAAAGTGGAGATGGTGTTCTTCATTGTCAGGGTCGTCTTTGTGTTCCCAGTGTAGATGACTTGAGTCAATGAATTCTTACAGAAGTGCATGGTCCGTGATATTCTATTCATCCAGGGGCCACTAAAATGTACCACGTCTTGCGGGAGATCTGTTGGTGGAGTGGGATGAAGAGGGATGTTGCAGAGTTTATGGCTAAGTACTCTACATGTCAGCAGTTTAAGATAGTGCATCAGAAACCTAGTGGTTCCATGCAGGAGTTCACTATTCCTACTTGGAAGTAGGAATAAGTGAACATGGACTTCGTGATGGGTTTGCCTAGAACATGTCATCAACATGATTCAGTTTGGGTCCTTGTAGACAGAATGACCAAGTTAACTCATTTCCTTCAAGTTCGTACCTCTTACTTAGACAAGGATTATGCCAAAATCTATATTAGGGAGTTGGTCGGATTACACGGTGTTCCACTATCTATCATCTCAAACAAAAGGTACCCAGTTCACCTTTCACTTTTGGAAAGCATTCTAAAAGGGTCTTGGTACCGAAGTAAATCTCAGTACAATGTTTTATCCTTAGAAAGATGGTCAAGCAGAAAGGACCATTCAGACTCTAGAAGATATGCTAAGGGTGTGTGCAATTTATTTCAAGGGAAGCTAGGATGACCACTTGCCTTTGATTGAGTTTTCTTACAACAACAGCTATCATTCTAGTATTTAGATGACTCTATTCAAAGCTTTCTATAGTAGGAGATATAGGTCTCTGATCGGTTGGTTCGAAGTTAGTGAGACCATAGTCATATTGCTTGACTTAGTATTCAATGACTTAGAGAAAGTTCAGTTGATCAGAGAAAAACTTCGGGCTGCTTAAAGATGACAAAAGTCTAATGTGGTTGTTCATATAAAGGATCTCAAATTCGAGGTCGATGACTATGTATATCTTAAGATCTCTCCCATGAAGGAAGTGAAGAGATTCGGCAAAAAGGGAAAGCTCAATCCCTGATATGTCGGTCCCTTCAGGATTCTCAGTCGCTTCGGTAAGGTAGCCTATGAGCTTGAATTACCTTCAGATCAAGCCTCAGTTCATCCATTCTTCCATGTCTCTTTTCTCAAGAAGTTCATAGGTGATTCAATAGTTGTAGTCCTTATTCAGAGCATTGACATTCAGAATAGCTTTTCTTATAAAGAGATTCAAGTCAAAATCCTTGACTATCAGACTCGTAGGATAAGTAATAAAGAAGTCCCTCTAGTCAAGGCTCTTTTGCAGACATGCAAACCAAGCACACTAATATTTTCTCCACTAATTCAGACTTAGCTCAAGGTAACCATTTCCCTTAAGCTTATTCAGTTACATGTTAAAAATTTCAGCATAAAATATGTATCAAGTATTAGTGCATAGCTTATCATGCATTCATGAGTTTAGCTTATCAGTCATGCATCAGATATGCATGTTTAGTTAGGCTATATTTAGTTGAGAATTCAATTAAGTCATAAAATCATGTGCCATTTGAGCATGATCAGTGTATGCGTCATTTTATCCTCTCTCCCCTCTCAAGCACTCATTATTCGACGATGAATATTTCTAAAGGGAAAATATTGTAATACCCCAAAAAATCCAAACCAATATTAGAGCCATGTACCAAGATCATGCATAGTACATCATGGTTATTTTAATGTTTTATGAGTAGTTTAGATGTATAATAAAGCTTCAAACAACTCCTAGCTATCAGACGAATAAAAACATTCCTTAACGATTGAATTCTTGAGAAGGATATTGGTATAGTCAACTTCAAAAGAGCATATCTCTCATTAAACTTGGAATTTTTGAGCTTATTACCAATTAACAGATAGATAATTGAATTATATTTCAAATGATACCAATTTCACCTAAATGCAATATCGTAGCAAAGAGTTATTCCTATTTTACTCCAACATATCAGGCTGGAAATAGTGTCACGACATTCATGGTAGCTTACCACACTTGTGACACCCTATCGCGATGGTCATCAGCCTTAGACAGAAACCAGATCCTGTGTGACGACATTCTTGGTAGCTTACCATATTTGTGACGCCCGTCCACGAAGGTCGTCAGCCATAGGCAAAATCCAACTCCTGTATGAGGACATTCGTCGTAGCTTACCACATTTATGATGCCCTACCATGAAGGTCGTCAGCCTTAGGCAAAATCCAAATATTGTGTGACAACATTCATGGTAGCTTACCACATTTGTGATGCCCTACCACGAAGGTCATCAGCCTTAGGCAGAAACCAGCTCCTGTGTGATGACATGCATGGTAGCTTACCACATTTGTGATACTCTACCACGAAGGTCGTCAGAATTAGGCAAAAACCATCATTTCCAGCTCCTATGTGATGACATTTGTTATGGATTACCATACTTGTGATGCCTTTTCAGCTATGATTTTCTGCAACTGGGAATTTATTTCATAAGGGTATTTTAGTCTTTTCCCTTTAAATCCCATAACTTATAACCATAAAGAGGCATAATTTTTACCATTTTTCTTTAGTTAAGTATCCTAAAAACCCTCTCTTAAGATCTCAACCACAAGATTAGGGTTTCCATCAAACTCATCTCTCAAAATCAAGATTCAAGCCTTTTTCTCAAGATAATTGAGAATTAAGTTTACCAAATCCAAGAACTCTCCCGCAAATCAAAAAGGTTTCCTTTCTAAGGTATGCATAGTATTCATCTATGGATTTAATTCAATCATAGAGTTCAAGAAGCACACTTTAGAATGTTATTTTATAAACTTTTGTTGCGATATAATCATGTACACGTTGATGATTGTTGTTCAAGTTTCAAGATGATATCTAAGGATGTTTTTCATGGAATATATCTGATTGTTGGTTGAAAATCATGAACTTTGGGTGGGTTGAACAAATGCAAGTATGAAATCCACCTATGCCTTAAAGAATACATGTAAGGTGTTTGATAAAATACCTAGGATGTTAGAAGTTCATATTTACATGATTTCATGATATCTAAATGACAAGTTCATGTTAGTGATACACTTCAATATTAATGCCCATGCTATTTATGTATTCTTATGGTGATGTCATGAAGTATGTATGATAATGGAAATATGAATTTTATGTGTGAATTATATCCATGCTTTCCCTACTATGTTTGAGGTGTTGATTAAATACATGAAGTATAGTATCCCCTACTTATGATATAGCGAATTGTGGACTCCAATCTTGTGAGCTAGTCATGTCATATGTGTCAGTTTCTTCTATCGAGTCCTAGGGGTATTTGTACCCAAAAAACATAGCTGTTTGCCTAGAGCCTTGTCATGTTGTCACGATAATCTCAGTCAAGATTTAATCTATAGAACTCAGTCAGTCATGTGACTTTGGAAACCTCAGAAATCTCATGATCCCAGTTAACTCTCAAAAAATGGTACTACTCCATCAGCCAACAGAAGTCAGTTAATCTGTCCATGTACAGTCAGTTGAATCATGTTTAGTGTCTTCAGATAGGAGTAGGAGTTAGCACCGAGTGAACCCAAGGATTGGAACTCACTTGTACATGAGGGTGTAATTCTTAGCAGTCATCCTTATGTTCCAGAACTATGTAGCCAGCATAGGTTGAGACATCACAGCCTATTATATGAGGGTAGATGAGATGGCTTTACCTGTTATATGAGGGTTCCGACCATTCTCATTAGAGTTACCTATTATATGGGGGTTGATCACATATTTTCCTTACTAATGGCACGGTATTGATACCCTTCCAGTCAGGGCAGAGATTGGGCCCCATCTTAGCTATAATACCATATATGGGGCATGTCGGTTAAACAACTACCTCCCGTAGTTGAAGTATTAGTCTCAGTAAAAGAACTCAGACAGTTCTTTAGATATCAGTATACCAGAACTGTTAGATATGATCAAATTCAATTATAGCATGGAACTCAGAGATTCAACCAGATTCAGGGGTGTCAGATATAGTCATCCATGTTATCAGAACTATGGTTCCAGCCATGTATTAGTGTACAGATTCAGCCATTACGTACTCATGATCTTAGTTACTATGTATGTATGCTTACACTTTTACATTCATATCAGTCAGCTAGTAGTATTATTCATGCACGTAAACCCTTGTATTAGCCTACCTCACTCATATACTCAGTACTTTAATTGTACTAATGCATTTGTGGTATGGTGTTTTCTTTTCATGTTACACCATAAGTTCAGAGGCATGAGTCCCAGACCAACAGTAGCAGTCCTATTCAAAAATATAGAGTTGCAATAAGTCCTCTTCATTCAAGGATGACAATATTTTATTTATTCATTTATTTCTTCAGTTCAGTTTTATGAAATTAGTTTGATAGATGTTCCTTTAACTCCTTATTTCAGACAGTACGTAGAGTCTTTCGGATATACACTCAGATTTAGCTTTTAGATTCAGTTTTTAGATGTTAGTTATGTTTTGCCCATATGGATTTTATATTATATCAGTTGAACCGTATGACCTATTTTGCATGTTTTTTGCATTATTATGTCATGAATTGCAAGTATACAGGTATAGATATCAGTCATGGGTTAGCTTGTGGTCCCTCAGGGTCATAAGCACTGTGTAGCATTCCGATTCAGAAAATTGGGGCGTTACAATTGTCTATGGGTAGTGTTGGTCACATAAAAAACAATAAGAAAGAACTACTTTTGGAAGTTCACGGTTGGCTAGATTGGGTGTGAGGTTGGTTGATTTAGCTGAAGGGAATTTTTAGGTTCAGAGTAGTTCAGAATCTTCTATTGTTTTTAAAGTGAAATATAAATAGGATAGCGATCGTAGTTTGGTCAAACTAAAGGGTTCAGTTAAAGCCAAAAGGTAGAGGGTTTCTTCCAAGGGGGAGATTGTGTGTTGAAATACCAAAGTAAATTGTGTGTGCCATATGTTGATGATTTTAGACAACGTATTATGGCAGAAGTGCATAGTGCACGTTATTTCATCCATCAGGGAAGCACCAAGATGTATCGCAATCTACGAGAAGTCTATTAGTTGAGTGGTATGAAGAAGGATATTTCAGAGTTCAGAGCTAAGTGTTCAGTTTGTCAATAGGTTAAAGTAGAGCACCAAAAGACCTGGTGGCATGTTGCAAGAGTTTGGTATTCCCTTTCGGAATTGGGAATAGGTGACTATGGACTTTGTGATTGGATTACCCTATTTAGATCGTCAACATGATTTGATTTGGGTTATAGTAGATAGATTGACTAAATCAGCTCATTTTTTGCTGGTTCACATGTCCTAAACAGCTGAAGATTATGCGAAGTTATATATTAGAGAGTTATTCAGATTGCATGAAGTTCCTTTGACATCATCTCAGATAGGGGTACTAAGTTTACCCCTCAATTTTGGAAAGCCTTTCAGAATGGTGTTGGTACCTAAGTTCATCTAAGTTCATCTTTTCATCCGCAGACAGCTGGTCAGGCAAAAAGGACCATTCGGACCTTAAATGATATGTTAAGGGCTTGTGTTCTTGATTTCAAAGATATTTGGAATGAGCTTTTGCCATTGATTAAGTTCACCTACAGTAAGAATTACCATGCTAGCATTCAGATGGCTTCGTTTAAGGATCTTTATCGGCAGAGATATAGATCTTCAGTAGGTTATTTGAAGTGGGTGAAGCCATTTTGATTGAACCAGTATTGTGTTTGTGATAACGCTAAAACTCCACCTTTCAATGAGAATGTAAGCAATCATTGCAAATATAAAACCCAACTAGGTTATGGTCGAATCCCACAGGGAATATGGTGTGAACGTCAATCATTTTCAAATTAATCAACTGATAGTTGGATGTTTATATAAATAGAGGGTTTTTAGTTTAACAAGCAATTTTTTGTTTCGTTAGTTTCAGTTTTCATAATAAAGAGTTTATAAAAACCTAGAATTATGTTCACTCAGGATTTTGGTACTTGACAGATGCTACTAATGGTTCAGGACTCTCACGGTACGTAGGAGAACAAGTTATCTTTATCGAAGTTATGCTTAAATGTCTCTCAAACTACTTAGGAATTTAATTACCTAATCCTCTCAGACTTAGGAAATTTATATTCACTGCCCAGATTTTACCTCAGGTTAACCAACCTTGTTACAGCGCTGATTATTAAATAGAGTATTTCTAAGTTTCTCTTGGTAATTCACTTCCTACTATATTTGATTTCTTTCTCAAGAAAATATAAGTAGGTTTTATCTATTGTTTCCAACGAACAGACATTAATTAAAACCTCAGAATTATCAAGAAGTCCTACTATCTTTCGAATCTTGATCACTCAGCATCTTATCAAGACCTAACCCTAGATCCCATAATTCAGGTTAAAGAAATTTAGCCGCTCGTGACGTAAAAATCGAAGGAACTAGATGAATTCATGCTTTGAAAGATAAACATACCACAAGACGAATAGAAATTAGAAATTCTTTGGTTAAATCACTGAGGAAATCACAAAATAATGAATATAATATCTTCAAATTAATTTCTTTCTCAAGACAAAAGTAGAGATAGAAAGTATCGAAGTATATATTGAAAATTCAATGTGGCGAACTCTTCTGAAAACCCTTAAACAAAGCTTAAAATAGTTCACCCTAATTATGGAAACAAAATAATAGAATTCAGAAATTCCTTGGATTAGCTTATTACATTTTTGATAGCCTATAAGGAGGCTGACGACTTATCACAAATGTCGTCTGCTCCTTTTATAGTTTTGGCTCTTCCTGTTTAAGGTTGACAAAAAACTTGACAACTTATCAACTTCATGATGGCCTATCACAAAATATTGTCAAAGCTTTGCTTTAGTTCTCCTGTGCTTCCTCAGACTGCCAACATTCTCGACAACTTATGAGACACTTGACAACTTATCACAAAATATCATCACATCTTTCCACTTAGGCCAATTCTCTGTTTACTGCTGACGATGAACTTGATAACTAATCACCAGTATGATGACATATCACAAATGTCGTCAGCCACAGTTATCTTCAGATTTCAAATTCTTTGCCCCCATTCAAGTTGGTTCTCTATCATATTAGGTCAAACTGCAAAATCAAACATAAACCAATCAAAAATGACAAAAGTTGCTGAAGACTTCGCAATTATTCTTACTTAAAAGTTTCAAATATGTTAGCATTAACTCACACATCAACACCCTCAACTTAAAACAATTGCTTTTTCTCAAGCAACTAAACCCAGCTAAGAGAATACAAAGTACCTTTGGAAGTCAATCATCCATATCATCTCAAAACACTTTTACCATCTCTAAGGCCACTCAATTCAATAACAATGAAGAACACCAATGAAATACACAGGAATCAAGATACAATATAAATTCAGTTATAAGAACCATTCATAGTCTATCATTACACTACCCGAACAAGTCAGTAACTAGCAATGTAACCAGTGTGCCCTCACAACAAAGACATCCCCCTTATCTTATAGCAGGAATTATGTATGTAACCATGGGGACAATTAAAACACTCACTATTAGAACAAAGTTCCAAATAGTGTATGGCAAATACCATAGGCTTTCCCATATATTCATTACCCAGATCTTCAAATAGTTCAGCTAGGATCACTATAGGACTTCTCTTAGGCTTGTAATGTAGGCTAGAGGTTGGTATGGTACTCGATGGTATTTAAAGTGACTATGCCTCCTTGACACTACAATAGTTTTAGGGGTTTCACTAATTAGTCTTTTCCGCTCTTCTCTTTTCTAGATCACACTTATTTAGGATGGGTGCAGTCTTTTCTAAATTACTTAATCTTTTTCATAATTTTTTTCTTTTTCTTGCTCGTTTTCTCTGCACCCACTTTTTTATTATTTTCTTTTATGCTATCTTTCTTCGTACTCATTCTATATCATAAACCCCTATGATAGCCACCCTCAACTTAGGCCATTTGCCAAACTCAAGGTGCACAGTATCCAAGGAGGACCAGGGCCAAAATAGGTTCATTGTGATTTAAATTGGAAGGTGGCAGGTGTCATACAAAGAAATAGGCTAATTAGTCTCAAAATAAGGATCAAGGGATATTATACACATAGGGAAGGTTATTTAGGCTGAAGTGAGATAATATCAAGACGGCCTATGATCCTTTCCTAACCCCTACGCTTCAACCTATGTAAGACTAATTGATCAAGTTCTAGCTTCAGCATGCAAAGAAAACTAAGTAGTTTCTCACACACACGGCACAAACGTATATTACAAGCTATGACTCATTCAGTTTATGCAGTTGTTTAGCAATGATTATTATTTTACTAGCCATAATGCCATACAAAGATGCACAGTGGTCACACTTGAATACAAATCACACAGTTAAAGGAGTAGACCACTTGAAGAGGTGTAAAAAAATCACAAAACAATTCAACTGCCTCAAGTACAAGTATTTCTCCTAATTGGCTACAAAATTTTACAACAATAATTTACTCTACACCCTTAACTTAAAATCCAAGAAAATATGAACTAAGGGTTAGAATATACCTGGAATGGATCAATCTCGAGGGTCATGGGTTCCTGACCCTGCTGCTGCATCTTCATCAGGAGCCTAAAACTATTCTGGTACAGCTGGTCTATCATTATCTAAAGGCCTACTAGTGGAGGCAACTACTTCTCTCGCTCTGATGGCTTCCTTCTATCTCTCACTGTCCACTAAGCACTCAATCCTTGCCTTCTTCATCTCCTCCTTTTCAGACTTGTTTCTTGCCCTCTTCTCTACTTTTCTTTCTTTGTCACTGTTGGGCCTCTCTCTCTATCTTTTGCCTTTCTTCTCACCTTTCTTTTTCCTTTTCTTCACTAGATCCTCTGTGAGATTAAGCATCGGGATTTTTCCATCAGACTCCTCAACTATCGGGTCTACTAACATTGTCTAATGGTGATGTTGTAGCTTTCCAAATTCCGCCTTTAATTTTTCTAGGTCTGATCTGAATAATGCCATCTCTGTAGTAGACCTCTCTTTCAACTGAGCATTGAAGCAGTTCCCCTATTCATCAATCCGGCCCGGTAGAGCCTTTTAAAGATCTTGTGTAGCCTTAAACCTCTTGTCCACTGTAGCTGCAAATTGTTTGGCAAAGAGTTTAAGCTGAGCCTCACACCACTTGGACTATTTTGCTACTCTTCTGAAATTCATAAGTTTGAAGGCAAATTCTGTTATAGGCACTTCAGTTGGAGGAATTATCTCAATTTAGGGCACTGATGATTCTTCCATTATTATGGATATTGGAGGTACAACTTCAAAATCAGGCATCTCTACATTAGGAACTGAACTAGTAGCTGTGATCGGTAGCTGCAAATCTATGCGCCCCTGTCAAACATTAGCCTCAGCTGATTTTCCTTATTTCTAATAGGATTGTGGGTCTTCTTAGCAAGGATTTCTTTTTCTAACCCTACAGTCTTTGGCACAGTTACTTCCCTACACAACCTTGTAATTAAATAAGGGAAGGGATATGCTATATCAGACCTCGAGATATGAATTTTTATCTCTTCAGAAATAATCTCCCCAAAATTTAATTTGATGTTTGCCATAAAACTTGCGACTAATATTGCTCTATCATCCCCAAGAATATTATCACCATCTGTTGGCATCAACAAAGTACGAACAATAGTTTACCAAAATCTTGCCTCTGCTTTTAGGAAGGCCTTGAAGATCCTATCACTCCAATTCTTTATCTATTCCATTTCTCCATCAGCTATGACTGTCGCTAACCAATTCCACTAATTTTATCTATGCTTAAACTGAGCATAAAAAGTAGGTGAAGTTGCCTGAGGATAGAAGGTCAAGCCATGAAGGAACCTGTTGATTGTTACTTCAGAAGTATCCACCATTATGACCTATACTAGAACTTTATCTAATAATTGTTGGTCAACTGCTTTCTCTCCTTCTCTGTACATGTTTTCCAAGCGAGCTTGGTAGTTTGCATAAAACTCACTAACTAGGGTAGGGAAAAATGAATTTCCTCCTCATTTAGTCCATCCTAAATCATAGCCATGAAATTTCTGCTCCACTTCCGGGTACCTACTCAATCCCTCAGTGATGATTCTCTTCTCCTTAAAAATTGGCCTCTTCACAGCTATTCTGTTGGTCCTGAGAAGCCTATCAAAGAATATTTTTTGAGCTTAGGGAATCTTCCATCTAGTGCCATCTTATACTTTAGGATTCTAGCATTAGACCATAGTTCCCCGAATCAGATAGACTTCATCATCTTATAGCTTAACAGAAGAGGAATCAGTTGATGGTCCCTAGAATTTATGTTACCTATACTCATGTTCCTCAGACTCAGGCTGATCTGAATTATGCTCTTCAGATGCAACATATTCAGACTCTTGATGCTTAGAGGCCGACTGCTCAGAAGTTGTATGCTCGAATGTTGTTGGCTTAGTGTCACTCTCTTTAATCTCCTCCACCTCAACTGGTGGGGGTGTTGGCATCTTTTTATAGCTTTGCTTCTTCTTTTGCTTCCTGAGCGGAGGCTCTTCCTCTTCATAATCGAACTTTTCATTGAAGAGTCACCGAGATACACTTTCCTTGGTCACTTTCTTTGTGGTTTTGAGTTCTTTCCATTGGGTGCCATTTCAAGACCTATATTAAGATAAAAACTATTAGTTGAACTTTAATAATGCAAACAAAAACACATCGATCACTGACATTCCACACCCCTTGAAAAGATTTAATAATGCTTCAGGTCCCAGGTGTGACAACATTTCTTGATAAACCATCACAGTTGTGATAGTTTATCAAGAATGTCGTTAGCCTTAAATAGAACCCATGAGATTTTATCAACTTCTGACACCATTTTTGATAAGCAGACACAAACGTGATAGCCTATCATAAATGTAGTCAACTCTAAATAGAACCTACCTCATTCTTAGCAGCCTTTAGCTCATCATGAATGTCGTCAGCTCTTATCAGAAGCCCACTTTGACTTTAACTCAACTTTTGGTCCCATTATCCTTAAAATCCACTCGAGTTTTGTTTTTGAGATGAGCTTATAAGGCTTAGGATTGCACAACAAACCCTAGTTCCAAATTTTAGCCCTTTTTGCAAGTTGAGTTTGGTTCAAGATTCTTGGGAACTTGGGTTGTCATCAATCTATCGCTTACCATTTTAAAAGAAAAGTTAAATTTAGATCATACCTGATGGGCGCCTTCAATATGATTACACGAGCAAGTGGAAGTAAAAAGAAGTTCTTGATTTTAATTGCAAACTGATACACACAAGGAAATTTGCTTCTTGTTTTACATGGAAGGAGTTCAAAGAAGGGAATAATATATTCTAAGTATGGAAGGAAAATACTTTAAGGAAATAAATATTAGGCGGGAAAGTAGAAAAGCCATGTTTTGGGTCGGGTCAGATATTTTAATTTGGCTTAGAGTTTCAACTAAATTTTGGGGATTTGGTGACAAAATTTCTGATAAGCCATCACACATGTGATAGCTTATCATAAATGTCGTCAGCCTTGACAGACCCTTCTTTAGAGCTGAGGTCTTTGACGATAAATCTGACGGCTTATCACCATCTTGATTGCTCATCCAAAATGCCATTGGGGGTAATTGGCTTAACACATCGACTCCACCTTTTATGAACTAAATCCTAACTACAAAAATAAATAATTTACTGGAAGATAAAAATTTTGGGTTGCCTCCCAATAGCACCTGATTTACTATCGCGGCATGACTTGGTTATCTTGACTACTCAGACTTCGCCAAGACAACTTGTTAATACCCATTTACCATCTTCATATAATACATCAATGATTAATGAAACACTCATCTCTTTTTATTAAGTCATGGATGAGTGTATTTCAAAGCGTGTTTCTTTGTCATTGAGCTTGAATTTCAGCTCATTCAGATCTATGACTACAATTACTCGCCCAGTTGCAAGGAATGGTCTACTCAGAATGATAGGCACTTCAAATTCTACCTCGCAATCCAGGACTACAAAATCAGCAGGCAGAACGAAAATGGGCACCTTAACCAAGACATTGAGTAATATGCTTATAGGTCGTTTCACAAACCTATCTACCATTACTAACCGTATGTTTTTCAGGTTAAGATCCCCTAAACCTAGTTTCGTGTACATAAGAAGGGGCATTAGGTTTATACTGGCTCCCTAATCACATAGTACTTTTGTGAAATTTAGGGACCCAGTAGTGCACGGGATGGTAAACGCTCCCGGATCTACCTTTTTCTGCACTAAAGACCTTGTATAGATAGTACCACAATGAAGGAGATTTAGCACCGGCTCATGGCTAACCTTTCGTTTCTTAGTCACAAGGTCTTTCATGAACTTCGCGTATCTTGGCATTTGCTAAAGTGCCTCAACCAAAGGCATATTTATTGTCAATAGTTTGAGTACTGCCATGATTTTTCTGAATTTTGCATCATCAGTTTACTTGTTCAATCATTAAGGAAAGGGAGGTGGTGGTCATGTGATAGTTTTTAGCACTACCTCATTCTCCTTTTATTCACCTTTCTCCGAAACATCATTAGAATTATCCAGCTTCTCAGAATCCACTGGACCTCCTTCTTTTGGTTTATCAATAACTACCTCATTAATAATACGTTTGCCCATATAAGGGCCAGGTAATATCTTGCCACTTATAGTGGTAATATCCATGCATGAGCCATTATTCCACAGATTCTGGACCATATCACTTGGTAAAGTTCCTCTCTTTCTGTGGTTGAATGCTGCAGAGAGTTGGATTATCTGCCGCTCCAACTGCTTGATTGTGGTAGAGTGTTAGTGCACTAACTAACAGATAGATGCCCGATTGGTATTCATGGTAGTCAAACCAGAGTTGGTAGCCTTCACTCCCTTCAACAACTTAGCCATCATGTCCTCTTGGATATCTTTACAGAACTTGATGAAGCAGCCTTACGATTTCCAGGAGAAACATATAGCCCGCTTCTATCATTGTTATTTCTCTAATTTCCCTGCTCTCTATCTTTATAACCAGGCTTATCATAAAAGTTCCGACATTGATTCCCTTGGATATTTCCCCATAAACCTCCTTAATTATTAATATAGTTAACCTCTTCTTTTGCATCAGCCTCAATCATATCCTGAGATCCCACAGCTTTCACCTTCTTAACCTTACCTGATAGTAAGTGCTTGGTTAAAAAGTCCATCTATGTTTTCAGGTGAGCCATGTCTTGGTCACTTTCCTCTTCTCTTCTACATTGCTCCACAGTAATACCTATATAAGCAGTGGTCCTGGACACCACAGAGTCTCTGGTATGCCATGTGCGACTCTGTTTGGTAAATTCTGTCCAGCATCTCTGAAGCCTCTGGAAATGTAAGATCAACAAATGAACCACTAGAAGTTTTGTCTACAATTGGCTTTGTAACAGAGTTACGAGCCATGTACAATAGCTCCATCAAATGTTTCTTCGTCATGTTATGGTTCGGACTCTATGTCAGCTTCTTCTTGAATCTCTCCCAGGTTTCATGCAAGGCTTCAATCGGGAGCTGCCTAAACTTGCTAATCTCATCCCTCAACTGTACCGTTCTGGAAGAAGAAAAGAAATTTTCTAGGAAATCTTCTTTCAACTGCCTCCAGTTGGTTATATAATCGGGCGTTAGCTTATTTAGCCACAAAGTTGTCTCCCCAAAAAGAGACAACGGGAACAATCTCAACCGGATAGCATTTTCCCCACTCTAGGGTTATCAAAACATTTACAGATGGTGATAAAATTCACCAGATGTAGGTTTGGGTCATCCCCAGGAAGGCCACCAAACAACCCCTTCTGATTGAGGAGTTGGATCATAGTACTCATAATGTTGAACTTAACCCCAGGTGCCAACGGTGGAGGAGTGATTGCACCCGTTGCACCTGATTAGTCCATTCCATCATCATCATCATTGAGATCATACTATAATGGATGGTACTCCTGTATTTCTTGGAACGAATGGTTCCTGATAACATTACGCTGTACTAGTGTAGCTATCTGCTCTGCACACCTTGGGTTACTAGGATTCACCAAGTCCTCATCTCCAAAATCTTCATCCTCAGTGTTTAGATGTCATACTTATTGACCTACAGTTTTCACATTCACCTGAGCTTGAGCTAAGGCTGCTAGTCTGTCAGCCTCTTGTTGTTCTGCCATTCTTCCAATTCGTTATGGTTCCAAATTAAGTGGTAATAATGGTTTTCCAGAACTTCTGGTTCTTTTCATACACTATAAAGATCCTGCAAATAAACAAAAATAAAAAATAAACATAAAACAAGGAAACTTAACTAACAGTCAATTTGCGCACACCAACTTTAGTTTACAACTGTATTCCCTGGCAACGACACTATTTTTTATAGCGCTCAAACTATGCCTCTCAATGAGAATGTAAGCGATCGTTGACCATATAAAACCCAACTAGGTTGGTGTCGAATCCCACAGGGAATATGGTGTGAACTTAAGTCATTTTCAAATTAATCAATTGATAGTTGGATGTTTCCAGAAATGGGGGGTTCTTAGTTTAACAAGCAATTTTTGGTTACGCTAGCTTCAGTGTTCGTAATCAAGACTTTATGAAAAACCAGAATTATGTTCACTAGGGATTTTGGTACTTGACAGATGCTACTAGTGGTTCAGGTTTCTCACGGTAGGTAGGACAACAAGTTATCTTTATCGAAGTTATGCTTAAATATCTCTCAACCTACTTAAGCATTTAATTACCCAATCCTCTCAGACTTAGAGAATTTATATTCATTTCCCAGATTTTACCTCAGGGTAACCAACCTTGTTATAGCGCTGATTATTAAATGAAGTATTCCCAAGTCCCTGTTGATAATTCACTTCCTACTATATTTGATTTCTTTCTCAAGAAAATCAAAGTAGGTTTTATCTATTATTTGTAACTAACAGACGTTAATTAGAACTTCAGAATTATCAAGAAGTACTACTACCTTTCGAATCCTAATCACTCAGCACCTTATCAAGACCTAAACCTAGATCCCATAATTTAAGTTAAAGAAATTGAGCCGCTCACGACACAAAAATCAAAGCAACTAGATGAATTCATGCTTTGAAATATAAACGTACCATAAGATGTATAGAAACTAGAGATTCTCAGCTTAAATCATAAAGGAAATCCCAACATAATTAATATAATATATTCAAAGTAATTGCTTACTCAAGCCAAAAGTAGAGAGAGAAAGTATCAAAGTATATTGCTCAAAACTCAATGTGTTGAACTCCTCAGAAAACCATAAAATAAAGCTTTAAATAGTTCACCCTAATTATAGAAACAATATAATAGAATTCAGAAATCCCTCAGACTAGGTGACGACATTTGTGATAGCCTATCAGGAGGCTGACGACTTATCAAAAATGTCATCCACTCTTTCTTTAGTTTTGGATCTTCCTGTTTAAGGCTGACGACAAACTTGACAACTTATTATCTTCGTGATGGCCTATCACAAAATGTCATCAAAGCTCTGCTTTTGTTCTCCTGTGCTACATCAGGTTGATGATATTGTTGACAGCTTATCAGACCCTTGATGACTTATTACAAAATGTCATTCATATCTTTCCACTTAGGCCAATTCTATGTTTACTATTGACGATGAACTTGATAACTTAACACCAGGCTGACGACTTATCACAAATGTCGTCAGCCACCCTTTTCTTCAGATTTCTTCGAATTTTAACTTCTTTGCTCCCATTCTTGTTGGTTCTCTATCATATTAGATCAAACTACAAAATGAAACATAAAACAATCAAAAATGACAAAATTTACTTAAGGCTTTACAATTATTCTTAGTTAAAAGCCTCAAATGTGTTAGCATTAGCTCACATATCAGTTTGAAGCTATGGAGAAAGTTCAATTTATTCAAGAAACATTAAAAGAAGCTCAGAGTCATCAAAAATTGTATGCAAACATGAGAAGGAGAGATCTTGAGTTTAAAGTAGATGACCTGGTGAATTTGTTAGTTTCACCCTATAGGGGGTGAAGAGATTTGGCAAGTAGTGGAAGCTTACTCCCCGCTATGTAGGGCCTTATAGGATTTTGAGTCGTGTTGGGATGGTAACATATGAGCTTGAGCTACCTACAGACTTATCCTCAGTTTATCCGGTGTTCCATGTATCTTTATTGAAGAAATGCATAGATGATTCAATTGTTGAAGTTCCTCAAGAAAACAGAGATATATAGAATATCCGGTCATACAAAGAAGTTCCATTTGAGAACCTTGATCATCATATTTGTAGACTAAGGAACAAAGAGGTTCCCTTAGTTAAAGTTTTGTGGTAAAATCAGTCTGTTGAGGGCGTTAATTGGGAAATAGAGGCAGACATGCATACCAAGTATCCTCATCTCTTTTCCATAATTTCAGATTCATCCATATACCTATATTCATGCAAATTCATGCACTCACAGATTAGCTCAGTCGCTCAGGATATTTTAGATTTAGTCATACAACTTGTTTCAGTTGTGCATGCCTACATATAGCCTCAGTTCCTAAGTATTTTTAGCTTAACTAGTCTCATTTGAGGATGAATATTCCCAAGGGGGAGATAATGTAATACCCCATACATTTCCTATATAAATTTAGCCCCTAGAATGTCAAGCATTAGCTTCAAAAATGAATAACTCTTGGTACATATAGAATTTTCAAGCTCTAGACTCAACAATGTGAAGATAATTGACTCTTCTTTCAAACAATACCAATTTTGCCTTAATCCGATACTCAGTTGAGAAGTTATGGCATTTTTATTAAAATAATATGGTACTTTGACAGGGACCATATCGCGGTGAAGGATGATTTTGCAATTGTCAAAATCTAGTGGAGCACTGCGATTACGTCGTATCATGGTGAAAGTCCAAATACCACTCATCCTTTTTAAAGTAGGCGACCTAATTTTGGCTAGACGCACTGATGGCCAAAATGGGACTCGTCCCTTTTCTAGTAGCCTAATGTGATAACCTCACATTGTGTTGATGGGAAAAATCGGGCTTGTCCCTTTTCTAGTGAACTGAAGCGATAGTGGCGTGTCGTGGTGGGAGGCCAATTGGTATTTTTCCATTTTTTAAGTTAAATTTTAAAATGAAAATGTAGTCAATTCCTAATACTCCAAGTCGTGAATAACACAGAATCAAACCTCTTCCAAGAATTCTAAGCTCACTTTTCATCAATTCTCCCTCAAGAAAATGCTAGAACCTCAAAACTTAATTTCCAAGAAATCCAATTTCCTCTATTATTCTTCCAAAATAGTTTAAAATTAAAGATTACCAATCCAAGAACATCAAGAGGTCATCTTTAAAAGAACAATTAGGAATTCAAGATCAAGATTTTTATTCAATTTCATCAATAATGGTTTGTGGGGTTTTGAACAAGGATAAATCTTTCATCCTTGTACCCAAAACTAGATTTTAATTATAAATTTACATGATTTTACATGAATTTAAATTTAGGGTTCATACTCATCTATTGTTAATTGATGATTTTGAGATTTCAAGTAATTTGGATAATGAATTACATTTCTACTTTCAAAAGTTTATGCGTACGACTATATTTTTCAGATTTTGAGTTGAATTATAAATATTTACATTATCTAGAATGAACATTGTAATGTTTTAATATGAATTTGAAGCATGGGTTATCAAGCATGTAACGCCCCGAAATTGGGTCATGAGATGTCACACGTTGCTTAGGGGCACAAGTTATCCCAATCTAACCCTGCTAGTGGCATACTTATAGGCAACTGAATAAAATACATAAATCTAAAAATTTCAGCAGAAACAATAAAACTTCTCTGAACTTGATCAATACAACATCTGAGTTTACAAGATTACAACTCTGCTTTTACGAACAAAGCAAAAATAAAATACATTGACACTAATGACTGTCTATGAAGCCTCTAACAGTACTAACTATGAGGATCTGGGTCATGACTCCCAACTATCCCAACTCAATACGAATGAATAAACAAAATACCATCCTTCTCAAACTGTATAACTGACTCGAACCCTTTAATTAAAAGGATTCATTTCCTACTGGCTGGGAGTGGCGAACTGACTGAATATGGTGTGCGCTACTTGTACCTACATTATGAGACAATGTAGCACACAGAAGTATATGTGGATCAGTAATTTGAGGATGTACGGAGTATATGGGTGTGTATAAATTTACATAAAACAACACCAATACTATTGAATATAATCATATATGCAAATAAAAATGACCCACATAGCTCGAATAAGTCTAAAATATAAAACTCTTAAATCATGAATAGAGAAACATGTAACAAAAATCTCATGAGTCATTATAATTAACTTTAAAATCTGTACTCTTCCCTGATTCTCAGTACTTGAAGGCTAAAAGAAATTTAAAATAATACTTCCAAACTCATGCTTTTATCTTGTGAAGAGTAATACTTCTTTAAAACTTAAAGACTTAGAATTTTTAGGAACTTTTAACACTTGAGAAATATGGAACTCTTTTAGACTCGAGACACTTGGAACTCGGCAGTTTCTTCTAACCGATATATACCATGTGAGCTACATGGAGTCCAACGTCTTGCCCATATTGGGGAGAGTTGTTCTATCCTTCCCATCGGAGTAGAACCTTATCTTTATTAATCATAATCTTGGCCTTGGGCCCATAAATCTTGAACCTATAGTGGCACGTAGTTTTGGGGTATGAGAGCTTGGAATCATACCCAACTCGGTGCTAAATTGTACTCCATACTCAGCTCAGAACTCTTAGGAAATCTTTCTCAAAATAACTCAAGGGTCTATAATAAAGACCAAAACATATTTCTCTTGCTTCAAATCATAAGTAGTGTGGATTTCTATCTTAGCTTTTGAAAATACTTATCAAAACTTGTCAACAAGACTTTGAGATCATAATCTCCTTATACACTCATCACTTGTACGTAGGACTCAAAATGTAAAGATTTAATGCATCAAAATCATATTTAAACTTCATGCTCAACCATCACTTTAGAAAGCTTACAATCATCTCAACCAATATATTGAAAAAATAACTAATAATGAATCTCA
This sequence comes from Capsicum chinense, assembly GCA_026120095.1. Classification (NCBI taxonomy): domain Eukaryota; kingdom Viridiplantae; phylum Streptophyta; class Magnoliopsida; order Solanales; family Solanaceae; genus Capsicum; species Capsicum chinense. The sequence goes on along the minus strand of JAPEIP010000006.1, from coordinate 70,372,001 downwards.
TGATTTCAAGATCTCAAAATTCAAGCTTGATTACAAAATATTCATAATAATCTTAAAATCCAGAAAAAATTCAGAAATAGGCATCGAAAATAAACAAACTCATGTAATTCAACCTTTAATCCATGGAAAATCTCAAGATCTTGCAAACAATGTAATGGGTATAAACCCTAACTTAAAATTCATGGAAAATCTCATAATTTGTAGAAATTTGTATTTAAAAGAAGCCTTTGGGTATATGGGTGAAAGAGTTACCCTTGTTCAAACCACGCATACCTTAGATTTTGAATGTATATGAACAAGCTTGCTTGAGTCTCTTTTTTGCACACTTGAAAGAGAGATCTTGAAGCTTATGACTTGGGAGTCTTGAATCCTAACTCAATTTGTAAAATACATGGTGAGTTCTTGAATTTCTTAGAGGAAGATTTGGACCTTGTTCTTGGGAGTAATTTTTGTAAGAAACCCTAGATTTTTTATGCTTGGGGAGAATATGGAATTTATGACTTGTTCAGATGTATATAGATGTTGGAAAGGATGGAATTGACCAAACAGTCCTTTTTGAAAATAACTTAAAAATACTGAACGGGATCTGCAATGGTCCATCGCTAGCTCGACGGTCTGTCGGCCTGACCGTAGTACCTGGGCCAGAATGGGACTTACTATCTTGGTTGTGATGGTTTGAGCAATGTTCCATCACTAGCTCGATGGTCCGTCAGCCATTTTTTGATACTTGGAAAGAAGATGGACTCACTGGCTCCGCTGTGATGGTTTGGCCAATAGCCCGTCACTAGCTCGACCGTCTGTTAGCCATTCCGTCTAACCTGGCAAGAATGTGGACTCATTACCTCCTCTACAAAAGTTTGGGCGAGGGCCCGCTACTATCTGGACAGTCCGTCGGACCTTTCCATTGCACCTGGGCAGTTCAAACCATTTTCTGTAATTCGGCCATAACTTTCTCTTTTTGTGTTGGATTTTGATGAAATTGGTATCGTTGGAAAGATTATTGAATTTCCCACATGATTAAATGTCAATATGAGGAAAATTCTATATATTTAAACACTACTCATATTGGAAGCCATTCCTTAGTCTTTTAATAGCGAAATTATGCTTCACTTGATAGGCTCTAATGATTTAGACTACGAGTGATCTTGCGGGGTTTTACAATATCTCCCCCTTAGAAAGATTTATCCTCGAATGTCGCTAGTTAGACTAAAATACAAAGAAACTAAGGATGCACAACTGAAATAAATAGCTAAACCGACTTTATATCTTCCTAAACTTCTGAATACTTTGGTAGGTAAAAGAACCGGTCATAAGAATAGCTATATAGCTGAATATCTGATTAGAGAGAAGGTGAATGAAGGAAGGTTGCTATCTTCATCCAAATCTAAGATAACTTGCCTTTTTCTTACTTTAAGAAGCTTACTCATACTGAGAGTTTAGAATTTGCTTGATGTTCTCATGATGCAATCGTACTTATAAACTATGAAGAAATTTTTTATGCATGCATAAATGTAATACCCCAGGAAATTTTTCGTTGAAATTTTGTGCATAAACGTGTTGGGTTCTATCTTCTAGAATTAATTATAAATTTTTCATGCAGAATGTCTTAGATTATGACCTACCATTGCGTAGAGTATCAAATAATCTTTCCAACGATATGTGGATCATCCAAAACAAACACCCGAGCGACGAGTTATGAACATTCTGATCGAACCGTGAATAGTAGTGAACAGTAAATCGTACAAAAAAAAGTACTGAGGCCTAGTGTATTTTTTATCCAAGTTTAAACGATCATGACTCCTTGTACATAATGATCTGGGTGATCTACTATATATTAATGGAAAGATCTGTGAGTATTCTTTCCAATGAAATTAGTTTCATCCAATTTTTCTGTCGAAGTAAAAAGTTATGGCCGATCTACTTTAGCCTATCAAAAGTGAATTTTTGGGTCAACTTCAGATGATTATAACTCCTCATTCACAATGATCTTGGTGAGATACTATATATCAATGGAAATATATGAGAGTCCTCTTTCTAATGAAATTTGTTTCATCCAATTCTGATAGCAGAGTAAAACGTTATGGTTGATCTACTTCAAACTATGAAAATAGTCCACCAAAGGACAGATTCAAAAATTATTTGATTTTTAGGGGCATTTTGGTCATCCCCCTCAGCCAAAATCCATCCAAACCCTATATTAAAGCCTATTAGAATCATTATATATTATATTTTATCAAATTCCCTCAAAAAGAAAACCCTAAGCTCCTATATCCAACATCAAGAACCTCCAAAGTTCACCAGTAATTCTGCAAATTTATTAAAGATTTCAAGTTCCTAGCTCAAGAACTCCAAGAACCATCATTCAAAGGCATGATTAACATCTCAAAAACAAGTACTGATCTAAAGTTCATCATTCAAGGTATGTGGGGTTTTTCAACAAGAACTCTCTTTGCCCAAAAGTAATTTACTATACAAAGGCATGATTTTTATTAGAATTTTACGAATTTGAAGTATGAACCCATATCTTCTAATGATTATTATGAAATCTTTATGTTTAGGATTTTGAAAGATGAATTTACATGTGTGGAGATATAAAGCATGAATCTTGAACGATATTTTTCATGATTTTGATATTTGGGCGTGAATCCCTATTTGAAATTGTGTTTTTTTGAGAAAGAGCGTTATAATCACATTGATATTAAATATTTGAGATATTTTGAATAATTCGACCTTATGGTCTTAATGGAGTTATTTTGAACTCGGGTGTGAAAGAAATCCACAACGTGGTTGATTTTGATAGATGGGAAGCATGATGGCTCCCGATGTATATTTATATATGATTGAAATTGTTTAGTTATGGATTGTCTTTGAAATTATCTAAGCTAAGTTCAGGAGAAACCTTTAGCACCGAGTGGGAGGTATAAAGTGACCTTACTTTCCTAGAAATATGTGCCCCTGTAGAAGTGTGCCTGAGGCTAATTTATATAGTGATCACTAGTTTGTGTGGATTTGATATTGATAGTCCTACTCGAATGGAAAGGATAGGAAGGATCTCCCCAACGTGGGTTGTACGTTGGACTCCATGTATCTCACATGGTTTATGTCGGTTATAGGATCTCCCAGTGTGTGTGTTTCTTTGTTTCTATGGTGAATGGTGAAATGATTTCAAAGTGTAATTGTGAAAGTTATTCTTTTAAAAGATTTAAATGATATTTACATTATGAGAATTGATATTCTTAATGAACTGAAAGTGATTGATAAATTATATGATGACTCACATGTGTTATTGTACTTATTTCATCCTCTCATGATTATGATAATTTTCTTGGGGCTATGTGAGTCTTTCATATATCCTGCATATTTCTTATAAATATTTATGATTATGATATTTATACAACTGCATACACCCCCATATACTAGGTTCCTTTCCATGTTATTAACCCACATCGTCAGATGTGGGCTACATTTTCTTAGAATATAGGTTCAGGTGCTCAGTTCCAGGTTTGATAGTGTATCTTTGGGCATGCTATTCTACATCCTCTATTGTGGTGAGTCCTTATGTTCCAAGGACATAATGTTTGATGTTGGTTTCACGAAACTATTTACATTTGATAATTGAGTATGAGTCAGTTGGGGAATGTCGCAATGGCTCACTGGTTTTATTGATTTTCTTAGAGGCTTGTCAGACTAGTATAGATGTTGGGAGTTGACTAATAAGTCGTATTTTGTTATCTTTCTAAAATTCTTTTATTCTTGGATGATGATTACTCTGTTGATATTTGAGGATTATTTATG
>JAPEIP010000006.1:70346799-70368106 GCA_026120095.1 Capsicum chinense | reverse complement strand
TCACTGGTTTTATTGATTTTCTTAGAGGCTTGTCAGACTAGTATAGATGTTGGGAGTTGACTAATAAGTCGTATTTTGTTATCTTTCTAAAATTCTTTTATTCTTGGATGATGATTACTCTGTTGATATTTGAGGATTATTTATGGACACCCCGTTGATTTATGTTGAACTGCATAAAAATGGCTCAAAGGGTTAGCTTGGGGCTACTCATAGCCTGAAGCACCATGTGACGCTCCGGGACTCATTTTTTGGGGCGTTACAAACTTAGTATTAGAGCCTAAGGCTTTAAGGTATCCTAGGAAGTCGTACAAGCCGCGTTAAGTAGAGTCTTGATCATCGGTTTGTAGCATGCCACATCTATGAGCAAGAGGCTATAAGACGTTTTAGGAAAAAGTGTGATTCTTTCTTTCTGATGTTTATCGTGCTTAAAGTGTGTCTCTCTGCTATTGATTCGTGCTCTCCTCTTTCAGAAATATGCCTCCACGTCGAGCTATAAGAAATAATAATGGCCAGCAGCCTCAACCCGCTGACCCATTGAATGAAAATATGTCTCATGCTGAATTTCAGGTAGCCTTTCAGGCGCTGGCCCAAGCTGTTACTGGAAATGTTCAGGCTAAACCGGCCCTAGCTCCATAGCAGTAAGAAGGTGATTCAGCTGCTGCCAGGATCCGTGACTTCATGAGGATGAATCTGTCGAAATTCTATAGGTCCAAGTCTGATGAGGATCTATAGTTATTTTTAGAGGAGGTGCAGAAGATTACTCAGGTGATGCATGTATCTGAGGAACACAGTGTGGATTTAGCTACGTATAGGTTAAAAGACCTTGCTTATGACTGGGTTATTGCTTGGAGGAAAGATAGAGGTGAGGAAGTTGTCCCTACAACTTGGTAAGAGTTCTAGGATACATTCCTGGATACGTTTTTCCTTTTGGAGATGAGAGAGGCAAAGGTGGAAGAGTTTATAAATCTGCGACAGGGCTCTATGAGTGTTAGAGAGTACTGTCTTAAGTTCAATCAGTTGGCCAGGTATGCTCCTGACTTAGTGGATGATAATCGGGTTAGTGTGAGTAAGTTTGTGACTGAAGTGTCTGGTTATGTGGTTAAGTAGTGTAGGTCTGCTATGCTGAATAGTGAGATGAATCTTTCTAGGCTGATGACTCATGCCCAACAGATTGAGGCAGATAAAATTATGGAGAGAGATAGAATGAGAGGGAATAAGAGAGCTAGGTCCAAGCAGCACGGACAGGATTAGACTAGATCGCAGGGAGAGAGTCGCCCTCAGTATCAGGATGGTTTGTCTATGCCAGCATCATCATCTGCTAGTGCTCCCGTGCCTAGAGGTAGGTAGAAGCAAGGTAGCAGGTCATATGCATCCAGGTCCCAGTACAGTGCTAGTAGTAAGCCAAATTGTCCCCTGTCCTATGTATGGTAGGGATTATTTGGGTGAGTGTTGGGGTGAGAAGAGGGGTTATTTCCGATGTGGTGACATGGGTCACAGAGTTAGATATTGTCCACAGGATGGACAAGGGCATCATGATTATCGCCCTTAGACCCGGACTCAGACTGTTAGTGGTCCAGTTCAAGCAACTCGCCCAGCCCCATCTCAGGGCGCCTCTTCTAGCAATTCTGGTGGGCAGAGCCAGAATAGATTCGATGCTTTACTATCTCGCCTGAAATAGGAGGACTCTTTCGATGTTGTTACTAGTATGCTTCGTATATTTCTGTTTGATGTGTATACTTTGTTGGATCCTGGATCCAGTTTCTCATATGTTACACCTTTAATTGCTGTGAATTTTGAAATGAGTACTGAGATTATTCCTGAGCCTATCCTAGTTTATACCCTAGTGGGTGATTCAGTTGTTCCCTAGAAAGTGTATAAAAAGTGTCGTTTTATCGTTTTTCATAGAGTCTTGTTGGCTGATCTGATTGAGTTAGACATGGTAGATTTTGATGAGATTATGGGTATGGACTGGCTGTATTATTCTTATGCCTCTATTGATTGTCGGACCAGAGTGGTCAAGTTTCAGTTTCCGGGTGCATCTGTGTTTGAGTGGTCTGGGAATTCTGTGTCAGCCAAGAGTCCTTTTATCTCTTACCTCAAAGATAGAAAGCTTATTTCCAAGGGGTATATTTACCATTTGGTTAGAGTCAAAGACACTAAGTTTGAGACTCTAACTCTCTAGTCTTTTCACGTCGTCAATGAGTTTTCTAATGTCTTTTCGGATGATCTCCCAGGGATACCACCTGATAGAGAGATAGAGTTCGAGATTAATCTTCTTCCCGATACTCAGCCCATTTCTATTTGCTTTTTTAGGTCATATCATTTCTTCTGAGGGTATTAGAGTTGGTCCCCAAAAGATCAAAGCTGTTAGAAATTGTCCTAGACCTATTTCTCTGACTGATATCTGAAGTTTCTTGGGTTTAGCTGGATATTACTGCTATTTTGTTGAAAGTTTCTCCTCTGTAGTGTATCCTATGAAATGGTTGACCCAAAATAAAGTGAATTTATTGTGGTCCAAATCTTGTGAGAAAAGTTTTCAGGAGTTGAAGACTCGATTCACTTCAGCCCCTATTTTGACTTTGCCTGTTAGTGTTGATGGTTTTGTGGTGTACTGTGATGCTTCGAGAGTTGGGTTGGGTTGCGTATTCATGCATAAGGGTAAGGTGATAGCTTATGTTTCTAGACAGTTAAAACCCTATGAGAAAAATTACCTCACCCATGACCTTGAGTTGGCTGTTGTTGTGTTTTCTTTGAAAATCTGCAGACATTATTTGTATGGTCTCCATGTTGATGTTTTTACTGATCATAAGAGTCTGTAGTATGTGTTTACCCAGAGAGAATTGAATCTTAGGCAGAGACGATGGTTCGAATTATTAAAGGACTATGATATGAGGGTGTTGTACCATCCAGGCAAGGCCAATGTTGTGGCGGATGCCCTAAGTAGAGTGTCCATGGGTAGTGTTTCTCATGTGGTAGAAAGTAAGAAAGAGTTGGCTCATGATGTACATCATTTGGATAGATTGGTGGTTAGGTTGGTTGACTCTGCTGAAGGTAGTATAGAGGTTTAGAGTAGTTCCGAATCCTCTTTGGTTTCGGAAGTAAAGGAAAAGCAATACTTAGATGCTAGTTTGGTCAGACTGAAGGAGTCAATCAAGGACCAATAAATAAAAGTTTTCTCCCAAGGGGGAGATGGTGTGTTGAGATTGCAGGGTAGATTGTGTGTTTCGAATGTTGATGATCTAAGACAGCGGATTATGGCTGAAGCGCATAGGGCGCGATATTCTATTCATCCTGGTGCCACAATGATGTACCGAGACTTGCGGGAAATCTATTTGTGAAGTGGCATGAAGAAAGATATAATAGCATTTCTAGCTAAGTGTACAATATGCCAACAGCTTAAGATTGAACACCAAAGAGCTGGTGGTATGATGCAAGAGTTTAGTATTCCCACCTAGAAGTGGGAAGAGATAAATTTGGACTTCGTGATTGGTTTACCTCCTTCCCGACGCCATCATGATTCCATTTGGGTTGTGGTTGATAGGTTGACTAGTTCTGATCATTTCTTGCCTGTTCGCACTTTTTATACTATTGAGGATTATGCTAGATTGTATATCTGGGAGCTAGTCAGACTGCATGGAGTTCCCTTGTCTATCATTTCAGATAGGGGTACTCAGTTCACTTCACAATTTTGGAAAGTTTTTCAGAAGGGTCTTGGTACCCAAGTGCTTTTGAGTTCTTCTTTTCATCCGCAGACCAATGGTCAGACTGAGCGGACCATCCAGACCTTAGAGGATATTTTGAGAGCTTTTGCACTTGAATTTAAGGGAAATTGGGATAATCACTTACCGTTGATAGAGTTTACTTACAATAAGAGTTTCCACTCTAGTATTAGCATGGGTCCATTTGATGGCTTATATAGGAGGAAGTGTAGATCACCCATAGGTTGGTTCGAGGTGGGTGAAGCGGCTGTGAGTGGTCTTGATTTGGTATTTGACACTATGGATAAAGTTAAGTTGATTAGGGAAAGGTGGAAAACTGTGCAGAGTCGTCAAAAGTCATATGCGGATGTTAGAAGGGAACTGATGTACTCAGTTTACATATTGAATATGCATGTCTGATGCATGGATTGAATGAATGAACTGATTCATGAATACACGACTGACATAAATGTTATATGCAGCTGAAATTTAGCATGATAGGGAAAAGGAAATCTTAAGAAGATTGGTACCTTATACTAAATTTGGATTCGTAAAGAATAGATAGGGCTACTTGGTCCGCATACCTACCACTACTTACCAAGTGGCTCCATTGAAGAATTGATTCTTCCAAAGAACTTTGACTAGTGGAACTTCTTTGTTCCTTAGTCTATGAACTTGATGATCAAGAAATGTGACTGGGACTTCCTCAAAGGAAAGACTGTTCTGAATATGTACACTTCCTAAGGAGAAACTACAGTTGGATCACTAAAACATTTTTTCAAAAATGAGCCATGGAACAATGGATACACTAAGGCTAAATCTAAAGACAACTCAAGCTCGTAAGCTACCTTTTTGAATCGATTGAGAATTCTGAAGGGACCAACATATCGGGGACTAGTTTTCAATTCTCTTCACTCCCTTTATGGGAGAGATTTTCAAGTATACGAAGTCACCGACCTCAAACTCGAGATCCATTCTCCTTATATCTGTATACAATTTCTGTCCGATCTTGGCAACCTTAAGCCTTTCTCTGATCAACTGAACCTTCTCTAATGCATCAAACACCAAGTCAGGCCCTACTAAAGTAGCCTCAACAACTTTAAACCTTCCAATTAGAGATCTATATATCCTAACATTAAGAGCCTCAAATAGAGCCATACGAATATTGGAATGATAGTTGTTATTGTATGTGAATTCAATCAAAGGCAAATGGTCATCCCAACTACACTTGAAATCAACAATGCATGCTTTCAGCATATCCTCAAAAGTTTGAAATGCCTTTTCTGCTTGAGCGTTTATCTGATGGTGCAAGGCTATACTGAGGTAAACTTGGGTACCAAATCCCTTTTGGAACACTTTTAAGAAGTGAGTGGTAAACTGAGTACATCTATCTGAGATGATATATGAGGGAACACCGTGCAACCTAACCAGCTCTCTAAGATAGAGATTGGCATAGTCCTTGGCTGAATAAGAGGTATGGACTAGTAAGAAATGAGCTGATTTGGTCATCCTATCTATGATAACCCAAATAAAGTCATGCTGATAACGGGTATGAGGCAAACCTGTCCCAAAGTCCATGTTTACTTTCTCCCATTTCCACATAGGAATACTGAAGTCCTGCATGGACCCTCTAGGTTTTTTGTGCTCAACCTTAACATGCTAATATGTAGAGCACTTAGCTACAAACTATCCTATATCTCTCTTCATCCCACTCCACCAATAGATCTCCGACAAATTATGGTACATCTTAGTGGCCCTTGGATGAAGAGAGTAACGTGCACTTCGCGCTTTTGCAAGAATTTGTTTCCTCAAATCATCTACACCAGGCACACACAATCTATCTTGACAACGCAAAACAGCATCTCCCTCTTGGGAGAAAATCTCCACTTTTTGATCTCTAACTGATTCTTTCAACTTAACTAGACTGGGATCTCTATCTTGCATTTCCTTCACCTCGGAAACTAGAGATGATTCTGAGCTACTCTTCATCAACACACTACCTTCTTCTTAATTGAGTAAATGGATACCTAGTCGGGATAGCTGATGAACTTCCTGAGCTAACTTCTTCTTACCATCCTTAACATAAGGTACACTACCCATAGACATTCTAGTGAGAGCATCATCCACTATGTTGGCCTTGCCCGGATGATACAAAATACTCATGTCATAATCTTTCACTAACTCTAACCATCTTCTCTGAATCAAATTAAAATCTTTCTGAGAGAACACATACTGAAGGATTTTATGATCTGTGAATACATCTACATACACCCCATAAAAGTAATGCCTCCAAATCTTTAAGGCAAACAATACAATAACTAGCTTAAGATCATGAGTTGGTTAATTCTTCTCATAGGGTTTAAGCTATCTGGAGGTACAGGCTATGACATTACCTCTCTGCATGAGGAAACAACCCAAAACTACACAAGATGCATCACAGTACACCATAAAACCATCTTAACCATCTGGTAGAGTCAAGACTGGGGCTGAGGTGAGTCGAGTCTTCAACTCTTGAAAACTCTTCTTGCAAGAATCTGACCACCGAAAATTAACTTTATTCTAAGTCAATTTAGACATGGGGGATACAATAAAAGAAAAACCTTCAATAAATTGATGGTAATAGCTGGATAAACCCAAGAAACTCCTGATATCTGATGGAGAAATGGGTATAGGCTAGTTTCTCCCCGTTTCAGTCTTTTGAGGATCAACTTTAATGCCATCACCAGAAATAATATGACCAAGGAATGCTAATGATCTTAGACAGAATTCACACTGACTGAATTTAGCGAACAACTGATGAGCTCTAAGAGTCTGAAGCACTATGCTAAGATGGTCTGCATGATCGTTTTCACTATGAGAATAGACAAGAATTTCATCAATGAAGACTATAACGAACATGTCCAAGTACTACTTGAAAACTTGGTTCAGCAAGTCCATGAAGGCTGCTGGGGCTTTTATAGGACCATAGGACTTGACTAGAAATTTGAATTGACCATACCAAGTTCGGAAAGCTATTTTTAGAATATCACATACTCTAACTCTAAGGTGATGAAAGCTTGATCTGAGGTCTATCTTGGAGAAATTACTGGTACCCTAAAGTTGGTCGAACAAGTCATCACTTCTCGAAAGTGGATATTTATTCTTGACTATGACCTTGTTCAACTGACGGTAGTTGATGGACATTCTGAGAGAAACATCTTTATTACGCACGAATAGAATAAGTGCACCCCACAGAGAGACGTTAGGTCTAATAAATCAATTATCTAGGAGATCCTTTCACTGTTCTTTCAAATCTTTGAGTTAAGCTGGAGCTATTCTATATGGCAGAATAGCTATAGGTTGAGTATCTGGGAGAAGGTCTATTTAAAAGTTGATTTCCCTTTTCGGATGCACTCTGGGAAGATCATCAGGAAATACATCTGTGAATTCATTTACTACACAGACTGACCCAAGAGTAGGAGTTTCTGAGTTAGAGTTTTTGAATTGCACGAGTTTATAGACACATCCCTTGGATATAATTTTTTTGTCTCTAAGGTAAGAAATCAACTAAACCCTAAGAGCTGTAGTACTACCCCTCCATTCAAAGACTGGTTCATTTGGAAACTAAAAATAAACTATTCTGTTTCTATAATCAGCTGAGGTATATCATAAGTGGAGCCAATCCATACTGAGAATAACGTGCCAGTAACTACGTCAGGAGAATTTTCGTGATCATAGAGGGACTGAAGTGCATATAATCTATTCAAAAGGTAACAACTGGTAGCACTAGAAGTGGCACCTTACTGAGTTGAGCGGTTGGATGGAACTAAAAACTAATGGAACTAGCCCTATTATCGTGCATCCCTACCTTTTTGTACAACTATCCAACACTCCTGAATCTGATAGCCTGGATTTCCACACCCAAAGCACGTATCACTACCCGCTCTACACTCACCCTGATAGTGTCTACTACATTTCTGACATAAAGGATTGGTATGAGCACTGCTAACACTAACCTGGCACATAGAGCCTGGTGCCCTATCCCTATTGTTGTTTCTGAATTTGGGTACTGGGACACTAGATGGAGAAGGCATTAGGGTTGATGACCTATGATGAAACTGAGGACGGTTACCACTTTCTGACTTTGGCTGACTAAAATTAAAATAACCCATCCTAGCCCTCTTGTTTCTTCTCTCTTTCGTTAATCTTCTGTTTCTCTATCTATTGAGCATAGACCATAAGAATAGACAAGTCCATCTCATAAATCAGCATTGATGTCCTCCATTTCTTGACCATACTATCAGATATGCCAAACACAAATTTACTTATATTGGACGTATTAGCAGCTACCACATAAGGATCATACCTAGATAACTGATTAAACTTGACAGAACACTCCCTTATACTCATGCTGTTTTGCCTTAAATTAATAAATTCTAAAACCTTGGCCACCCTGAACTCTAATGGAAAGAATTTGTCCAAGAAAGTTATGGCAAACTCCTTCCCTTCAATAGGCCCTGCATCAACACCTCTATCAACTTTTTACTACTTAAACTAAGTATGGGCTACATCCTGCAATTGATATAGGCCAACTTGGCACTCTGACTAGAAGTTACCCCAGAGCATCTATTACCTTCTAAACCATATCTAAGAATTTTTATAGATCCTCTTCAGACTTGGATCCCGTGAAAGAAGAAGGATTCATCCAGGTGAAATCTTGAATTCTAGTTGAAACAGTATTGGCCACTGAGTAGGCTAGAAAAACAGATGGCCATTCATTCTATGCAGCTATGGAGTTTACAAAAGTAATGAATGCAACCCTGAATTTTGCGTGAGAGACATGCTCCTCCAAAAAAATCTTCCTAGATGGGTTGAGGGGCTGACTGAGTTCCTATTCTTCTATTGTTCTTATTGGGAGGTATGTTCTGTAAATGGAAGAAAGAAATGGATTAGATAGGGAGTTTAAATTGAGCTCAAGCTCACTCGCACGACATAAATACTGAAAGAAAGGAAACTTTTCCTAAACTTCTTATAGCCTCTTGTCTATAAGTATGGTGTTCTACACACCCATGTATAAGACTCTACTTGATGCGTCTTTTGGACTTCCTAGGACACTTTAAAACCTTAGGCTCTGATACCAAGATTGTAACTACAGGAGACTACCCCCTTGTTGTTACACGATACTTATGATCCTGAGAGACCATAAGATAACCCTTGTGCTGGTACCTACTGTGAATACTAAATAATATGATTATAAATACAAAGAATACGGCCATGCCATATGATTTTAATAACTAAATTTAAAACTAAAATATTAGTCTATAGCAACAACTGACTGAATATGAATAAATAGTGATAAACTCTATATCTAAATATAATATCTGAATACTGAATAACTAACTGTAATGTTTGAAAAGCCTCTAAAATTGACTGACTAAATATAAGTTGATGGGACAGGCCCCAACTAACTTAAACTATCTACTAACCGAGACATGAGATAAAGTAAAATTGTCCTCGAAGTATGACGATTAACCACTGCTATTGCTGAGGATCTAATAAGTCTAATCACTAGCTGGGAACTGAGCGTCAAAACCTTTGATATAATACAAGATAGCGAAAAAAAAGGCGTGTGGTCAATACTTTGAATGTACTGGTATGGTAAATGAGGTTGGTTGATATGCATGGTTTCATGAATAGGAATAATAATAATATCTAACTTATTATACATGTAAAACATAGAGTACTGAATAGAGAACATTAAATCTATAGGTACTAAAAATGCTTGAAAATGTGTAAATACCGAGGATGCCTGACCAAGCATTTAACATGAACTGAGTAAAATATGTAAACTAAAATACTGAAAAAACTGAGATCTGTATGCTTTAGTAATACCACACTAAGACTGAATAACTAAACTAAGACTGTAACTGAGACTATATCTGAGACTGTGGGAGGTATCATCTAACCAACATTTCCTAATTTGAGCTAATCGGGGTCCAACCTATAACCCTAACTGAAAGGGTGCTAATACCGTGTCATGGGTACTAACAATGGTTGTGTGGATCCACTAAAATTATATAATGTCCAAAGGACTAAGGGTGTCAAGCCTAAACTGATGGGTGACCATGCGAGATAGTCAAGCCTAAACTGACAGGTGACTACTTATATCCAACATTATCTATGTAGTTCTAGATTATAGGGACTTCTACTAAAAACTCTGCCTATCTAATTGGGAAGCCGCCATCCCTACACTTGCTTGGGGCTAAATCCTACTCCCAACTAAAAGACACTGAGATACTAGACTGTTCTGAGTTTAACTGACTGGCATTTGACTATTCTGAAGTACTTATAGTCTATTCAAAAGATTGTTCTGTAATGTACTGAGACTAGACTTAAATAAATAACTATGGATTTCAGGTATTCAATACCCCCAAGTCTCAAAATAAATATAGTAAAATGACACTAACACTTGGAGATCAAAACATAAAGGCTCTTAATAATTAAATCACTCTTGTAGGCATTTTATCAAACACTTGTAGTTCATAGTTCAAAACAATCATAAGAATGTCATGGAATTTATAGGAATAGCATGAATTAAGCATATAATCATTAAATCATGGTTTAATTCAGTAAATAATAATATTATAACATGGAAGATTGAATGATAACAATAATTTCATGGTAATAGTGTATAAAATCAATAGTACATAGAGATTCATGGATAAAATCATAATTTAAAAAATGATAACTTGAAAAGATCATGATTTCATAATTTAAAATGGCTGCTTAGACTCCATGGATGAAAGGGATCCATGGATGAGCATCTAACATACCTGGGTTAATGAATCTAAAAGGATTTGTGGAGAGTTCTTAAGAAATTTCCTTGAATTTGAGAGGTAGGGTTTCTTTTGTTGAAAAGGGGATCTCTAATTTTGAAGAAGAATTGAATAATGATGACTACTTGGGGTGTTTAGGGGTTAAATTTCATGTTTTAGATTAATTAGGGCCATAAAAAAAGACCCAAATACACTTAAGCAAATTTAAAAATGGAAGCTGAAAACTGACCATCCTGATTTTTGCCCTTGGCGCGACGTACCACCATGGCGCCATGCCACTAGAAAAGGGACAACTGGGACCAAGACAGACGGCGCGATGCAACACTATCATGCTAAGCCTTCGAATGCCATTTTGACCACCTCCATAATGCGCCATCATCGCGGAGGCCCACAGGAAATTGACAAATAAGAAATTGGCTGGCCCCACGATGCACCATGATCGTGGAGTCACACTGGATATTGATAATAATCATTTGGGTTGTCTACATAGTGCGCTGACGGTTAAAATGATGATGTTTTGCGATTTAAACTAAAAATCGCCATAAATTCTTGCTCGATTATCGAATTTAGGTGAATTTTATATCATTACAAAGCTAATTCGATTTCCTACACAATTGAAGGCTCTAAACTAAAAATTAATCAGTGTTTCAAAAGTTCATATACAAATTCTCATGTATTGGGATTTATATTATGCTAAGAAAATACGGGGTGTTACACCTTTCTTAAAGGAAATTCCTTTAATTGGTGTTAGTCTCATCATCTCTCGTCTATGTGTTTTCTCAGCATTGGTGTTTACTTAAAAAGGTATGGTATTTATTTAAACCAATTACACAAATTGAAACTAGGATGTGTTCTCCCTAATATTATCAAAAAAATTTGAGGAATTTGATCCGCTGAGGTATACTAATTCATCTAGATTACACCCAATCCTAGCCTATTCTTACAAAATTGTTCCATATGGAGAGCCTTTGTGAAGATATTAGCTTATGCAAATTCTATTTATTAATAATGGCTTATGAAGACACTGAAATCTAGGACCTCTTGCCTACTTTAATTCCATGTTGCAATGTGTGATCATTTATTTTAAAGCTTAGGTTGTTCGATAGAACACACATTCAATTACTTAATTATGTTTCTACATATCTGACATACATTAGTGTAACTTGTATGGGGTAGAGTGATGTCCTTATAAGAATGGACATGTTGAAAGATGCAGGTATCAGAGATGAGGATTCTTAGATGGATGTGTGCGAATAGTAGGAGAGATAGCATTTTGAATGAAGGTATATAGCTAGGACAAGTTCAGAATGACCTCTATGGTGTAAGAAATGAGAAAAAATAGAATTTGATGGTTCAGGCATGTGAAGATGAGGAGTGCAAATAAAGTAAGGATGTGTGAGAGGTTGCCAATAGCAGTGTTTATGAAATGTAGACTAATAAAAAACTGTGGGATGGTGATTTTAAAGAATATGGGGAAGGTCATAGGACATGATATGATGCATCTTCAGCTTAATAAGGGCATGATCCTAAATAGAAATGTATGGAGGTCGAGTATTTGAATGGAAAGGTACTAGGTATTTGAGTGTTATCATACTTTTACGTAGGACAGAAAGAGGGTTAGTCTCCTATTTTTTATCTTTTCTTATTTATTAATATTATTAAGTATTCACATAGTATCAAATTCTTCATTTTTACAACTGGATGCTGCTTCAATTGCTCTCTTTACCTTGCTATTTTGTATAATGATTTTCCTTTCAATCCTACTTTGATTACATTTATCTTGAGGTGAGAATCCATCAGAATTTGCCTCTTTAGTAGCAGTGTCAAAGATGGGCTTCAAGAGAGCTTAAACCCTAAAGCGAGGCACAAATCATTTTTACCGCTTTGCCTCGCTTTATGACTACTTCAATGTGTTCATCAGGCACTAACACATACTATTTATTGCCAATGCCTGCAATCGAGTAGTTGTGGTACTAAACAATAGATAGTTCACTTTATCATATCTAATTTACAATTTCTTTATCCGTATATTTGTTGTTCATGCTTATGATTATTAACCTTAGAGTGCACGTACATATTTATGGTTTAATTCAATTTTCACCATTTTAATTAAATTCGATGCTATATTTTTGCTTTGTGCATTAAAACCCAAAGGACCTTAGAGCCCTTTTGTATTTAAAAACCTTAGAGTCTTTTTGTGCTCTGCGCTATTTAAACACTGTTATCTAGCTTATTAAGATAGGGGTAATGTATACATACATGCTACCCTCCCCAAGTGCTACTCTTATAGAAGAATTTTCTAGTTTTCGAATATGGACTTACACCAATTAATTTAAACTCACACTTACTACCAAAAATGAGTAGGAGGTTTAATGATATTCTTTTCCTAATAATTAAAATATTTAATTTTAACTGGAGGCCTCGGATATGATTCCCTTTATTCTTCTTTCTTGATTTTTTTTTTTATAATTTGAGGGATTATAATAGCATATTTTACAAATATAAGATAATTTGAAGCTCCCTGCAATGTACTAGATTACAAAGAATGTCATACAACATCCTTGACAAAGACTGTATTTGGTAAGAAAGACAAAGAGTAGCATGAGTCCAACATAATCTATAGAGTATCTTTACGCATAGTGAATAAGCATGCCTTCTAACACTATTAATATCATTACTTTCAATATAGACAATAAGAAAGATTTTTAATACAATTTATTAGAATAATTATTAAGCATGATCATACTTTTGCAATAGTATAGTTAACAGCCCAAACAGTAACCTAAATGACGGCTTAATTAAGAGTATAGTCAAGGACACATCATTACAAAATCCATAATTTCATCATTAAGACCTTGGGCGTAACCATAAGGAATATCAAGAACTCTAGCCCATTAATAGCATATTCATTGGCCTACTATTGGCGTAAATATATTTTGTCATTAGTATGATCAATAGATAAAGAATTTCATGTTCCATAATATATTCATAGCATGGTCAAATATATCATTTATGACTTAGGCCATATTATAGACAAGGGCTAATTTAATAGAATGTTCATTAGCCCAACCAATAAATAATTGAAACAACCTAATTAATAGTTTGACATAAGCTTTAGCCAACAAGGCATACAAAGGAATAATTATTATGGCATTCTCAATACCATTCCACATAACTTACAAGTACCATGAACCATGAATATTTCCTCAAAAGGGCACTGTTTAGTCAATTACAAGGCATAAGTATTCAAGGGAACTAATAACAAGTCTTGTCATAAGGTGGGTCAACAAGCCCACATGTAAATCCCTAAAATACATTATAAGTCAATTTCTACCCCTAACTACGTTAAGGTATCTAACTTAACTCTTAGATGTATAACAAGCCACCATAAGACCTAAGGTAGATATTCTACTCAACCGCCTTTACTATGTCCAATAGAACAAAGGCAACCTCCCCTAGTATAAGCAACTAAGGATAATTTACTCCACGTATGAGAAACTTGAGCATTATTTCTAAAGTTGAGTATTTTAAGGCATTCTCATGCAACACATGAGTAATGAAGTCTATTCCACCTAATATAATGGGAAACAAGTCAAGTTTTCCATCTTCTAAAATTCATATATCTTAATTATACAACTAACCCAAGTTTTAAGTTTCATTAATTCAATACATAAAACCCATCTCAATCTTACAAGATATTACAATTATATCAAAACATAGCTCAACTAACAAGGAGTAAGCCAACCTACCTCAAATCCAAAGAATGCATACTAACCGTTAAACCTTTGCTTTTCATTTTCGAAATGTTTCTTTATGGTGCCAAGATATCAAAAATACAATCTACACATCATTATGAGAATTTCGATACCCATATTGCACCATTGAGCTTTAGGTTCAAAAATGATACCAAAAACCCAAGTGGGTCCCACATACGTCAGACAAGTTTTTGAGATCAACCCAATGATCATACACTACTAGGGAATCACAAACCTTGAGAATTAGATGAAAATGAAGCATATTTGGGAGAAATCAAGACCTCCAAAAATTTCAGGTTTTGGTCAAAATTCAAGAAATTAAAGTTCGAAAAAGATAGGATTCATAAGTTTAATCTGTTATTAATCACGAAAATATATGTTAATCAAGCTTTTAACTCACCCCTAAGAATCAATTTAAAGTTAATCTATATTTCTAGGGCTTTTAGGGCACAAAGAGGAGTGAAAATGGTCAATTTCTCAACAAGGGGGCTATTTATATTACTTTGGTCGCGGTCAAATGGGGTTCGAGAGTCAAAATTTTATTTTGACCTCCCGAACTCATCCGGACTCTGTTTTTCGCAAAATAACTATGTAACACAACTAAATTCGATCTTCTAGATGCATTGTTGAACTCAGATTTTCCATCAAAGACTGTTTAGACCAATTATGGGCGCCACACCCATGTCTACCTATTTTCTCACTTTCCAACTAATTGGTTAAAATAAACTCGGGTGTCTTGGGGCTGAATAAATGGTTTTTATAGCCTAAAACTGATATACCAAAGCTTTTGACGTAGTCAAAATTTTCATCCAAGGTCATTTATCTAAATATTTTTATTGGTGGCCATTCGGAAACAGTGAACACTTCTAAATGGGGAATTGGTCCTAAAGCTAAAAGCTATGTGATAACCAAACTATCAGTTTCAGTGAGTCATAAATGACTTGAGACAACTACGAAAAAGCTCTAACAGAGAAAATAAGCAGAAAATATGAAAATTGACCTGAAGAGTCATTACACCGCTGCATTGAGTTGTTGCTTCAAGTTAATTACAAATTTAATGAATAAAAAAAAGGTTAAAAATGCAGAATATAAAAAAATATTACAGAATTGTAAAATACAACGAAAAATGTACATAACCCACGCAAATAAATAACATTCACAGTACCTGTACCGGGAACAAAAAACGTAACTGTAGAAGAGTAGGAGTTGCGATAAATTGACACTTGAGAACAATAAAGAGCAATGTATTATGTAGGGACAAACCTCGAAGATGAGTCATTTTCTCCATATTCAGCCTTCTCTTTTGATATTTTTTATTATTTATTTTTTACTTTGTTCCATTTTCTTGTTCAACCTCGTCTTTCCAATGCTTCTTCTATCAACAATTGGGAGGAAAATCAGTTACCCCTTGATTTTGAGGCATCATTAAGAAAAACTTATCTTCTTCTTACTCTATATGTAAAATAATAAAGTTTTCATATCTATTACTATGTAATAACTTCAACAGACAAAATAAGAGAAAGAATCTTTTTTCAAATTGTAGAAAAATACTTGATTTTTATTGGAAGACCTTTTTTTAATCAAACTGCAGAATTATCCCTCAATTAGTAACATACTATTCAAGAACATTCAAAATTTAAGTGCATAACATGATAAATTTACACCAAATACTAAAAAATATGCTAAAAGAGCAGCCTAAAACCATGTAAACTTGATGGTCAATAAAGTAATAAAGCATAACAGATTATAAACTAAATATATTTGAGAGACGAAATAAGTAATATCTTCGTGACTTCCCTTTCTATTATGATAAATTCAGTGTACTTATGAAAATCTCCTCCATTAATGTGTTTGATTATCTACGTAATGTTATGAGATAGTCAAAAGAGGAAAAGTGTAAAAAAAAATGTACCTTAGAGGCCAAATACTGAAGAAGGCTTTACATATAACAGAACCTCCCCATCACCAATTGGGTTGGCATATCCTCGGTGATAATACAGTGTAACAGCCACTATATTTCCCTGTTGCTTCTGAAAAGCAATCAATTTTGATCTTAGTTCAAAACTCCAAAATCAAAACCTAAAATTAATTACCATAAGTGAAAATTGAATGCTTTGAATCGTCCCGATGCATAATTAATCATCGCATATTTCCACTTAATGCACAAAATGATTGTGGTTGCACTTGTGAGAAATAAAACACACAGAGTATGAAACGTTAGTATTTCGAGAATGTTGAAAGAGATTTGCATAGATGAATTATTCTACGGTATATAAGTTGTTACGTAGAAGTAGAACAGACTTTGGAGATGAGATAAAATAGGGGAAGTTTTAATCGGGGAAAAGATAGATGACAAGTTGTGTACTATCATATTTGTTAAACTCCTGAGTATAGATTGTGATATTTTTAAAAATAAACAGTGAAAATAAAAAGTAATATTTTTAAATTTTTTAAAAGAGTAAGAAAATATTGAGGGAAACGTGCATATGTTTTGATGGCGTCATTTTATTAAAAATTTGAATTTGAAATAAATACGTGGATACGCTACTTATGAGAAAGATATAGAAGTTTTTTTATTGAAAACTAAAACCATTTTAAAATATTAAAAGTAATATGTCATAACTAACATAACTAAATCCTTGTCCTAATATGATAAATGGCTGCTTAATAGGAAGACACTTTAGCTAATTTAGGAGGCGACATACTTTTCTAATAATATTTGTTATGATCAGGCAGAATAAGCAAACTGCAAACAAAAGAAAATAATAAGAACACACACAGATTTTACGTGGAAACCCTTACGAAAAAAATCATGGGCAGCGGTAAAGGAAATTCACTATGAAGAAGAGGAATACAAGGTGTAGACAATAGTGTCAATTTTGTGTATCTAAAACTACTTGAAATAACCCACTAAATGCACTTATATAATACTGACATACAAATAGATCCTAAGCCCAAAAACATACAAATCCAACAAAAAATTACAAACTTGGATCGTACCGCGAACTTTTCAGGACCGGATAAACAAAATTTGGATCACGAACCCTAACAATAATAAATAGATATGTAAGACCAATATCACATCTTATTTTTTTTCTTTTAAATAATGATTGTTTTTATTCTTGGATCATAGCAGTTATTGTCTTGACTAGTTGGATACGTATAAAAACTTTCATCCTTTTAAAAAAAACTAATAATAGTTTGGGAAAATTCTCTATTACCACCATGAACTATACGCGAAAAATCTGAGACGCACCCCAACTTTAGGAGGGTCCTATTACCCCTTATACTAATTAAAATTGTATTTTTGACAACCTTTGTGCCTATGTGGCAAATACGTGGCACACACGTGTGCCTACGTGGACCCTTCAGTGTGTTATTTCATGTATGTACCACGTAGATATTGAGGTTGTCAACAATATGAATTTAATTATTCCAAGGGAGAATAGGACGTTTCAAATGTTTGGGTATGTCTCAACCTTTTTGCGTATAATTCAAGATGGAAATAGACCATTTTCTCTAAAACTTTTTTAAAATGTTATGACTTCATAACCGTGGTAATACTAATATTTTTATTGTTACAAGGAAAAAAGTAATGGTTCTATTTTTTTAACAAAAAAGTTAATTTTAAAACTGATTGTTAAAAAACTAATACTCCTATTTGTTATTTTAATTTATATTTTTAAAATTGGGAAGTTCCTAATATCAAATATAACTTTCTTCCCACTTTCACGTTCCTCTGCAACAATTATGCCAATTTTAAAATAAAATTACTAATGCCTCCTATCTCTTTGTTGGACTTCTGTATTTTCAGCATTTTCCTTCTTCATGGGAAGTATCTTTTCTTTCAATTAACTTGAAAACTTATTTTCCTCTTACAATCGAAACACTAATTACTCCTTCAAGCTTCTCTCTTTTTTGTAATTAAGAAATAAGAAATTTCATTTTCATTTTAGAAGATGAGCAACAAAAAAGGGGGAAATTTAAAATATGCGCAACCACGAATTACTTGATTTACTCTTGTATTAGATCTAAGTTGATTTGTTTTCTCAAGTAGTTCTACACTTCTACTGAATATAGTCGTAATTGATTCAACAAATTATCGTCTGTACACTGTTGGATTTAACTAATGAACAGGAAAATCTGATGATGCTGGTATATATTGTAATCCAGCACTTATATTTTGCAACAAAACTACCAATATCCACATAAATAAGGATTCTTAGTGAATCTTCTGGAGATGATCACGTCGTACGTCGTCCTGCCTCTAAAGAGTTTCTTTACTTGATTCTTCCTCTAGTGTTTATTGAACTAATCTATTTTCTCTTTGCATTGTTTCTTACCAAATGTTATATTGGATCCGCAAAAAGCCAAGTGGCTTGATTCTTTTAAATAACTATGAACTATAAAAGACGATGATAGTAAGTAAATCACAAATATATACAAGTGAATGGTCTAAATCTCAAAACAAATGCAATTCGTTTATTTCTGTTTAGATATATCTCTAGGGAAAAACCTATTTTGTTTTAATCTCACACAGTTTTTAACTCAATTATTGATAAATTCATAGAAGAAATACCCCACAAAGTATTGTAATTTTATATGGTCTGAAATGTTGTTATATGTTGCAGCTTGATAACTGGAAATTATAACTATGTTTGATTTTCAGTTGCAATGTGATTAGAGGCCCTTTATCCTTTTGCCTCATCTAAAATTTCTCTGACTTATGAATTTATCACCTTAGACATGGAATGCACACTACATTAGAAGTACGTTCATTCTACTTCTCACAAGTAACTTTCTACAAATAGATAACGACATTGTATGCGTACTTATTTTTTGTTGTAAGATCATATGAAATTCTATAATATACATATCACTCCGTTCTCTTTTTTGGAACATCCTTCAGTATTTTATAAGAACATATATTGAAGTTGCTGTAATTTTATTATTACCAAAGTATTGTCCACAAATGCATGATCGTAAAGTTATTCATGCATGAATTAAACCTAATGTCCATTAGTTCCAACTAAATTGAAGTAATTCTGTTCCATTAGCCATTGGAAATCCACGTTCTAAGACATTTTGGGATCTATCCACAAAGGTGTCGTTTTGCTTCCAACACTCCTGTCATGACCTGAGCCGGGGCGCAGCAGTAACGAGCATCTCGAACCATGAAGGCCCTGATGCTCTTCTAAATCTGGTAATTATGCACAATATTCATATAGTATAAGAAAATTTGTGGAAAACAATACATGACGGAACCATGGTCAATCTCATAAACATAAACAATTTAAAAGGGAAATTCTGAATATTCTAAACAATTGACAACCGTCTGCGAATTCTCTAACATTACAATAACCATCATAAGCATGTGGGAAAACTGGGATAAGGCCCCCAGTGGACTATAAAAAGAAAGAAACAGTGAAATCTGAGAATCATGCTCTTCGGAAGAGAGAAGGCTCATCAACTGCAACTTCTGACACACACGAATCTTCTACCGGATGAGACCGCAGGACTATGCCTCAGATCCTGAGATATAAGGGGTCAATACATATGTACTGGTACACAGAGCAATCAAAAATAACATATTTATATATATATAAAATAGATGAAAGCAAGTCATGAAACATCTTGCATGATATAGTTTAAAGTACATTGGCAGTTACTATAAATCTTATAATATTCATGTCAACTCAGTTCTAATCTTTGTATTACTTCTGAGTTAGGTGGTACACCCTACAATTCTTTGACCCCAAGGGCTATATGGAGTCCTCCCTTGACTCAGCAGATAAGCCCCCAACCCAAGTTTTCCCTAAGAATTGGAGTTTCTGATTCTGATACACAACAGGGTACTAGGCTAGGGTATAATCCCTCTTGGGGATATAATAACCCGTATCGGCAAAATACAGTTTTGGGAAATGAGTTATCTGAACTCGTGCCTTCATCGAGTAACCACCTAACATCTCCTAATGCCCATTTTTAACCTTTTCAAAACATGCATCTTTCTGAATTCAAAATCTGTAAATATAAATGAAATCTATAGTTTTAGTTTATTCTAAATCTGTTGTGGTATTTATCTGTTTTGGTATGATCATACCAAGACTTGCAAGTCATGTTATAATCCATAAAGTATCGTGTATAATTCTTTCATTCAAAACAATGTTCATAACACCAAAACATTCAAATAGTACAAGAGAATTCATATTTCAAATCATATGTCTAACCATGCAATGATTCTCATCTTTTAAACAATTCCAATAAATGGTGATCAATTTCGCAAAAAAATCATGAAATTCCTTTGATTATCACATTTAGTATTGAAATTATGATAATATCCCCTTCTTCAATTCTCAATCATTATAAAATTCGTAAAAGATAATAAGGCTCTTGACTCATTCTTTAAAACATGCAATTTAGGAACCTATAACTTGTAAATGAAGAAGTAACACAATGATAGAGCAGAAAATTCATTAATCCATGCTCTCAATTTATATTTCAAAACTACAAACACATACATATATACTAACACAATCAATTTTAAGGTTAAGCCTCAAGATCAAAACAATATTATCAGAAAGGTTTCATAATACATAATTATAAATCCAAACTCATTTGTAAATTCATGATTTCTAAACATTTAAACATGATTAAGATAATTTTACCATGCCCATGTAATTTAGAAAAACTCCACGTACCTTATATTGATTAGTTGAAAGATTGAAATCCTAATCTTCAAACCTTTCTTGGGAATTTTGAATTGGAAAGCTTGAATTCTTGACCTTTGAGAAGAAAAATTGAATCCTGTTCATGGATAGGTGGTTAGGGTTTTTCTTTTGAGAAACAATTTATTTAAGAGGCAATTTATGCTTCTTGGGCTGAAATTTTATGTTATGGACACAATTTGTGTGAGGGGAAGTGACTAAAATGCCCCCAGAGCCGTTAGAAACTGATTTAGCGTGTGGAGCAGTTTCGTAACGCACTGACCGATGCATCCCATTGGTATCGCTTCAGCATACTGTCTCACACGGAAAATGCC
>JAPEIP010000006.1:70326616-70346699 GCA_026120095.1 Capsicum chinense | reverse complement strand
CTTTGTATTACTTCTGAGTTAGGTGGTACACCCTACAATTCTTTGACCCCAAGGGCTATATGGAGTCCTCCCTTGACTCAGCAGATAAGCCCCCAACCCAAGTTTTCCCTAAGAATTGGAGTTTCTGATTCTGATACACAACAGGGTACTAGGCTAGGGTATAATCCCTCTTGGGGATATAATAACCCGTATCGGCAAAATACAGTTTTGGGAAATGAGTTATCTGAACTCGTGCCTTCATCGAGTAACCACCTAACATCTCCTAATGCCCATTTTTAACCTTTTCAAAACATGCATCTTTCTGAATTCAAAATCTGTAAATATAAATGAAATCTATAGTTTTAGTTTATTCTAAATCTGTTGTGGTATTTATCTGTTTTGGTATGATCATACCAAGACTTGCAAGTCATGTTATAATCCATAAAGTATCGTGTATAATTCTTTCATTCAAAACAATGTTCATAACACCAAAACATTCAAATAGTACAAGAGAATTCATATTTCAAATCATATGTCTAACCATGCAATGATTCTCATCTTTTAAACAATTCCAATAAATGGTGATCAATTTCGCAAAAAAATCATGAAATTCCTTTGATTATCACATTTAGTATTGAAATTATGATAATATCCCCTTCTTCAATTCTCAATCATTATAAAATTCGTAAAAGATAATAAGGCTCTTGACTCATTCTTTAAAACATGCAATTTAGGAACCTATAACTTGTAAATGAAGAAGTAACACAATGATAGAGCAGAAAATTCATTAATCCATGCTCTCAATTTATATTTCAAAACTACAAACACATACATATATACTAACACAATCAATTTTAAGGTTAAGCCTCAAGATCAAAACAATATTATCAGAAAGGTTTCATAATACATAATTATAAATCCAAACTCATTTGTAAATTCATGATTTCTAAACATTTAAACATGATTAAGATAATTTTACCATGCCCATGTAATTTAGAAAAACTCCACGTACCTTATATTGATTAGTTGAAAGATTGAAATCCTAATCTTCAAACCTTTCTTGGGAATTTTGAATTGGAAAGCTTGAATTCTTGACCTTTGAGAAGAAAAATTGAATCCTGTTCATGGATAGGTGGTTAGGGTTTTTCTTTTGAGAAACAATTTATTTAAGAGGCAATTTATGCTTCTTGGGCTGAAATTTTATGTTATGGACACAATTTGTGTGAGGGGAAGTGACTAAAATGCCCCCAGAGCCGTTAGAAACTGATTTAGCGTGTGGAGCAGTTTCGTAACGCACTGACCGATGCATCCCATTGGTATCGCTTCAGCATACTGTCTCACACGGAAAATGCCATAACTGTTCGCTCAGTTAATGAATTTAGGAGAAATCGGTATTGTTGGAAATTTAATTTAATTAGTTACAATTTAGTGGTTTTTAAGCTGCAAAATTCTACCTGTATCTGAAGTTATACACGTTTGAAATGGACCCATGTAGGATTGAATATCAAACTTTGGACTAATGACGGATTCTTAGCTCAACTTTCCTTTAAGTGATTTCTTCGAACATTTTTCATCCCATAATCACTTCATATACTAGGTTGAAGATCATGACACATGAATTTAAATATAAGCCATGGAATTAGAGCTTACACATGTAGGAATGACAGTTTGACTTCTAACTCAAAATGAGCGGTGTTAAATTATCTCCCTCTTGGGATCATTCATCCCCGAATGATGGGTAGGGAGTTGTTGAAGTTATAAAAGTTTAGAATAAAGAACGATATCTCGCATTGAACATTTTTCCCTAAAAAAATATGCAAAGACATCAAATGAGCTTCATGATAACCCCTAGTGAAACGTGAAAGCTCGAAACATGGGATATTGAGACTTTACAAAGGGATGATCTTGCACATGAAGTCTATGCGCCACAATCATCACAACATAAGGAACGGATTTATTGATGATCATAGACTAGATTTATATTAGTAATAGTCATGAAATAAGATTTTCACGGGACATAAGATTAGAAGCATTCTCTACCTTACAAGGTAAAACGAATAGAACAAAAATTGAGAGACACTACTCAGTTCTTCCCCAAACAACAAATAACATACTTTATCATTTCCAACTTACAATTCTCCCATAAAACTTCTCACCACAAGAGTTTGAGTTTCACTATAATGTACTTTTATATCGAAGCCTAACTCAAAGTAACAAGGTGATAACTTAATCTATAGGACCCTATACTTTACATCCCATTAAGAATATTACCTCACCTTATCACTATCGTCAAACACCTTCGGGTTTTAGTTCAAGGAATACTAACCACATAGTACATGGGTTTTGTTTTCATCACTCATAACATTCAAGACTATCATTACTACACCCCCTTCATTGACTTTTACTACTAAGACCAACAAACTCAATCATATTTACAAAGATTTTCTCCATATATCTCATTCCTAACTATTTCACACAACAAAAATTCCTCTACTTCTTTTCCCTTTCACCTATAACCTTTGATCGAGAATTCACACCAAATTTTTCCCCTTCAAGAACATCCACTCCCCTACCTAACATATCACCGCGCTTCCCCAAGAACCATCATACTGTCATACGGAGGGTCATTAAGTGACCCGAGCATAAATGTCATGAATAGAAAATAACATTATTAGACCATAATTTATACTTAATGAACTACTCAAGAAGGTACATAAAATAAAGATATAATAGAATAGAAACGAAGTGCTCCATATATCAAGTGTCTGGACCATATGTAGAGAGTTCGTAGGAAGAAACACAATACAACATGAAGTACATATCAAAATAAAACAAGGGAAAAAGACTGAATTACCCTCCTAGATCGAAAAATTAGTTAGACAAAATAGGCACCTGAAGCGTTAAACAATGCACCACAACGGTCCCTACTGACATGATTCCAGGTGCGTCAAGTCAACATCGCATTGGCCAACTATTTTAATCATCCAAACATGCCTCAACTATCATCTGAAAAATTTGAAACTTTCTTAAGACACCCCCATTACACCCCTAATCATGAACTAACTCAAAAATCTACGTTTCAGGGTCAGAAAGATCAATTTGAAAATCATTGAAGTTAAGAAATCATAAATATGAATATGTCTTTTAACAATTAGAAAAAAATTTAGGTTGTAAGCTCTCCATATATCCAACTAAGAGTTGTATTTAGTTGAGAATGCTATGGGGTGTTACATTACAACTAAGACAAAGATTGTCGCTTGAAGCGATTGCTCCTCATTTAAGGAATTGAGATTTGCCATGAGTTTTTATAAACTTTCTCACTTTGGCTAAACCCGACATATGATGAATCAGTGACATATAGAAACTGTTGGGTGACATATATTTTCATGGATCACGAACAACATAACATATGGCTTGAATAAATGAAAGACTTGATTACTGGGAGACATAATTACTTCTAGTTTGGAGGTTAGATCATGAAATGACTTACATAGAGAGATCAAACCTTAGAAATCGGCAAGACTTGAATACACAAGACTTTGGTAGATGTCTATTCAAACTAAAGTAGGAGGACCTTGCTTTAGTAGGAATTGATTGATCATGATTCTTACTTGAAACTTGACACCATAAGAAAATTCGGAAACTACTTTAATCCATCACCTCCCCCTTAGAGAAATGTCACCCTCCTAGACTTGGTACACAACCCCAAATCAAAATCTATTGCCACAACTCTCAACATAAAAGAGACATCACTACAATACTCATACTCTAGGCTCTCCCTGATGAACTATACTATGAAGGCCTCGCTTTCTGAAAATGCTACCCTTAAATTTCACTAGCCTCTATAGCCATCACTCTACTACGTATGACTAACATTTTCATGGGAATAGACACCCATGCTTCTAAACACTTAACACTTCATCTTCAATTCTATAGAATACTATCATTACACCTTTAATCGCATAACCTACAACTTAAAAAATCCTTAATTCAACTCTAAAGAACACCATACAAAAACTTCCCAGGCTTTTCTATACTACAAAATTCAAGCACTAAATCTAGGTGCAAAAAATACGTATACACATAAAAATTTATCTAACAACCTGTAACCTAGGGTTCAACTTATTCCTGTATACTCACGTTCTTATCCACTTAATGATTGAACAACAATTCATCATTTTAACACTAATGCTCATGTACATAAATATCACAATTATCCACCACCTTTTATCACAAGTTTCCAACCTAAGATATTTCACACCTCACATCAAGCCTACTAATTCTTTCCTACAAAATATATATCACTAATTTTAAGATATTATCCACCACTACCCACATCTCAAGTTCAATCCTATAGTCCACAATCAATCATGAACCACTAATAAAGCATGCAACAT
Source organism: Capsicum chinense (assembly GCA_026120095.1). Classification (NCBI taxonomy): domain Eukaryota; kingdom Viridiplantae; phylum Streptophyta; class Magnoliopsida; order Solanales; family Solanaceae; genus Capsicum; species Capsicum chinense. The sequence goes on along the minus strand of JAPEIP010000006.1, from coordinate 70,342,323 downwards.
ACTATATGGTCTATCAAGTTGGGGGAAATTTCACTTAACTACTACCTACAATCACATTCTCTCCATAACCTCACTATTATGACTCAGATTCCACTATATACCTTCTCATAGTAAGTCTACTTACCCATGCATACATTCTCACTATCACTAATTCCACGAAACATCAATGAGTCTCTACCCACAACTTATTGAATAATCTACCCTTCTCCATTCAAACCTATAAATGATTTATACTACCACCATTACTATTCATTCTAAGAGCCTTCCCTAATTCAAATAAATAAAAATCATATCCAGTCACTTCCTTCACAAACTATCATATAATCTAAAAATATTGCTATCATATTAGTCTATCAGTATACAATGGCAACCCAATCCTCAATCCACGATCATATCACTAAAACTATGTATTTATTAAAATGTCACCCTCACTCTGACTGTTAACATTGTGACTTTATGTCACCAACTGCTGGGACCATCTTACAACCACTAGGCCATGAAACTTTTAAATATACTACTACCCAAGTGGAAATATAGTTCCAACACTCTACTACATATCATTACCCTTATGCATAATATCTGCAACACGAATTTTGAAAGAGAACTGAATACACTTTGGACCTCAGGCTAAAAAGCATAAATTTACTAAGATAAAGGTATACACTCAAATCAATATGCCTTGATGCACTAATGTGCTCTCCTCAAGTCCTTATTCTATCACATAACTTTATGTATAACTCAATGTGAGAGAACCACATCACTAGGGGATCTAGACTCTTAGACTTGTATTACCTCGATAATAAGGGATAGTCCATGAACTTTAGACAAGGAAGGAATTTGGATAACTTTCTTATGGATGACACTATACCACGAACTAGAGTAAGAAAGAATATGAAATAACTCCTAAATGCCCGGTAGCCTTCTGATTATAAGTATGGTGCACAACACACCCATAAGCAAGACTCTACTAGACATGATTTTACAGGTACCCTGGGACCATAAAACGTGCTCTGATAGCAAGTTTGTCATGACCTGAGCTAAGGCCTTAGCCATAACGAGCATCCTAAGCCATTATGGCCCAGGCACTCTACTAAATTTAGTAATCATACACAATATTCATATAGTATAAGAAAATCTACGGAAAATAATATATGATGGAACTATGGTCAATCTCATAAACATGAACAATTTAAAATGGAAATTCTAAATATTCTAAACATCTAACAACCTTCTGTGAAATATCTAACATCACAATAACCATCTTAAGTCTTAGAGAAAACTGGGACAAGGCCCCCAGTAGAGCATAAAAAGAAAGAAACAATGAAATCTAAAAGTCAGGCCTTCTGAAAAAGAGAAGGCTCACCAACTGCAACTTTTGACACATACGGATCTACTGTAGGATGAGATCGCACGGCTGTGCCTCAGATCCTTAGATATAGGGGGTCAATACATATGTACTGGTATATAGAGCTATCCAATAAAATATATTTATATACATATAAAATAGGTGAGAGCAAGTCATGAAACATCATGCATGATATAGTTTAAAATACACTGGCAGTTACTATAAATCTTATAATATTCATGTCAACATAGTTCTAATCTTTGTATTATTTCTAAGTTAGGTGGTACACCCTATAATTCTATGACCACACGGGCTTTATGGAGTCTTTCCTTGACTCGACCACCAAGCCCCCAACCCAAGTTTGCCGCAAGAGTTGGAATATCTAATTTTCATATGCAACGGGGAACTAGGCCAGTGTATAATCCCTCTTAGGGACATAATAACCCATATCGACAAAACACAATTTTGAGAAATAAGTTATCCAAACTTATTCTTTCTTCGGGTAACCACCTAACATCTCTTTATGCCCATTTTAACATTTTTTGAACATGCATCTTTTTGAATTTAAAATTTGTAAATCTAAATAAAATTTGTAGTTTTAGTCTATTCTAAATCTGTTATGACATTTATCTATGTTGGTATCGTCATACCAATACCTGCAAGTCATATCTTATAAGCCATAAAATATCGTGTATAATTCTTTCATTCAAAATAATGTTCAGACCAACAAAATATTTAAACAGTACAAGAGAACTGATATTTCAAATCATATGTCAAACAATACCAAGATTCTCAGATTTTCAACAATTCCATCAAATGGTGGTCAATTTCGCAAAATAATTATGAAATTACTTTTATTATCACATTTATCATTTAAATAACGATAATATCCCCCTCTTCAATTCTCAACCATCATAAAATTCATAATAGATAATAAAGCACTTGACTCATTCTTTAAAACATGTAATTTAGGAACCCATAACTTGTAAATCAATAAGAAATACAATGAGAGAGGGGAAAATTCATTAATTCATGCTCTCAATTCATATTTCAAAACTCCAAAGACATACATATATACTAACAAAATCAATTTTAAGGGAAGGCCTCAAGACAAAAACAATATTATCAAAAATGTTTCATAATACATAACTGTAAATCCAAACTCCTTTGTAAATTCATGATTTCTAAATATTTAAATATAATTAAGAAAATTTCACCATGCCCATGTAGTTTAGAAAAATTCCACGTGCCTTATATTGATTAGTTTGAAGATTGAAAGCCTAATCCAGAAATCTTTCTTGAGAATCTTGAATTGGAAAGCTTGAATTCTTGATCTTTGAGAAGAAAAATTAAATCTTGTTCTTGGAGAGGTGCTTGAGGTTTTTCTTTTGAGATAAAATTGATTTAAGAGGTAATTTATGCTTCTTGGGGATGAAATTTTATGTTAAGAATGGAGTTTCGTTGAGGGGAAGTGATCAAAATTCCCATAGACCCATTAGAAAGTTATTTAGCATGTAGAATAATTTTGTAATGCACTGTCCAACACGTTGCATCATTATCACGTTAGCTTACTGGCTCACATGACAAATTACATAACTTTTTCTCGATTATCGGATTTAGGAGAAATTGGTATCGTTTGAAAGTAATTCAACTATCTACAATTTGGTGGATCTTAAGCTGCCAAATTCAATGTGATTCCAAAGTTATACCCATTCAAAAGGGACCCTTGTATAATCGAATATAAAACTTTGGATGAATAAAGAATTCTTAGCTCAACTTTGCTTTAAGCAATTTATACGAACATTTTTCTCCTTATAATCACTTTATATACCAGGATAAAGATCATGATACATGAATTTAAATATAAACCAAGGAATTAGAGCTTACATACGTAGGAATGACAGTTTGATTTCTAGCTAAAAAATGTAGGGTGTTATAGCTTGCTTTTGTTCAGAAAGATTCAAATGCAATTCATTTTGTTCTTCGAGTTATATTATAGAAGAATCCAACATTGGATCCTTTCCCTTTCGCTACTTTACCCACTTTGATATTATTCAAACCCGTACAATCAATATCTATATGATCAATCGCACTCAAGCTAACTATAGGAGGTAGGACATAGGTTCCTGGGGTGGTAAAGGTATTAATGTTACTTTATTTAGATGTTACCTTATTTAGTTTCATAAAATTAGATACTGATTATCATAATATCACGGATCTCATTTTTTTAAATCTGGAATCCTTCAATGATGGAACTCCCTATCATTAGCCTATTAATTAAGAGATAATTTAGACTCTTTTCTCTATATAAATATAGAATAGGTTCATTGTTATGTTCACTAAATATTGAATAATTCTTTTATCAATAGTGTTCTGATTTTTCTTCCTTTATTTAACTTGGTAACAAGAGCCTCATATTTTTCCCTCTATCTGAGACCTAAATATTCAATTCTTTTTTCAAAAAATCTATTTGATTCATCTTGGGCTCGAATTCCTTATCCATATCTATTATTCTTCATGTAATCTGTAGATTTGTTGGTTGATTGGCTTAGACTCTGAATTTTTTCTTCCATCAAAATGGATTCATCAGATATCTTACCAACCAAATTCGATGGACATTACTTTTCTATCTAAAAGTTCCATTTCAGGGAATTCATTAGATGCAAAGGAATCCTTGGTATTGTAGCTGGCTCAAAGTCTATACCTACAGACGACGATGAGAAAGAAAAGCTAGAACAATATATATAAAAGAATTATTCAATATTCAGTGACCATAACAATGAACCTATACTGTATTTATACAGAGATAGGAGTCCTAACTGTCTCCTAATTACTATCCTAATGACAGGGGAAATCCTTGATTACAGGATTCCATATTTAAAAAAATTTGATTCATGATTTTGTGATAATCAGTATCACATTTTGTGACACAAAATAAGTTAACGTGTAAATAAGGTAACATCATTACCCTCTTTCAAACTTATGTTGTGGACCATAAAGGCCTTAGTTAACAAATCAGCCAATTCATCTTTATAAGATATATATCTAAGATTAATGCTCCAATCTCCAACTTATTCTCTTATGTAGTGACAATCTATTCTATGTGTTTGGTATTTTCATGATGCACAGGGTTGGTTATTATTCTTGTTGCACTAGTGTTGTCTCCATAAAATATGGTTGATTCTTCCATTTTGATGTCAAGTTCTGATAATAACCTCTATAGCCAAATGATTTTAGAGCACACAGCTGACATACTTCATTACTCGGCTTCTGTGGATGACTTTGATGTTCGATATTGTATCATGTACTTAAAAGAGATCATGCATGATCCAAGCATCATGCATCAACCTGTAGTGGATCATCTTGAATCAGGGCTTCCTGCCTAATCCGCATCAGTGTATCCCACTATGTCCAATAATGAAGATGATGGAAATAAGAGACTTTGATTCACTATACCTTTTAAATATCTAATAATAGGTACTACTTATGACTTAGATCCCCCTTTTGATAATGATATTACTTGAATAAATACTATTTATTTACCTGGCCAACCTAAATCGTATAAATGTTTCTTTAGATCATAATTATCAACCTCTTCCTCCTCAAAATATCCTTGACCCCTATTTTTTTAGGTCATGCTCCTCCTCTAAGCTGATTTGGATATTCCATAAATGAATATGGTCGATCATATGCCTTAATAACAACCTGAATTCTTAGTTGTGCTAAATACTTACATGCAGGGTAGTGGTCTGAAATATTAGAAAGATGCAATGAATAAAGAAATAGCTACCCTTGAGGAAAATGATACATGGGATATAGTGGAGAGACCAACAAATGCAATAATTATTTGCAGTAGATGGGTGCAATCAGTCAAGATGAAAACTAATGGATCCCTAGATCGATATATGCAAGATTGGTAGCTCAAGGGTACAAGAAGGAGTATGTAATCGACTATGAAGAAAACTTTGCTCCAGTATCCAAGATGATGACAGTACTAATATTACTTACTTTAGAATCAATAAGAAGTTGGAAGTTACACCAACTGGACGTCAAGAATGCTTTTCTACATAGAGACTTGCAAGAAGTGATCTACATGAATCCACCACCAGGTTACAAACATTCTATTCCAAATCAGGTTTTCTGTCTTAAGAAATCTCTCTATTGATTAAATAAGGTACCTCACTCATGGTTTGGAAAATTCTGAACTACAATCCCTGGTGCTGGTTTTTCTCAGAGTAGCTCAGATTATTACTTATTTCTACGTCTGTCAGGCTCTGGTATTACTATTTTCCTTATTTATGTAGATGACATGATTATTACAGCGAACGATGAGGTTGGAATCTCTTATTTGAAAAACCTATTACACTCTTTGTCCAATATGAAGGACCTTGGTAAGATAACATATTTTTTTGGGTTTGGAGGTAAGTTATGGAAAAGAACGCATAAAATTTAGTCTACAAAAATATGCTAAAGATCTTGTTAAGTTACTTAATCTAACTTATAATAAAAAAGTGCATACTACAATGGAAGCGAATAATAATTACAAAAAGGAGGAAGGAGAGATTTTTGGAGATCAAACTTTGTATAGACGTCTAGTTGGATCACTTATATGTTTGTATAGACGTCTAGTTGGATCACTTATATATTTGTATATTCGTCTAGTTGGATCATTTATATATCTTACTATGAGTTGTCATAATATCTCTTATTAAGAACAGGTGTTAAGCAAATTTGTTAGAAATCCCTAAAAGATTCACTACTCAGCTTTACTTAGGTTTATTATATATATAAAAGGTACAGTGAATCAAAGTCACTTATTTCCACCATCTTCATCGTTAGACATAGTAGGATATTCTGATGCAGATTGGACAGGATGCCCTGATTCAAGATGATCCACTATAGGTTGGTGCATAATGCTTGATTCATGCATGATATCTTGGAAGTACAAGAAATGATCTTGGACATCATAGTAATCCACAAAAGTAGAGTATAGAAGTATGTCAGTTGCGTGCTCTAAAATTATTTAGCTACGGAGGCTATTTTTTGAACTTGGCATCAAAATGGAAGGATCAACATTGTATGGAGAGAATAATAGTATAATTAAAATTGCAACCAACCTCATACATCATGAAAATACCAAGAAGATAGATATAGATTGTCACTACTTCAGAGAACTAGTTGAAGATTAGAGCATTAATCTTAGATATATATCCTCTAAAGACCAGTTGGCTGATTTGTTCACTAAGTCCATGTCAAGAAGTTGACACAATTATCATTTGTCCAAACTTATGCTTTTTTATTAACAAAAAAAATTTGAGGGAGTATATTGATGTTACCTTATTTAAACGTTACCTTATTTAGTGTCACAAAATTAGATATTGATTATTATAAAATCATGGATCTGATTTTCTTAAATCTAGAATCCTTCAATCAGGGATCTCCCCTATCATTAGGAAGGTAATTGGGAGACAATTAGGACTCCTTTCTCTATATAAATACAGTATATTTCATTATTATGTTCACTGAATTTTGAATAATTCTTTTATCTATATTATTCCATTCTTTCTTCCTTTATTTAACTAAAGAAACAAGTTCAAGGGGAGGTGAAGGAGGAGGTTTTAGAGGACATGAAGGTAGAGGTTACTACAGAGGTGAAGGCACAGGTTCCTCAATTATCCTATCTCTCACTACAGATACATTATAAGTAGCATATGCTAGGTAATTTTTTTTATTCCATTTGCGCAGCCCTTTTTTTCATTTGACAATGAGTGATCCCTTGTGTACACTTTTGGTTACATATTAATTATTGTTTCTTTTGATTCATAATAGTTCACCACCTGTAAGGGATCGGGTTCCTAAGTAACAACTATTGTAATAAAGCTAAAATACAAAGTAAAATACTCAAAACAAATCAACACCAGAGACTTTTACGTGGAAACCTCCAAGATCAATTGAGGAAAATCATGACCTATCCTCAAACATTTTCCCAAGCTCCATTATAATCAAAAGAACTCTGATTATAGACTCCAACAGTATTTAACCTAAATCCTATGGCTTGTGATAACTCTATTGCAACTACCAATGACAACTCTGTATCAACCTTCTCTCAATCGACTAACTCTAGTCAACCATTCATAAGAACTCTACCTAAGCAAAACAAGTGAAAACAAAACTATAAATTTACTTGAAAATATTGCGGTAAATAAATTTTAGAACAATACTCAAGTTAATGCTAATGAAGAGCAAGAAAATTTCAAGATCTTGACCAAGAGCACGTTTGCTGCCTTTTGATTAAATTAAGTGCAAAAACTATTTCTCATAATTCATTTATTTTTCTTATATAAAAGTGTAAGGATTTTTGTTGGAATTCGATTGGACCAAGTACCTAATACTATATACTATGCACCTTCCCAGTAATTATGCTATAGGACTAAACAGTGTAGAGTGGGGCAGTGTATAGTTGTTCTTTAGCAATCTTCAACAAATGAATATAATGGACCTGGTCCTTGATTAGGTTTCTAAGTTATCATCAAATTATAAAACAAAAATTTCCCCTTTCTTACGATAACAAACTTTATACATAAGGAACATTTAGATTCTCTCTTACTTCAGAAAATACAAGAATAATTATCTAATTCAAACTCAAATTCCCCTTTTCACCAGTTCTTCCCCCTTCGGTTATCTTCTCTCAATCAACAATACTTGTTTTATCAATATTACATTAGAGACTAGGTCCATATGAACCACCTGCCTTTAGTAAGATACCTACCTATAGTGAGATTATCTTCCCTTTTTAGACCTGGGCAGTAGCACCTTGTTTATAAAATCAAACACCTACTGAAACTCTTTATTCAGGATAAATTTCTGACTCCTCATATAGAAGTATCTTCCACTTTAGAAGTAGTCTACATAAATTCTACTGAAGGGTGTTGATTTTTCATAGGTCTGTCTCATCATCCCTCCTCCAAGTTCTTACTCACCTTTCGTGTTCACTTTATAAAGTATGGTATTTATTGAAACCAACTACACAAATTGTAACTAGGATATGATCTCCCAAATCTTAGCCAAATTTTTTGAAGAATTTGATCCGCTGAGGCATACTAATTCGGCTAGATTACACCTAATCCTAGCCTATTATTCACAAATTGCTCCTTGTGGAGAACCTGTGTGATGATATTAACTCATGCAAATTCTATTTGATAATAATGGTTGATGAAGACGCTCAAATTTAGGACCTCTTGCTTACTCTAATACCATGTTGCAATATTTGATCATCTATTTTAAAGCTTAGGTTGTTCAATAGAACACACATTTAATTACTTAATTATGCTTCCACACATTTGATTTACATTAGTATTACTAGTATGGGGTAGAGTGATGTCCATACAATAATGCACATATTGAAAGATGCACGTATCAGAGATGAGGATCCTTAAATGGATGTGTGCGAGTAGTAGTAGAGATCATATTTGGAATGAAGGTATATAGATAGGACAATGTCGAAATGACCTCTATGGTGTAAAAAATGAAAAAAAAAACAATACTGAGATGGTCCAGGCATGTGAAAAGTAGTGAAAAAATGAAGTAAGAATGTAAGAGAGGTTGCCAATAGCAATTTTTACGAAAGGTAGACTAATGAAGAACTGGGGGATGGTGATTTCAAAGGACATGGGAAAGGTGATACGATAGGATATTATGCATCTTCAACTTATTGAAGGTATGACCCTAAATATAAAGGTATGGAGGTCGAGGATTTGAATAGAAAGGTACTAGATAGCTGAGTTTTATCATGCTTTTACATAGGACAGGAAGAGGGTTAGTCTCCTATTTTTAATCTTTTTCTTATTTAGTTATATTATTAAGTATTCATATAGTATCTGATTCTTAATTTTTACAACTGAATGCTGCTTCAATTTCTCTCTTTATCTTGCTATTTTATAGCATGATTTTTTTTTGAATCCCGCTTTGATTACATTTATCTTGACCTAAGAATCCATCAGAATTTGCCTCTCTAGCAGCACTATCAAAGCTGGGTTTCAACAGAGCTTATGCCCTAATGCGAAGCACAAAACATTTTGAATGCTTTTCCATGCTTTATGGATGCTTCAATGTGGTAATCAAGGAACTAACACATACTTTTTCTTGCCAATGACTACAATTCTAAAGTTGTGACACTAAATAATAGATATTTCACTTTATCATAAATGATTTTCAATTTCTTTGTCTGTATATTTGTTTTTCATGCTTATGATTATTAAAATTGGAGTGAACATAAATATTTATGGTCGCCATTTTAATTAAAGTCGATGCTTTATTTCTGCTCTGCGTATAAAAACCCAAAGGACCTTAGAGCCTTTTTGTGCTTAAAGACCTTAAGAGTCTTCTTGTGAACTGAGCTATTAAAACACTTTTCACTATCCTATTAAGTGGGGTAATGTCTACATACATGCTACCCACCCCAAGGGCTACTCTTATAGAAGAATTTTCTAGTTTCCAAATATGCACTTTCACAAATTAAATTAAATTCATACTTACTACCAAAAATGAGTAGTAGGTTTAATGATATTATTTTCCTATTAATTAAAATATTTAGTTTTAACTGGAGGTCTAAGATATGATTCCCTTTTTTCTTCTTTCTTCGTTTTCTTTATAATTTGAGGATTTAAAATGGAATATTTTTCAAATATAGGATAATTTCAACCTCCTTGCAATGTTCTTGATTACAAAGATTTTCATACAAAACTTTGACAAAGACTGTATTTGGTACCTTTTTCTTTGTGGACAACCCAAGAGTTTACGGGATTCCCAGATTTCAATCGCTTTGAAAATTCTCCATAATTCAATGTGATATTCAAAATGCCTCTTAAATAAAATGTAATACCCTTATATAGGTGCTAATTTGGTTCGGGGTAGAGTAGCCTTCAAGAATCCTAACTAAAATTGAGATTTCTTTGTCGAGTCCCATAAAATTTTGATGTCTACTACATGATGTCAGACATTTTTTCTAGATTTACCTACACACCCTCATAATTAATAACTTTAACCTTGAACGTTGACCAATCTTTAGTGTTAGAATGCCCTCACATTTCAAAGAATTATTTGAACTCTGGAAACTACTTCTTGAGAGTTGATCCAACTTACAAAAGACATATCGTCAAATCATTTTATAAAAGGGAAAAACTATTCCATTGAGACATAAAGGATAGAAAAGATCCAAAATTAAACAAAGTCTACCATGTAGATTAAAATCATTCCTCCTTGTTCTCATCTAACAAAATTTGTTACCATAACACACTATGGCCATCAACAGAGCAATTCAACAAACTGATGTCGACTCCCATTCCAAAGTTGGTGAACCTAAAACAGTTTTAACAGCTATTATCCAAAAATAATATTATCATAATATACATTGCTTATATTGGATGACACTCTAATAAAACTTTAAATTGTTGTTTTTTTGTTTTTAATTTTGACGAATGATCTATTGAAGCTAATGGAAGTTTTCAATAGTATGCAAACTTAATTCTATTGATTCCTAATCAATGTATCTAACAGGTTAATATCTGTATCCTATTACTAAAAAATCCTAACACTCTATAATATACATAAAGACAAGTCGGGCTCAGCCATTTTCACCTTCAATGCAGCCCTCTTATTGAGAAGGGTGATAAAAATACACTGATCATAAAAGTTTATCAGCTAAAAAAGAAATTAATATATAGTTTAGTACTGATATAGTATAACACAGAAAGACTAAATCACATTAAATTATTAAATTTGTTACTATTAAATAAAATTTTATGGTGATACTTTGCAAATAGTGTTTTGCCACAGAATTTGACATCATTTGGCAAACATCTTTGACATAAATCTATATTTTTAAATAATAGAATAAACTTTTATTTGGGCCAAATTCTAATTTTTTGGAACTTTTAAAAGTAAAATATGTTTCCCAAATACTATGGGTAGACACATTGTTAAACTTCACCTAATCTTCACTCAAAAATGACTTGCCCAAATATTAGAGAATCTATAGCCAAACGCTGGGTAAAATATTTCAATTATAATCATTGAACAGAGTTATGTCATATGAGAGGTGGTATAAAATAGTCGCATGGTTGATGGGATAAGATGGGTCTTACAAAGTTTAACTTTTGTATTTGTTTTATACCATGTTTGATTAATAGTACAAACTACTGCTGGAATAAAATTATACCATGAACCAAACAAGTTAAAATTTTATCCATGGGATATCTCAAACTATGGTACACAACTACATTAAACGATCATTGTTAAAATCATTCAACAAATGTCTAAGACATGAGAATTGTAAAAATAAGAAACTTAGGTTTATAACTTGACCAGTTCATTGCAAACTGCAAACATTAAATTTTCTAGTTCAAGATGATGAATTAATCATTAGAGCTTGTTCGCATAAACTGTAAAAACAACAGTCGGGCTTTTTTTAAAGTTAATTTTGATGGCTCTCTAGGCCATTTTATTCATTATTAATAAGATGTAAGACCATTCTGGGATATTTTTTTGTTTCAATAGCAATTTCTTATTTTAATCTTAGAATATTTAAGTTATTGAGGTTAACTCTTATGACAAGTTGTATTTGTATAAAATTAACATTAAAAAATCAGGATTGTATCATCAACATAGTTTCATATTGAGAGAACATAAAGTGATATATGCTTAGTTTTTTCTCTTTGAGACGGTAACAATGAGGTACGTGGTAATTTTGTAAACTGCATAATACACTTTCAGCAATTAAAGTTTAAAAGCCGATATCTCTTCAACACCACATTGTTGGTAGGACCTCAGCTAAAAATTTGAGATATATCAATGTATTCTAAACTTTGAAGAATTACTTCATTCGAAGCTAAATTTTTCACTAAACGACAGTCAGAACATCGACCAATCAAATCGGTAATTAATGTCTTCAACATACCTTCTCACCTGTGGTCTAAATTCCTTAAAGCAATTAACATGAGAAAAATCTCTCATTTTACTGTCAAGGAAATAGCAATCCACACGTAAGTGTAACAAATAGATGTAGTTACTCTCACCCAAATGAAAAAAGGGCAGTAGCAGTAGGAACTACAAGATTCCCAAGTAGATGCTACATATACTATGTCCACCGTTAGAGTTAGGATACTTGAGGTAGCTTGTGCCTTCACCTCTTAAGGAACCTGTTCCTTCACCTTCTTAGGAACATATGCCTTTACCTCCTTTGGGTAATTTAATGTGATTAATCATATGAATATTGATGGTAATGGTTTGAAGAACATAAAAGTGGATAAAGTGGGAAATGGAAATGATCCGATGTTGGATAACACTGTAAAAGAACTAAGAGAGCAAAAATGAACTACATTTGAAGATTAGTGATATAAAAGGAGTGATGGCAATAAAAGACACCTCTTTGGGTAGATCCGACTATGGCTTTGTACGTGAATTTCCAATCGCCAGTAAAATAATATTACTTAAATTTGGTTGCTTTGCAGGAGCTAAAAGGAGGAAGTCTACTTCTGCTCAGAGATTTACAAAGGACATTACTTCAGATGTAGTGAAGGATACCCAAGATGCTATAGCAAATGGTACTAGTGTCCATTTGGTTGAATTCATGCCAGAAGAAATTCTTCATCATGGATTTGCAGGCAGTGGTTCGAGTGAAAATAATATGTGCGATAATTTCCAAGATACACATGCCTAAACAAAAATTATCAGGCCCATCAAAAATTCAACATGTCCTAAAATAAATAGCTTGCATGTGGCATTGGTGACCTTTTCAGCTTAGAGGCCTGTGTCTTCTAACCTTTTTTGTTGATTTAGCCATGTTTATCTCTTGTCTGTTATTTTTTTATTTCACTAAGATGCAAGTGAAGCTAAGATTCTTTGCATCTTAGTGACATAGAAACATAACAGACAAAAAATAAACATGACTAAAATAGTAATGTAAGTTATAAGTTAAAAGTCCTCTTAGCTAAAAAGGTCACATACACCACCTGTAAGAAATTTATTCTAGGAAATATTTAATACTTCATGGGCTTGATAATTTAAATTATGGAATATATATCTTTCAAATTATCATACCTAGAATTATCCCCCAAAGCATTTCATAGAAATCCATGATCTTGAATTTTTTCCTGCATGAATTAAATCAAATGGCCACAAGAACCATTTGCTACCACATCTTGGGGGTCCATCACTACACCTAAAGTAGTGTCCTTTGTAAACTTCAAAACTGAAGCAGACTTCATTTATTTAGCTCTTGTGCAACAACTAGATTGAAAAAATTCTATTTCATTGGACGTTATAAATCCACGTGCGAAGCCATTTTGGGATCTATCCACACAGGTGTATTTTACTGCCATCACTCCCTTTAGTTCACTAAGGTTTAATCTCTTTTGCACTTCTAGTTACTTTTCAAACAAAACCAACTTTGGATCCTTTCCCTTTTGATACTTCACCCACTTTGATATTATTGAAAATCTTACCATCAAAATTCATATGATCAATCACACTCAAGTTAGCCATAGGAGGTAAGGGCATAGGTTTTTGGTGTGGTAAAGACAAAGGGTTCCAGAGAGGTAAGGGAATAGGTTTCTGTGAAGGTGAAGGCATAGGTTACTATCAGGACTTGATCCGAGGCCCAGTCTGCAATGAGCATCACAAACCATGAAGACCCAAGAGCCCTTCTCTAGCAATCATATACACAATTCATATATTGCAAGGAAATGCAAAAAAACAAATCGAAACAGGGTCACTTTAATATCCCAACTGAGTAATGCATACAGAAGTTCAATAAAACTCAAACCATCGAAAATGCGTCTGAAAAATCTCTACTACAACTAAAAACAACAATCTGTCTGAAACTGAGATAAGGGTCCCGGTCAGACCATGAACTAAAACCCAATAAGATTAACATAAGTAAACAAGACGCCTTTCGATGTAAGGGAGGCTCAACAACTTTGAATGTCTGACAATAATCTACTATTTAGTAGAAACGCTATACTGGGCCACGAAACCTAAAATATATGGGGTCAATATAAAATGTATTGGTATGTAGAACAATTAAAAAACAAAATACATTTTTATACAACATAGGTGAGAGAATTTTATAATAACATGACATCTTAAAATAGTGAAAAATACATGGGCATAATTTGATAAATTTCAAAACACTTTCTTGAAATCATGACTCTACTCTTTATTTCTCTTCTAAGCTAGATGGTACACATTACAAATCTCTAATTCCATGGGCTATTTGGAATAATCCCTTAACACGGAGGTAAAGTCCCCAATCCATGTTTGCCGCAAGGATTGGAGTATTAGTAAGGGGAGACACACAAGACCACACAACATGGTGCCATGATCCCCAATCAAATCAATATGTCATGGTAGTGCACAAGACCACAAAGCATGATTTCTAACTGATGTGTGAGCAGATGCTAACACATTTGACGATTTTAACTGAGAATAATTACAAAGTCTTAAGGAATATTTGTTATTTTTTATTGTTTTAACTTTGATTTTGCAGTGTAAATCAACAGGCAAGAGAACTAACAATGGTGGTGTAATACCCTGAGAAATTTTTCGTTGAAATTTTATGCGTAAACGTGTTGGGTTCTATCTTCTAGAATGAATTATAAATTTTTCATGCGGATGCCTTATATTATGACCCACCATTGCGTATAGTATCGAATAATCTTTCCAAAGATATGTGAATCATCAAAAATAGACACCCGAGGGACGAGTTATGAATATTCTGATAAAATCGTGAATAGTAGTGAACAGTAAAATCTGCAGGAAAAACTACTGAGGACTGGCGTATTTTTGCTCCAACTTTAAATGATCATAAATCCTTCTACATAATGATTTGGGAGATCTTTTATATATCAACGGAAAGCTCTGCGAGTCCTCTTTCTAATGAAATTGGTTTCATCCAATTTGTCTATCGACGTAAAGAGTTATAGTCGATCTACTTTAGCCTATCAAAAGAGAATTTTTGGGTCAAATTCAAACGATCATAACTCCTCGTACACAATGATCTGGGTCAGATACTATATATCAATAGAAAGATATGAGAGTTATATTTT
The DNA here is from genome assembly GCA_026120095.1 of Capsicum chinense. Lineage (NCBI taxonomy): Eukaryota > Viridiplantae > Streptophyta > Magnoliopsida > Solanales > Solanaceae > Capsicum > Capsicum chinense. The sequence goes on along the minus strand of JAPEIP010000006.1, from coordinate 70,326,876 downwards.
TAATGAAATTTGTTTAATCCAATTTGGATATCAGAGTAAAACGTTATGGTTGATTTACTTCAGACTATCAAAACAGTTCACCAAAGGACAGATTCGAGAATTATTTTATTTTTAGGGACGTTTTGGTCATTCCCCCTCATCCAAAATCCATCCAAACCCTATATTAAAGCCTATTAGAAGCATTATATGTTATATTTCATCAAATTCCCTCAAAAAGAAAATCCTAAGCTCCTACATCCAACTTCAAGAACCTCCAAAGT
>JAPEIP010000006.1:70284879-70326516 GCA_026120095.1 Capsicum chinense | reverse complement strand
CGTTTTGGTCATTCCCCCTCATCCAAAATCCATCCAAACCCTATATTAAAGCCTATTAGAAGCATTATATGTTATATTTCATCAAATTCCCTCAAAAAGAAAATCCTAAGCTCCTACATCCAACTTCAAGAACCTCCAAAGTGCACCATTAATTCTGAAAATTTATTCAAGATTCCAAGTTTCTAGTTCAAGAACTCCAAGAACCATCATTCAAAGGTACGATTAACATCTCAAAAATCTATATCGATCTAAAGTTCATCATTCAAAGTATGTGGGATTTTTCAACAAGAACTCTCTTTCGTACTAGTGCCCAAAAGTAATTTTCTTTATAAAGGCATAATTTTTATTTGATTTTTACAAATTTGAAGCATGAACCCATATCTTATGATGATTATTATGAAATCTTGATATTTATGATTTTGAAAGATGAATTTACAGGTGTGGAGATATAAAGCATGAATCTTGAACAATATTTATCATGATTTTGATATTTGGATCGTGAATCCCCATTAGAAATTGTGTTTTTTGAGAAAGTGTATGTTATAAGCACGTTGATGTTGAATATTTGAGATATTTTGAATGATTTGACCTTTTGGTCTTAATGGAGTTGTTTGGAACTCGAGTGTGAAAAAATCCACAATGTGGTTGATTTTGATACATAGGAAGCATGATGGCTCTCGATATATATTTATATATTACTAAAATTGTTTTGTTATAGATTGTCTTTGAAATGATCTGAGCAAAGTCCGGGAGAAATTTTTAGCACCGAGTGGGAGGTATAAAGAGACCTTACTTTCCTAGAACTACGTGCCCCCGTAGGAGTGAGCCTGCGGCTGATTTATATAGTGATCACTAGTTTGTGTGGATTTGATATCGATGTCGTACTCTGATGGCAAGGATAGGACGACTCTCCCCAATGCGGGTTGTACATTGGACTCTATGTAGCTCACATGGTTTATGTCAATTATACGATCTCTCAGTGTTTGTGTTTCCTTGTGTCTATGGTGAATAGTGAACTGATTTGAAAGTGGAATTGTGAAAGTTTTGCTTTCAAAAGATTTAAATGATAGTTACATTATGAGAATTGATATACTTGATAAACTGAAAGTGATTGACAAATGATATGATGACTCACATATGTTATTGTACTTATTTTATCCTCTCATGATTATTATGATTTTTTTCAGGCTATGCGAGTCTTTCATACATCCTACATATTTTCTATAAATATTTATGATGATGTTTATACAACTACATACACCCCCATATACTCGGTTCCTTTCTATGGTACTGACCCATATCTTCGAATGTGGGCTGCATTTTCTCAGAATATAGGTTCAGGTGCTCAGTTCCAGGTTCGACAGTGATTCTTCGGGCACGCTGTTCTACCTCCTCTGTTGTGGTGAGTCCTCATGTTCCGAGGACGTGATGTCTGATGTTGGTTTCATGGAATCGTTTACATTTGATAACTGAGTATGAGTCAATTAGGGCATGTCTTAATGGCTCGATGGTTTTATTAATTTTCTTTAAGGCTTGTTAGACTAGTATAGATGTTGAGATTTGACTAATAAGTCATATTTTGTTATCTTTCTGAAATTCTTTTATTCTTGGATGATGATTACTTAGTTGATATTTGATGGTTATTAATAAAAACCCCATTGATTTTTGTTGAACTAAATAAAAATGGCTCAAAGGGTTATCTTGGGGCTACTCGTAGTCTCAAGCACCGTGTGATGCTCTGGGACCCGTTTTCCTGGGCGTTACAGGTAGAAGTAAAAGAGTTGAAATCTGAACAAAATTGAAGAGAAGTGTGGCTGACGACATTCTTGATAAGTCATCAGTACTCTAATAGGTTATTAGCTTTATCTTCAGCCTTAAATAGAGAATGGTATTCAGTTAGATGAAATGAGGACAATATGTGATAAGCCATCATCCTTTTGATAAGCCATCAGATTCACCGTTATCCTTAGACAAAACCTAGGAGTTGAGGTGGAGAACTGACGGCATTGTCAAATATGTCATCACAGTTTTGATAAGCCATTAGGATTCACCGTCATCCTAAGGCAGCGAATGTCCAAAGTGAAGAGGAGCTTACAACATCTGTGATAAGTCATCAGACTCCTGATAAGGCATCATAAAACGTCATCACCTATACGAGAAATTACTGATCTCTATGATTTTATTTCCATAATTAGGGTAAACTATTTAAAGTGTTGTTTAGAGTTTTCTTGGGATGGTACTTGACAGGTGGAACCTATTTTTAATGCACGTATTTTGTTATTTTCTCTCTAATTTCTTGGCTTGAACAAAATAATTAACTTTAGAGAGACATCAATATTTTAGGATTTCAACTTTGATCTAATCTCAGAAATACTCTTTGTTATTCATCTTGCTGTAAGTTCATCTTTCAAATTATGAATTAAACTTTTTGTATTGATTATTACATTATGAGTTGCTAAATCCCTTTAACCCAAATTATGGGGTCTATGGGTTAGGTCTTGGTAAGTTGCTAATTTTTCAAGATTTCACAGCGACTTGGAAGCTGCCAACCTTCTGTTTAATAATTGATACTGTAACAAGGTTAATTAACCTAAGGTGAAGTTTGGTCAGTGAATATAAATTCCCTAAGTCTGAGAAGATTTGGTAATTAAATGCTTAAGTAGCTTGAGAGATATTTAGGCATAACTTCCATTAATACAATCTGTTGTTCCTACCTATCGTGAGAATATTGAATCACTATTAGCATCTGTTAAGTACCAAAACCCATAGTGAACATAATTCTGGTTTTCCATAAACTCTTGATTACAAACACTTAAACTAAACTGACCAACAATTATTTCTTAAATTCTCATAACCCCTAATTTACCAGAAACTACTACCTATCAGTTGATTAACTTAGATATAACTCAGATTCACACCATATTTCCTGTTGACTTTGACCCCAACCTAGTTGGTATATATATTGAGAATGATCGCTTACATTCTTACATAAGAGGTATAGTTTGAGTGTTATAAAAAATGGCGCCATTGCCGAGGAATATAGTTGTAAATTGAGTTTGTGTGTGCTAATAGACTATTAGTCAAGTATCCTAGTTTTAATTTTAATTGTTGTTTTTGTTTTTTGCAAGACTTTTATGCTGTATGCCAAGAACCAGAAGTTTTGGAGAACCATTATTACCATTTAATCTGGAACTGCAATGATTTTGAAAAATACCAGACCAACAGGAGGCTGACAGGTTACAAACCTTAGCTAGAGCTCAGTTGAATGTGCAAAATGTCAATCAACAAGTACGACATCCAAATCCTGAGGATGATGATTTAATAGACAAGGAGTTGCTAAACCCTTGTAACCCAAGGAATGTAGAGCAAGTAGCTGCACCAGTACAACATAATGCTAATAAGAACCATCCGTTTTGAGGAAGACAAGATTACCAGCCAGTCCAGTATGACTTTAATGATGATGATGATAGGATTGATAGAGCTGGTATAATGGGTGCAATTATTCCTGCACCGTTGGCACCTGGGGAAAAATTCAACATTACGACTAATATAATTCAACTCCTCAATCTGAAGGGGTTGTTTGGTGGCCTTCCTTAGGATGACCAAAACTTGTATCTAGTGAAGTTTGTCACCATCTGTAATTCTTTTTATAACCTAAGAGTGGATCTAAATGCTATCCGGTTGAGATTGGTTTTGCTGTTTGTATTAGGGGAGGTAACATTATGGCTTAACGAGCTGACACCCAATTCTATAATAAACTGACGGACTTTGAAAGGAGCTTTCCTAGAAATGTTCTTTCCACTTTCCAAGAGGGTACAATTGAAGGATGCGATCAGCAACTTCCGACATCTCCCAACTGAAGACTTACATGAAACCTGGGATAGATTAAAAAATAAGATGACGTAGTGTCCAAACTATAGTATGACGGATATACACTTGATGGAGACTTTGTACAGGGCTCTTAAATCTATAACAAAACCAATTGTAGATAATTCTATTGGTGGTTTGTTTGTTGATCTTACATTTCTAGAGGCTTTAGAAATGCTAGAGAGAATGACCAAATACAATTGGACATGGCATACCAGACACTCTGTGGTAGCAAGCCCCACTATTTCTTTGGGTATGACTACAGAACAACGTAGAAGAGATGAGGAGCATGACAAAGACATGGCTCACCTACAAACATAGATTGACTTGCTAAACAAGCACTTTTTATCAGGCAAGACTAAAAAGGTGAAAGCTATGGAATTACAAGATAGAGTTGATGCTTATCCAGAAGAATAGGCAAACTATGTTAATAATCAAGGGGCTTTCCGAGGTAATATGCAAGGGAATCAAGGTTAGAATTAATATGATAAGCTTGGTTATAAAGATAGGGAGTAGGTAAATTGGAGAAGCAATAGTGATAGGAGCGGGCTATATGTCCCTCTTGGAAATCATAAGGCTGCTACAAGTTTTTAGAAGATACCTACGAAGGACATGATGGATAAATTATTAAAGGGAGTGGAGGATACCAACTCAGGAGTGACTACCATGAAGACCAATCTTTCATTTATTAGTCATTTTGTAAACTCGTACTCTGCTTCGGTTAAGTAGATGGAATAGAAAATAAGCCAAATCTTTGTAGCACTAAATCTGAGGAAGAGTGGAACATTACCTAGTGACACTATCCAGAATCCATGGAATGCTGGCTCATGTATGGCGATTACCATTAGAAATGGTAAGATATTACCTGGCCTTTCTATGGGCAAAAATTTGATTGAAGATGTGATTGAAGCAGAGAATAAACCTAAAGAAGAATGTTTGGTAGACTCTGAGAAGCTGTATGGTTTTGATGATGATCTAGAAAAAGGGGAAGAAAAGGAGAAAGAGGTAGTGGTAAAAACTCTCCCAAGACCACCACCTCCCTTTCCTCAATGATTGAAGAAAAACTGATGATGCAAAATTTATCAAATTCATAGCAATTCTCAAAAAATTGACAGTGAATATGCCTTTGGTAGAGGCACTCAAGAAAATGCCAGGGTATGCTAAATTCATGAAGGAGCTTGTGACTAAGGAAAGAGTGGTGAGCTATGAATCGGAGGATAATCTCCATCATTATAGCTTTAATTCTTTGAGGACCTTAGTGTAGAATAAGCCAGACCCAGGAGAATTCACTATTCCTTGAATGACTGGGTCTCTAGAATTCGCTAAGGCATTATGTAACCTGGGAGCGAACATTAATCTGATGCCGGTGGCTATATATAGAAAGTTTCATTTGGGAAATCCCACACCTACTAACATGCGACTCATGATAGCGGATAGGTCAGTAAAATGACCTCTTGGTATTATGTGTGATATGTTGGTAAAGGTAGCTAGCTTTATATTACTTGCGAATTTCATTATTTTGGATTACGAGGTGGACTTCAAAGTTCCCATATTCTTGGGTGGACCTTTTCTCACAACCAAAAGTGGGTTGATTGATTTGAGAGCTAATGAGCTTTTATTCAGGATGAATGATAAAGTGGTGCGATTTTATGTGTGCTAATTAATGAAGCAGCATGAGGAAATATGTGTGTTCTCAGTTGTTTATGTTTATTATAAGGATGGATAGGAGGTGTCAATAGAGGAGCAACTTATTGTCGAGACTGTAGCTGCAGTTTTGATGAATTTTAATCGTGAAGAAATTGAGGAGTACGAACAGACTTTTTGTGGTTTTTAAGGATTGAATTCATACTCATGCTCCTAAGAAGCAAGACTTTGATCTTGTTAATTGACCAACACCACCGGCTAAGCCATTCATTAAAGACTCACTGGTGTTGGAATTGAAAGAACTACCTGGGCATTTAAGGTATGTATTTTTAGGCAACGAAAAAACACTACCCGTTATTATTATGTCTGATTTGGGCAAATAACAAGTAGAAGCACTTATTTCAGAACTTCAGAGGTATAAGAGAGCAATAGGATGAACTATCGCAGATATTATTAACATTCCTCCTTGCATCTACATGCATAAAATATAACTTGAGAAAGATTGTATTCCAACCATCAAGCACCAGTGTCTTCTTAACCCACCAATGCAAGAGGTGCTTAAGAAGGATATTATTAAGTGGTTGGATAAAGGAGTGGTTTTTGCTATTTTTGAAAGCAAATGGGTGAGCCCAGTTTAATATATGCCAAAAAAATGGGGCATGACTGTGGTTGCAAATGAAAGAAATGAGTTGATTCCACTCAGGCCTGTGACTGGGTGGAGAATTTGCATGGACTACCGCAAACTAAACTTATGGACTTTGAAAGACCACTTCCCGATGCCCTTTATGCACAAAATGCTTGATCGATTGGCTGGAAAGGTTTGGTATTTCTTCTTGGATGGTTATTCTACATATAACTACATATGTATTGCTTCTGAAGATCAGGAGAAGGAAACATTCACATGACCATATGGCACCTTTTTATTTAAGAGAATACCGTTTGGGCTATGCAATGCACCCACTACTTTTCAATTGTGCATGATATCTATCTTCTTAGATATGGTGGAGGACACCATAGAGGTATTCATGGATAATTTATCTATAGTAGGAGATTCTTTTAAGCTGTGTTTGGAAAACCTGAGTATGGCCTTGTAATGATGTGTTGAATTCAATTTTATGCTTAATTGGGAGAAATGGAACTTTATGAAAAAAGAGGGCATTATTCTTAGGTACACAATTTTATAAAAAGGGATAGAGGTTGATCAGTCCAAGGTTGAAGTTATTGAGAAACTACCACCTCCCATTTTAGTGAAGGGAGAGTGTAGTTTTCTTAGACATGCTGGTTTTTATCGGAGTTTTTTAAGAGACTTCTCCAAGGTTGCAAATCCACTTTGCAAACTTTTGGAGAAAAAAGTGAAGTTTTCCTTCAAAGATGATTTCTTGAAGGAATTTGAATGCCTTAAAAAGAAGCTGATTGATGCCCCTATCATTGTTGCACCGGACTGGTCAAAACCATTTTAGATCATATGTGATGTAAACAGTGTTGCTCTTAGAGCTGTATTGGGATAAAAGAAGGAAAAATTATTTCATCCAATATATTATGTCAGAAAGCACTGAATAGAGCGCAAAAGAACTACACCATCATAGAGCAAGAACTCCTAGTTGTAGTGTATACTTTTGAGAAATCCAGTGCTTATCTTCTTGGGACCAAGGTGGTGGTCCACACTGACCATGCAGCCTTGAGGTATTTGATGGCCAAGAATGATGCAAAACCAACATTGATTAGATGGGTATTGCTGCGATAAGAATTTGACTTTGAAGTCAAAGATAGGAAGGGTTGTGAAAACCAAGTTATGGACCATCTATCTAGAATGGAAGGTAAGTAGGCAATTAGTGATGAAATGGAGATAAATGATCCATTTCCTCATGAGGAGATTTTGGCGGCTGCTGTGGCAAAATTGCCTTGGTACATTGATTTTCCAAACAATGTTGTGAATGAGGTCATTCTAAAAAATCTTTATTCCCATCAAAGAAAGAAATTCCTTTATGATGTGACACATTACTTCTGGGATGAGCTGTATCTTTTTTGGAGATGTGCAAACAGTATTATTAAGAGGTGTGTGCCAGAAGTGGATGTACTATACATATTGGAAGCATGTCATACTTCCCCAGTTATTGGTCACCATGTAGGTGACCGAATGGCTAGGTAGGTATTTCAGAGATTCTACTACTGGCTAACATTATTCATGGATGCTCATGAGTTTGATCTCCAAAAGACATGAGATGCCTTTGACTAAGATAATTGAAGTAGAATTGTTTGATGTTTGGGGAATCGATTTCAAGGGTGCTTTTGTAAGCTCATATGGAATGAAGTAAATTTTAGTTGTTGTTGACTATGTCTTGAAATAGGCCAAAGTTATTGCCTTGGCAGATAATGAAAGAAAGAGGGTTGTTTCTTTTCTCAAGAAGAACATCTTCACTAGCTTTAGAGTTCCACAGACTATTATAAGCGATGGAGGATCTCATTTTTACAACAAAGTGTTTTGAGCTGCCTTAGCAAAATATGGGGTAAAACAACATAGAGTAGATACTCCATATCACCTACAAACTAGTGGGCAAGTGGAGGTGTCAAAAATTGAGAGATTAAAGCCATCATAGCAAAAATGGTGAATGCTTGTCAAAAAGACTGGTCTCAAAAGCTCGATGATGCCTTATTGGTATATTGAACTATTTTTAAGACACCTATTAGCATGCCACCATTCCAGTTGGTCTATGGCAAAGCATGCAACTTACCAATCGAGCTAGAGCACAAGGCTTTACAGGAATTTAAAAGGTTAAATTTGAGTTGGAAGGAGACAGTAGAGCTAATACTGGGACAACTGAATGAGATGGATGAATTTTATCTCAGGGCATATGAAAGTGCAGGCCTATATAAAGAAAAGATGAAAAAGTATCATGATTGGATGATAGAGAAATGAGCTTTCCAAAAAGGTGACTTGGTGCTTCTATTTAATTTTAGACTCAAACTGTTCCCAAGAAAGCTTAAATCCAAGTGGTCAGGCCTATTTAGAGTTAGTCAAGTCTACTAATCTGGAGTAGTAGAAATTGAAAATCAAGACGGAAGAAACTTTAAGGTAAATGGGCAATGAGTCAAACTTTATATTGGTTCTAAATAATCAATGAAAAGTACTTCTGCTAGATGTTTAGATAAATTCTTAAGTAATCAAGACACCTAAGTTATGTCACGACATTAAATCAGGTGCTACATGGGAGGCAACCCATAATACTTATGCTTAATTTACTCCAGGTATACCCTAACCCTTAGTTCAGTTTTCCTTTGATTTTAAGTTGAGCGTGTACTGTGAGTTATTGTTTTAACATTTTGTAGTTGACTAGGAGAAATACATGTACTTGAAGCAGTTAACATGGATTTGTTATTTTGTGAACACCTCTCACGTGGTCTAATTCTTTAAATGTGTGATTTGCATCTAATTTTGACCACTGTTCATCTTTGTATGGTATTAGTTCTTATAACTTGATAACCATTGTTAAAAAATTTCATGAATCGGATAAGTAGTAACTTGTGATATACTTGTGTGCCATATGCGTGCGAGATTTCACTTATTCCCTTTGTACGTTGGATTTAGAACTTTCCTAGTTAGTCTTACCTTGGTTGAAGAATTAGGGTTAGGAAAGGATCATATGCCGTTTTGGTATTAGCCCACTTTAGGCTAAATGACCTTCCCTATATGAATAATATCCCTTAATCCCTATTTTGAGCCTGAATAACCTATTTCTTTTTGTGATACCTATCACCGTCCTATTTTTATATCATAATGAACCTGTTTTTTCCCTGGTCCTCCTTGGACATTATTTACCTTGACTTAGCAAATGGCCTAAGTTAAGGGTGGCTATCATAGGGGTGCATGATGTAAAATGAGTATGAAGAATGGTAGAGCAAAAGAAAAGAATAAAAAGCTTGGTGCGGTGGAAAAGAGCAAGAAAAGAAAACTTATGAAAAAGAAGAATGATTCTAGAAAAGAACCGCAACCATCATAAATTTGTTTGATCAAGAAAAGAGAAGAGTAGAAAAAGGTAAATGAGTGAAATTCCAAAATCTAGTGTAGTGTTAAGGAGGCTTAATCACTATAAATATCATCGAGTACCATACCAGAACCTAGCCTCCCATACAAGCCTAAGAGAAGTCTGATAGTGGTCCTAGCTGACCTGTCTGAATGTTTTGGTAATGAAAATACGGTCAAGCCTATGGTATTCGACATACATTGATTGGACATTCATATTGAGAGTGAGTATCTGGTGATTGTCCGCATGGTTACATATGTAATGTCGGATATAACTGAAGTAGGTGTTTTTTGTAATAAGGGCACACTGGTTACTTTGCTAGATGATAACTTGTTTGGATGGTGTAAGATTGATACATGCATGGTTGTTGTTGTTGTTAATTTAATGCCATATCTTGATTCCTGTGCCTCACATTATTGCTCTTTAATAACATATACAGTTGTTTGTAAATTTATTGACCTTAGAGATGGTGAAGATTTTTTGAGATAATATGGATAGTTAACTTCTGAATGTACTATGTATTCTCTTGGTTGTGTTTTAGTTGCTTGAGGACAAACAATTATTTTAAGTTGAGGGTGTTGATGTGTGAGTAGATGCTAACACATTTGATGATTTTAACTGACAATAATTGCAAAGTCTTAAGCAAATTTTGTTGTTTTTGATTGTTTTATCCTTGATTTTTCAGTGGAAGTTAAGAGGCAAGAGAAAAAAAAATGATGGAAGTAAAAGAGTTGAAATCTGAAGAAGATAGAAAAGAAGTGTGGCTACGACATTCCTGATAAGTCGTCAGCACTCTGATAAGTTATCAGCTTAATTGCCAGCCTTAAACAAAGAATGAGATTTAGTTGGAAGAAGTGACAATGACATTTAATAATCCATCAGCCTTGTTATAAACCATCAAAATCGTCGTCAGCGTTAGACAGAACATGGGAGCTGAGGTGAAGAAGTGACGACATTGTCTGATATGTCATCATAGTTTTGATAAGCTATCAGAATTTACCGTCAGCCTAAGGCAACAAATTTCAAAAGTGAAGTGGAGCTGACGACATATGTGATAAGTCGTCAAACTCCTGATAAGGCGTCACAAAACGTCGTCACCTATCCAAGAAATTACTGAACTCTGTAATTTTGTATCCAAAATTAGGGTGAACTATTTAAAGTATTGTTTAGGGTTTTTTTGGGCAGGTACTCGATCGGCGGAACCTATTTTGGAACGCACGTATTTTGTTATTTTCTCTCTAGTTTCTTGGCTTGAACAAAACAATTAACTTTGAAGAGATTATCATCAATATTTAGGGATCCCTTAAACCTAACTGTAATTTTATCTTTCAAATTATGAATTCAACTTGTTGTATTGATTTTTACATTATGACTGGCTAAATCCCTTTAACCTAAATTATGGGATCTATGGGTTAGGTCTTGGTAAGTTGCTAAATGTTCAAGATTCTAAAGGTAATAGGACTCCTTGATAATTCTGAGGTTTTAATTATTGTCTATTGGTTTCTAACGATAGATAGCACCTTCTTTGATTTACTTGAGATAAGAAATCAACTATAGTAGGAAGTTAATTATTTCCATGGACTTGGAAGCTGCCAACCTTTCGTTTAATAATTGACATTGTAACAAGGTTAATTAACCTGAGGTGAAGTCTTGTTAGTGAAGATAAATTCCCAATGTCTGAGAGGATTAGGTAATTAAATTCTTAAGTAGGTCTAGACACATTTAGGCATAACTTCGATAAAGACAATCTGTTTTTCCTACCTATGTGAGAATCTTGAATCACTATAAGCATCTGTCAAGTACCAAAACCCATAGTGAACATAATTCTCGTTTTCCATAAAATCTTAATTCCAAACACTGAAACTAAAGTGACCAACAAATTTTTGCTAAATTCTCATAGCCCCCAATATATCAAAAACTACTAACTATTAGTTCATTAACTCGGATACAACTCATATACACACTATATTCCCTGTGGGATTTGACCCCAACCTAGTTGGGTTATTTATTTACAACGATCACTTACTTTCTCACATGAGAGATGTAGTTTTAGCATTATCACTAACCATAGTCACAAATTGGGATGACATGAACAAGGTACACAAGACCACAAATCATGGTACCATAATCACATGTCGACAAATCACAGTTTCTAGCATTGACTCTTTCAACTCGCACATTCTTTGAGTAACCATATAACTCTCTATAATCCCATTATAAACCTTTTCTAAACATATATCTTTTTAAATTCAAAATCTGAAAATCTTAGTAAAATCTAAATTTTTAGTCTATTCGTAATCTGGTATGGAATTCATCTGTTTGGCATCGTCATAACAAGAATCGCAAGTTTTATGTCTAGGATATTTTATAATATGCTTCATTTCTTTCAATACAATCGAGTCAGTTGACCACCAAAAACATTTAACAATGCAAGAGAATCCTTATTTCAAAACATATGTCAAACCATGCAAAGATTCTCTCTTTTCAACATATCAACAAATGATGGTCAATTTCTCAAGACAATCATGAAATTCTTTCAATTATCATAAATATAGCATAGGATAAGGTGCTCTTCACTTGTACTTGAATGTTTTTGTTATGGTAATCATTTTATAGTTTTTACCAAAAAAGGAAAAATATCCCTCTCTTCGATTCACAACCACATCAAGTTAATTAATGATAGAAAAACACTTGGTTCACGCTTTAAGACATGAAATTGAGTAACCCTATAACACCATGCAAAAAAAATCATTAATGTGTTAGCTCGTGGTAATATGCTCCTAGAGTTAAATAACTAGAATAGTGTCAAAGAGACAGTCTCATTTTTTCACTTCCAAAATGAGTAAAGTTTAAATCATATATAATTTCCCTAATATATATTTTTATCATGTGGAAAATTGAATGAGCTTTCTGTCGATATAAAATTTACCCAAATTCGATACCAGGGCAAGAAGTTATGGCTAATTTAAGTCCTAATCGTAAAACACTATCATTTTGGTGCTTGGCGCATCGCGGAGTGGGGCTATTTAGCAATTTTCAAATTCCAGTAATCTAGTGTGATTGTGGAGTGTCGTGCTGAAGCTCCAGGTCCCAACCAATGGGATAACGTAATGGCTCCGCATTGTGGTGACCCTAAGAATCCTATTCCTCAATTTCCAGCAAACCACCACGATTAGGGCACGTCGTAGTGGCCCATAAAATTGGGCTCCCAATTATATTTTTATTCCATCTTAGTAAGGGTGCATTCAGTATTTTCCACCCTTTTATAATCTTAAACACGAGATTTTAATCCCAAGTGACCTCATTATTGATATTTTCATCAAAAAATCAAGAACACTCTCTAGGGTTTCAAACAAAAATTCCAAATAACTCAAGATTCAACCATGAATTTTAGAAGATAATTAGAGAGTTGTAATACCCACATCGTAGGCTTCACAAATCATTTATTATTTTCTGAGATTGAGGTACGCGGGGCTTTCCTAAAATCTCATGGGTATAGAAATCAAGATTTTACAAATGGGGTTTTGGATTTATGAAAATAATCATGTTTTAGAAGATTTGACGGTATTGTTTTGGTGTTTAGACCCCCTCAAATTGATTGGAAATTGTATATATACGTAATCACGTGTTTTAAAGATTGATGATGGAATTGAGAGCATGACTCATGAAAAAATGCCTCTTCCTTTACTCATGATATACTATGGATTGTTTTGAAATGCATCTTGAAGAGCATGATACGAAATGTCTTGATTTATACTATGACTTGAATATGTTTTTGAAATATAAAAAGAGGGTTATGCATGCTGATAAATATTGTATATACATATAATGAAAGGGTGCATAGTTTTTCGAAAAGCACATGACCATCATATGTTTGAAGAATTCTTATATAGTTTTGACTTGTGTTTCCAAACATGAATTCATCTCATACTATTACAAATATTGGGTGGTCTGAATTAAGTTTTAATGAAAGAATTATGCTTAATGCATTATGGCTCAGAATTATGGCTTGTAAGTCTTGTTATGTCTATACCATAATAGATAACGCCATAACAGACCTAGACAAACGTAGAAACCAAATTTTCATAACTTAAGATTTCGAAATGATAAATGTTTAAAAATGGATAAAATTAGGCACAAAGAGATTCTAGGTGGTCCCTTAAAGAAGGCATGAGTTCAGAAAACTCATTTCCTAAAATCGTGATTTAGTGATCTGGGTATATTATATTACACTAGCTTAGTGCCTTGTGGCGTATTAGACTCAGAGACTATAACCCTTGTGACACACTTGGATTGAGGGCTTCCCCGCCTAGTCAATGGTGGACTCCATATAGCCTCCGTGGTTTTAGACTTGTAGGGGCGTACCACCTAACTCATAGGTAATACAAAGATCAGAAATTGCACTAACATAATGTTTTTTATGATTAACAAAATGCCCATGTGTTTTGGAATTTATATTGCATGTGATGTTTTATGAATAGCTCTCAACTATTTTATTTATATTAAAATATTTATTTTGGATTGCTCTACGTACCAGTATATCTGTATTGACCCCTCCTTACCTTCCAAGTTTGGAGGCATAGTCTAGGGGTCCTGAAAAATAGTAGATTTTTTCAGGCAGAAGTGCAGGGTCTGGTCGGTAAGCCTTCTATGTTTCAGAAGGCCTAGTTATTTTCAAACATTTAATATCAATTCTGGTTTTGGTCTACTAGGTGGCTTGTATCAGCTTTTCAGACAGTTATCTTTAGATCATATAGTAGGGATTTTGCAGACTGTTCCAGCTATTGTTTGTGATTTTCAGATTTCATTCCTTATTGTTAAACTTAATATATAGTGTGATCATGTTTCTGTATCAGATTATATTTCCGCATCTTCTTTTATTTTGTGAATGGTGTGGATGATTACCTGATTGAGTAGGACGCCCGAGCCTTCTTGGTTCGGGATGTCCATCACGACCATATCCTAGTTTGAGTCATAGCAAACTTGGTATCAGAGCATGGTTCCTAGTTCTAGGGTTTCTACAAAATTGTGTTAGGTATAGTATTATTTATGTGTGTGTAGCATGCCACACTTATAAGCAAGAGGCTACTAGGCATTTAGGAAAGTGTTTCCCCTTTTTGTGATTTAGTTCGCACGTTAGAGTCTGAATTAGTATTGTCTCCTAATCGGTGATCTATTGTAGTTCAGAAAATAGTTATGCCTCCTTGTCACTCAAATAATCAAAATACTCAAGCTGATGAAGTCTTTCCCAACCATAGAATACAGTCCCGAAATAGAGCACATACCCCAGAACTTGTTCTTACACCGGGAGTACCTCTAGTCCGAACAAATCCTCCTAGAGCTCCAAGAACAAATAATAATTGTCTCTAGTCTTCTCACAGGGACATATCGAATGCAAAATTTAGATAGTCTATTCACATGCTTGCTCAGTTGGCAGCCATACATACTCAACGGTCAAAATATATTGGGTCTACATTGGTCATATCTGATGCTACTATGTTAGGTCAGTTTATGAGAATGAACCCGCCCAAATTTTTGGGCACCAAATTAGAGGAGGATCCACAAGAGTTTGTATATGAGATGGAGAAGATCTTCAAGGTGATGCATGTTGATGTGGTAGAAAGGGTGGAATTGGCAGCTTACCAACTTAAAGAAGTTACGAACCAGTGGTATAATGAGTAGGAGGATTCTAAAGGTAAGATTTCTGAGCCTACAGTATAGAGCAAGTTCGTGGAAGCCTTTCTTGATAAGTTCTTTCCCCTTGAGTTGAGAGAGGACAAAGCCTAGGAATTTATGAACCTTAAATAAGGAAAAATGATTGTCAAGGAGTACACTCTGAAGTTTAACAAACTATCTCGTTATGATCTAGAGATGGATGGTAATATGAGAGCCAGAATGAGAAACTTTGCATCTGGCATTTCAGATAACTTAGTGCTTGAATGTAAAAGGGCTATGCTGAATAGGGATATGGACTTCTCTAGGTTGTCAGTGCATACGCAGCAGGTAGAGGAGTAGAAGAAGATAATCATTGAGTCTAGGGAGAAGGACAGATAGGAAAAGAGAGCCAAAATAGTGGATTAGAACCATAGTCAGCTGTAGAGCGATAATTGGGGGAATAGATAGGAAAAGAAGAAGTTTTGGAGAAATGTGCAGTCTGCAGCTAGTGCCCTAGTGCTCAGACCCTAGTTGATACATGATCTTAGATTTTTTAGACTAGTCATGGATCTAAGACTAAGGATTCTCAGCCATAGGTCAGTGTGGCTCAGCAGTATTGTCCTTTTCCGCTGTGTCAGACTTGTAAAAAGCAATACCCAGGGAGGTGTCAGTTGGGTACCCTAGTGTGTTATTCATGTGGTCAGTTGGGTCACTTTTAGAGAGATTATCCCTCCACTAGGAGGAATGTTGGTGGAGCTAAGTCATAAGAAATTTCCTCTATACCACTACCACCCCAAAAGGGCACCACCTCAGCTATCGGGAGTGGTCGCAATCGGCTGTATGCTTTGTTCAACCGCCAAGAGGTAGAAGCCTCACCATATGTAGTCACCAGTATGTTACAAATATTTTCCCATAATTCTCATGTATTACTAGATCCTGGGTCTACCTTATCCTATGTGACCCCTTATATGGCTGTCAGTTTTGGGTTTGAGCATGATGAATTTTCTGAACCTTTCTCTATTTCAACTTTGGTGAGTGATTCTGTTGTGGCTAGGAGAGTGTATAGAAATTGTGTGGTGATTTTTTGTGGTCGGGATACGGTGGCAGACCTCATAAACTTAGATATGGTTTATTTTGATGCTATCCTAGGAATGGACTGGATTCATTCGTGTTATGCCCTATTAAATTATAGAACCCGAAGAGTCTCTTTTTTATTTTCCAAATGAACTAGTGATAGAATGGGAGGGTCATTCTTTACCACCTAGATATAACTTTATATCTTATCTCAGAGCCTATAAACTTATCTCCAAAGGTTATTTGTATCATCTTATTCAAGTTAAACATTCTAATTCCAAAAGTCTTCCTGTCCAGTCAGTCCTTGTGGTAAATCAATTTTAAAAAGTCTTTCTAGATGATCTCCCAGGAATATCACCCAATAGGTAGATAGATTTTTGTACTGATTTATTGCCAGACACCTATCACATTTCTATTTTGCCATATAGAATGGCTCCTGCAGAACTAAAAGAGTTGAAAGAATAGACAACAGACCTTCTAGATAAAGGTTTTATACATCCTAGTGTTTCTCCCTGGGGTGCACCTATACTCTTCGTGCAAAAGAAAGATGGTTCCCTGCGTATGTGCATAGATTACCGCTAGCTAAATAAGGTCACTGTTAAAAATAACTATTCTCTTCCTAGGATTAATGATCTCTTTGACAAACTTCAGGGTGCTAAATATTTTTCAAAGATAGACCTTCATTTAGGATACCATGATTTGAAAGTTAGAGAGTCAGACATCCCAAAATAGCCTTCCGAACCCGATACGGTCATTACAAATTCCTAGTCATGTCCTTTGGGTTGACTAATGACCCTACAACCTTTATGGATCTTTTGAACAGGGTGTTCCATCATTTTCTAGATTTGTTTGTTATAGTTTTCATTGATGATATTCTGGTTTATTCCAAGAGTGAGGAGGACCATGCCAATCACCTCTGAATCATCCTTCAAACTATCAAAAATCATTAGTTGTATGTGAAAATTTTCAAATGTTAATTTTAGCTAAGTGCTATTTCTTTCTTGGGGCATATTTTGTCTACTGACGGGATTAGGGTGGATCCCAAAAGGTTTAGGCAGTGAGAAAATGGCCCAGACCCATGACTCCATCGATAATCTGAGCTTCTTATGTTTAGCAGGGTATTACAGAAGATTCATAGAAATTTTTTATTCCATAGTTGCTCCACTTACTAAGTCAATCCATAAAAATGTAAAGTTTGTGTGGTCTGACTCCTGTGAGAGTAGTTTTGAGAAGTTGAAAGACAAATTAACTACAACACCTATTCTTACTCTTCCGTAAGGTATAGAGGGTTTTGTTATTGTACTATGATGTATCCCGTGTAGGACTTGGTTGTGTCCTTATTCAGTACGGTAAGGTGGTGGCTTATGCATCCAGGCAGTTGAAGGTACATGAGCAAAATTATCCCACCCATGACTTGGAGTTAGCGGCTATGGTGTTTGCACTTAAAATGTGGCGACGTTATCTTTATAGGGTGCATATTGATATTTTCACTGACCATAAGAGTTTACAGTATGTTTTCTGGAAGAAAGAATTGAACCTCAGGCAAAGACACTAGATGGAATTGCTAAAGGATTATGACATGAGCCTACACTATCATCTGGGAAAGGCAAATCTGGTAGTCAATGCCCTTAGCAGGTTTTGAACGGGCATCCTTTCTCATATTGAAGAACGGAAAATAGAGATGGTAAAGGATATTCACCAAATTCCAAATCTTAGAGTGTGACTCTTTGATTTTGAAGGTGTAGGGGTAGTTGTTCATGAGATAGATAAATAATTCCTTTGTGCGGAAGTTAAAGAGAAGCAATCGAAGATCTTATCTTGATGTAGATCAAGAAAGATGTGGGTCAACAGAAGGTAATGTCCTTTTATATTGTTGGTGATGGTATTTAAGATAATAGTATAGATTGTGTATGCTAGATGTAGATGGTCTGTGGAAGAGAATCCTTGATAAAGCTCACACTTTGAGGTATTTTATTCACCTAGGCTTTAATAAGATGTATCATGATCTGAAAATCATTTATTTGTGGAATAATATGAAGCTTGATGTGGCTAACTATGTTTCCAAGTATTTGAACTGTCAACAAGTTAAGGTAGAGCATATGAGACCTGGTAGTACTTCCCAAGAGATTTCTTTGCCTTTATAGAAATGGGAAATGATCAATATGGATTTCATTACGGGACTTCTGATGTCCCTAAATTAGTATGATTCTATTTGGGTAATTGTTGATCGACTGACCAAGTCAGCTCACTTTCTACCTGTGATGACTAACTTTTCCGGAGATGATTATTCCAAGCTATACATTGAGGAGATAGTCCATTTGCATGGGGCACTTATATACATCATATCTAATAGAGGTACATAATTCTCTTCACATTTTTGGAGGTATTTTTAGAGGGGTTTAGGTACCTAAGTAAACCTAAGTACTGCTTTTCTCCCTTAGACTAATGGGAAAGCTGAGCTCACTATTCAGACCATTGAGGATATATTGAGGGCTTGTGTAATTGACTTCAAAGATAGTTGGGTAGATCAACTGTTGTTAATAGAGTTCGCTTATAATTACAACTACCATGCTAATATTAAGATGGCTATATTTGAAGCTTTGTATGGGAGATGATGTAGATCACCAATAGGGTGGTATAAAGTAGGTAAAACTCAGTTGTTCGGGCTGAATCTGGTTCATCAGGCGATGGAGGACGTGAAAATTATTAGAGAACGACTTAAAACAGCGTAGAGTAGACAAAAATTCTACGCCGTTATTAGGAGAAGAGACTCAGAGTTTGAGGTTGGTGATTGGTTGTTTCTCAAAGTCTCCCCTATAAAGGGAGTTATACGATTCAGGAAGAAAGGTAAGCTGAGTCCTCGCTATATAGGACCATACCAAATTTTGAGAAGGATAGGTGGGGTTTCGTATGAGTTAGAGTTGCTGGCAATTTTTCATTCTGTTCATGCGGTATTTCACATATCTATTTTGAAGAAATATATTAGAGACCATTCATTAGTGTTGCCTGTATAGGAGGTCAAGGTAACAGACTCCTTTTCTTAGGAAAAAGAGCTCGTAGCAGTCTTGGATCGCAATGTTAGGAAATTGAGGAGCAAAGAAATAGCCTCAATCAAAGTGTTGTGGAAAAATCAAAAAGTTGAGAAAGCAACTTGGGAATTAGAAAATGATATGAGAGATAGATATCAAGACTTATTTGATCCAGTGAATGATGAAATGGAAGGTACAATCCTTGTCTTATTCTTTTAAGGCCTTAGTATACTTTAAATCGTGCATGTTTGTGTTCTGCATCGTCATTTAGGGACGAATGATCCTAAGGGGGGATAATGTAACACCCCATAAAAAAAAGCATCTACGCATAAACTCGTGGTAATATGCTCTTAGAGTTAAATGACTAGAAGAGTGTCAAAGAGACTTAGTCTCATTTTGGCTTCCAAAATGAGTAAAGTTTAAACCATATATAATTTTCCTAATTTCCCTTTTTATCATGTGGGAAATCGAATGAGCTTTCCATCGATATAATATTCTCCCGAATCCGACTTAGAACATCGTCTTTTGGTGCTTGCCGCATCGCGGAGTGGGTTTATTTATCAATTGTCAAATTCCAGTAGCCTAGCGCAATTGTGGCATGTCACACTAAAGATCTAGGTCCCAAAAAGTGGGACAACGCGATGGATCCATGTCGCGGTGACCCTAAGAATCCCATTCATCAATTTCTAATGAACCACCATAATTGTGGTGTATCACGGTGGCCCATTAAATCGGGCTCCCAGTTATATTTTTATTCAGTCTCAATAAGGGTACATTAGGTATTTTTCACCCTTTTATCATCTTAAACATGGGATTTTAGTCCCAAATGACCTCATTATTGATATTTTCATCAAAAACATCAAGCACACTCTCTAGGGTTTCAAACAAGAATCCCAAATAACTCAAGATTCAATCGTGGATTTTAGAAGATAATTAGAGAGTTGGAATTCCCACTCCAAAGGCATCATGAATCATCTATTATTTTTCGAGAATGAGGTACCCGGGGTTTTCCTAAAATTATATAGGCATAGAAATCATGATTTTAAGAATGGGGCTTTGGATTTATGAATATAATCATGTTTTAAAAGTTTTGATGGTATTGTTTTGGTCTTTAGACCTTCTCCGAAATTAATTGAAAATTGTATACATATATAACCATGTGTTTTAAAGATTGATGATTGAATTGAGAGTATGACTCATGAAAAAATCCCTCTCTTGTTTTGATTTTCCTTTACTCATGATATACTATGGATTATTTTGAAATGCATCTTGAAGAGCTTGGTACGAAATGTCTTGATTTGTACTATGACTTGAATCTGATTTTGGAATAAAACGAGAGGGTTATGTATGTTTATAAATGTTGAATATACATATAAGGAAAGAGTTCATTGTTTTTCCAAAAGCACATGACCACCATATGTTTGAAGAATTCTTGCATAGTTTCGACTTATGTTTTAGAACATGAATTCATCTCATACTATTGGAATTGTTGGGTGGACTGAATTGAATTTTAATGAAAGAATTATGGTTAATGCATTATGGCTCATAATTATGACTTTCAAGTCTTGGTTTGACGATACCAATATAGACAATGCCATAAAAGACCCAGACAAACGTAAAAACCAGATTTTCATGACTTAAGATTTCAGAATGATACATGTTTAGAAATGGATAAAATTGGGCATAAAGAGATGTTAGGTGGTCCCCAGAAGAAGGCACGAGTTCAGAAAACTTATTTTCCAAAATCATGATTTGCTGATTCGGGTATATTATATTACGCTGGCTTAGTACCCTGTGGCGTATTAGACATGGACACTCTAACCCTTGCGGCATCCTTGGGTTTGGGGCTTCCCCGCTGAGTCTATGGCAGAGTCCATATAGACCATGGAATTTTAGACTCCATTCAAAGACAAGAAATATCACCGACATAAAGGTTTTTATGATTATCAAAATGCCCATGTGTTTTAGAATTTATATCGTATGTGATGTTTTATGACTAGCTCTCAACTGTTTTATTATATTAAAGCTTTATTTTGGATTGCTTTGCATACCAGCACATCTGTATTGACCCTCCCTTACCTTCCAGGTTCTGAGGCACAGTCTAGGGGTCCTGATAAGTAGTAGATTTCTTCAGACAGAGGTGCAGGGTCTAGTCGGTAAGGATTCTTTATTTTAGAAGGCCTAGTTATTTTCAGACATTTATTATCAGTTCTAGTTTTAGTCTACTGGGCTCCTTGTCCTAGCTTTTCAGACAGTTATCTTTAGATAATGTAGTAGAGATTTTGTAGACTGTCTAGATGTTGTTAGTGATTTTCAAATTTCATTCCTTATTGTTAAACTTAATCCAGAGTATGTCCATGTTTTCGTATCAGATTATATTACCGCATCTTCTTTTATTATGTGAATGTTGTGCATGAATACCAAATAGAGTAGGACGACCGGGCCTTCTTAGTTTGGGATGTCTGTCACGACCTCACCCTATTTTGGGTTGTGATAAACCCATAACTTTTAAATCAAGAAATAACACAACGAGAGAGGGAAATTCATTATTTAAGCTCTCAATTCATATTTCAAAACTGAAAACACGCGCACGCACGCATATATATATACGAGTAAAATTCAAGTTCAAGGAAAAGTCTCAATGTAGGGTGGACCCACTATGGTTTAAGGGGGTTCATATGAACCCACTTCATCAAAAAAATTACACCGTATATATATGTATAAATAATTAGTTTTTATAAGTATAACAATATATATCTAATTTTGAACCCACTATTAACTAGCGAAATGGCTAGCCCAGTGGAAGTGGGTTCAAATCTTGATACCCACATCGCGAGTTTGTACCCCTATAGTAGCAGTATTTTTTCTGACACTTTTAAGCATCATTAAAGGCTGTAAAGAAACAACCTTAGTAAAAAGTACAAACTTTTAATCAAACTTTTTTTTTTCATTTGTAGTGTATTTGTTTTTGATATATTGAATCCACTTAGTGAAAAGCCTGGGTCCGTTAATGCCTCAAGACTAAAACTCTATATCCTTGGAAGGGTTCACAATATGTACTTTTTAATGTAATTCAAAGCCCTTCATATATACATGATTTCTCAAAATTGAAAAACATTATTAAAAATGATTTCACCATGCCCATGTAGTTTAGGAAAGCCCCACGTACCTTAGATTACATAGTTCAAAGGATAAAACTCGAGTGTTGATTTGTTTCTTGGAAATCCTGACTTAAGAGCTTGATCTTGATCTTTGGGATAATCTTATGAAGAACCCATAATCATGTTGTTGAGAGTGTATGAGAGGATTTTGAGATGTTTAATTGATGAAATAGGAGAAAAGTAATGCCCCTTGAGGGTTATAAGTTGTGGGATGGTAGTTATAAGTGATGAAAAGAATAAAAATCCTGTAAAACTGCAGAATCAATGGCTATAAAGTAGGGGAGGACATTAAAGCACTCAGCGCAGGCTAATAGCGTGACCTCACTCCCTCTCTAAAAAAATTGGCTATAATCTTTTTCTCGGGTAATGGATTAAGGAGAAATGGGTATCGTTGGAAAGGTGACTCAATTATTTACAATTTGGTGGATTTTGAGTAGTAAAATTCTACTTATATAAAAAGTTGTACATGTTAAATTTAGACCCTTTTAAAATGGAATACAAAGATTTAGCCGATTCAAAAGTTCTTAGCTCAACTTCGCTCTAAGTGATTCCTGTGAAGATTTTTCACCTAAAAAGCACTCCAAAAATGAGGATAAATATCATGAAAATTATTCTCTCTTGGAATAATTTCTATTAAAGTCAACACAAATAGGAACAACAATTTGATATTTAGTTAAAAAAATGTAGGGTGTTACATTATCTCTCCCTTGGGATCATTCGTCCCCGAATGAGGGGTAGGCACTTCTCTGAAGCTTAAAAGTGTAAAATAAAGAACATTATCTCGCATTAAACATGTTTCCTTAGCAAAATATACAAAGGCATCAAACGGGTTTGGTGATAACCCCTAGTGAAACATGTAATCACAAAGCGTGAGGTAACAAGACTTTACATAGGGTTGATCTTTCACTTAAGTTCTATAAAACATAATCATCACAAAATTATGTATGAGTTAATTTGGTTATAGAAGGCCTAATTTAAATTTGGTACTAATCATGAAATAAGGTTTTCATGGGACATAGGATAAGAAATATTCTCTACCTTACAAGGTATAACAAATAGACTTAAACTTAGAGACATTACTCAACTAGGCCCCAAATAACAAATAACATACTACATAATTTCCAAATTACAAATCTCCCATAGAACTTCTAACGACAACAGTTTGCATCCTACTATATAATGCTTCTATGTTGCAGCCTAACTCAGAGAAAAGAGGTGTTAGCTTAAGCTATGAGACCCTATACTCTACATCCCATTGAGAAGATTACTTTACCTTATCACTAAAATCAAACACCCTCGGGATTTAATTCAGGGAATATAACCACATAGTACATGGGTTACTTTCAACAATCATAACATTTAAGCCTATAATACTTGTAACACCTCACTCCTTCGAGCTAGAATTTAAACCATCATTCCTATGCGTATTGACCCAGATCAAATAATTTATTGTAAATATATGTTTTATGATAAATTATATAATGTTTGAATATCTTTAGATATGATTTAAGGTCACAAATATCTCCTAAATAAAAGATGAGTTAAGAACATTTCTATCGATTAAGTTATATTGAATGGTACAACTTGGGTATAATTTCAATAACCATTACTCATAGTATATAATGATTTATGTATCTTATACTAAAAGAAATATCTTTGAGTCCTCTTTCCAATGCAACTGGTTTCACCTAAATCCGATATCAAAGTAGCAAGTTATGCTCACTTTACTTTGAAGTGTTTGTCTGCCAAAATATGACGACGAAGTTAACGACTTATCAACCAGGTGATGACCAAGTTGATGGGCTGTCAACTAAGTGGCGACCCATCAGTCCTAGATGTCATTCTAGGGCAGTATGTTGTAAAATCCAGCCCAAAAGTGACAACTTAGGTGACGAGCTATCACCTGAGAGAAAGGGCATCAGCCTTTGTCAACAACTGAAGAAAATCTGTGATTTCTTTTGTTTTTTTAGGGGTATTTTTCTGTTTTCCTCACCCTAAAACCTACACCACAAATATAAATCATATCCTAAGCATTATAAACCATTTTGCTATCAGTTTTTTACATCTCATATCCTCTCCAATCTCAAAAATAAGATTAAACAAGGGCTTTTCCTCTAAGTTCAACATTTAAAGAAAAGGGTCAAGATTTGAGTCCAATCTTCACAACTAAACAACATAAGGTACGTGGGGTTTTCTTTAACTACATAGGAATGTTCAAATCATTTTAGTAAGTTTCAAAAATTATAAAATCAGATACTCATGAAGTATTTTGAAAACAATTTGAAGGTTATGCATTATAAATTATTTTTAACGATATAATGTTTTGGTCTTGAGACCTTCCCTAAAATATTGATTTTGATCATATATATATGATATTTATTTATGATTTTCAAGTTTCTAATTATGAATTTAGGGCATGAAGAACAAATTTCTCTCTCTAGTTATGTTATTTCTTGATTTACAAGTTAAGGTTTATTCAATTGCATATCTTAAACCATGAACCAAGGGTTTACAAACTTATATGGATTTTATGTTGATTTTTCAATTGAAGAGAGGGATAATTTCTTGTTTTTAAATGCTTAAGGTGATAACCAAAGGAATTGAATGGTTGTTTAAGAAATTTCACCACCATTTGTTGAAATATTTAAAAAGAAAATCTTTGTATTGTTTGACATATGATATAAAAACATGAATCCTATTGCACTGTTTGAGTCACTTGGTGGTGTAAATATTATTTGAATGAAATAGCTATAATATGATAATGTATGGCATAGAGAGTTTGGCTTGCAACTCTTAGTATGATAATACTAAGCAAATGAATGCCATAGCAGAATCAAAATAGATTAAAATATAGATTTTACTCAAATTTTTAGATTTTGAATTAAGAAATATATATTTTATTGTAAAGGGTTTCAAATGGGCTTAAAGAAAGTTAAATAGTTACCCAAAGAAAGTACGTGTTGAAATATCACTGCTAGAAACCGTGAGTTACCGACACAGAGTTATGGTACCATGCTTTGTGGTCTTGTGTATTTGATTCATGTCATCCTAATTTGGGATGATAGTGAGGATCCATGATATATGGTCTTGTGTACTACCATGACATGTTTCTTTGATTGGGGATCATGGCAGCATGTATTGTGGTCTTATGTGTCTCCCCTTATAGATACTCCAATCCTTAGAGCTAACTTGGATTGGAGGCTTGGCCACCGAGTTAAGGATGGATTCCATATAGCCCGTAGAATTATAGATTGTAGGGTGTATCATCTAGCTCAGAAGTAACATAAAGAGTCGTTCATGATTTCAAAGAAATGTTTCAAAGTCATTTAAAGTATGTCCAAGTGTTTTTCATATATGGAATGTAAACTATTTTATGAATTTGCTCTCACTTATATTGAATTAAAGTACATTATTTTGATTGCTATGCGTAATAGTACAATTATGTTGACCCCTATATTTAAGAATCAGAGGCACAATTTTAGGGTCCCTTTAAGTAGTAGAGTTGTTTGGTAAGAAGTTGTAGTTGGTGAGCCTCCCTTATTTCAGAAGGCCTCATTATGAGCTATTGTTTTTTTATTTTTATTCAAGGTCTGACTAGGTGCCTTGTCCTAGTTTTATTATATATGTTGGTTCTTGTATCGTTAGAGATTTCACAGACTAGTGTCATGTATTTTAAATGTTAAGATCTCCTTTTGAAATTGTTAAGTTGAACTAATAGATTGACCATGTTTCCATCTTATTAAATTTTTTACATTCTTTATAGTATATGAATGATATGCATGATTGCCAGATAGAAAAGGGTGCCCAGGCCTTTATGGTTTGGGATGCTCATCACGGCTAGGTCCTCGACTCAGGTCATGACAAACTTGGTATCAGAGCATGGTTCATGGTCTTAGGGTGTCTACAAAATCACATTGGGTAGAGTCCTATTTATGGGTGTGTTGTGTACCAAACTTAATAGTTGGAGGCAACTAGGCGTTTAGGAATATTTCTCTTTCTTTATGTTCCAGTTCATGCTAAGGAGTCAAAATATTTCTCTTTCATACTCTAGTTTGTGCTATAGCATTGTGCATATGAAAGTAAAGTTATCCTAATTCTTTCGTTTCTCTAATATAATTAGATATGTGTCATTGTTGAGGTGATTCAAATGCAGAAGCTTAGAGTCTAAATAAGGTGTTCCCTACTAATTGAGCCATAAAAGATTATAAAATTGCACAAGGACTTGAGAGGAGTCCATAAGTTCTTTAAAGTGTATTGATTTAGGCTTATAATCCTATCCTCATCAATTGTGCATTTGAACCTAAGGTATGAAGTTTATTCGGTCTGTCTCAAAATTCTTAATGTAGATGTTATGCTTAAGGGTAGTGATATATGTTAGAATATTGAAACAATACTTCCACCCAAGTAGTAGTATGTGTTAATGTTTCATACCCTATTGGTAGTAAGATGATTCCCAAGTTAGTGATATGGCATTACAAGAGTAGAAGTCAAAATGAGGGGGACTTTTCCGTAAAGTAGCTAGTTTGGTTGTGTAACTGTGGGTTAAGGAGTAGGTTGCCATTTTATAGTGATAGACTAATGAGGTATCAATATTTGTAGATTATGCGGTATTCTGTGAAAGAAAGTGGTTGGCTAAGATTATTATTTAATCAAAATAGAGAAGGATCTCCGAATGGATAGTTATGGTGGTTGTAGAAATCATGTATAGGCTATGAATGGAAAGGGGTAGATTAGTAAATAAGTTATGAGTAGAGGCTCATTGGTGCGAATGGAATTTGAATGTAGTCTAAATGTATGCATGGGTAAGTAACTATGATGTGAGAAAGTGGAATATGTTGATAAGATCGTAAAGGGTTATAATATGAAATTAAGATCGACTATCCCTATTATGTGACTTTACCCCCTTGATTTTATTTTATTTTATAGTTGTGAGATAGCACTGCATGTAAGAACGTGTGTGGTAGATTCTAAGGTGTGTTAGTAATGAAGTGAAGAGAATGAACTTGTGGACTGTAGTCAAGTTAAATGGCGTAGTTGGGTTATTCGCCAATTTAATGGACCACTATAGAATGTGACCTGCTTCACTGGTGTTGTATGATTAGGTTTTGTAGACAATAAGATGTGGAGTGTAGTGGTGGAAATAGTAGCTTAATATTTTTAATGCATGTCTTGTGGAAAGGAATTAGTGAACTTAATGGAATATTTGAAATAACCTAGGCTGGGAACTTGTGGAATAGGAGTAGATAATTATTATTATATATATATATATATGTATATACATGAGGCTAGTGTTATAACGATGAATTATTGTTGAGTCATTAAGCGTATAAGAGCGTGGGTAAAGGATAAAAAGTTGATCCCCTAGGTATCCTGTTGTTAGATAAAGTTTTATATGTATAAGTGTTTTTGTACCTAGTTCTCGTTCATCAATTTTGTAGTATGGGGAAGACTAAGTAGGTTCTGTGTGATGTTCTTTAGAGCTGAATTGGGGAAATATAAGTAGACGGTATGTGCCTTTGGGATAGTTTTACAAATTTTATTATGTTTTGGGTTATATGATTAGTTGTCTAATCTTAGAGTGCTAAGTAGTGGAGAGTAGATTTTTGGTGTAATAAGGAGTGAGGATGGGTATACTCATAATACTATGAGTTGTTGGTTGACGGCTGTAAAGGATAGCAAAATTTAGAGTAGTGTTCTTAAAGAGAAATGCCTTTAGAGCATTGTTAAAAAGGGAAGTTTAGCATTTATGTGTATGGTGATACCCCATTGTGTTGAGATTTGTTGTTATAGATTTAATGAGGGATATGTCCGCAAGTCTAGGACTGTCACTTTGATCTAAGGGGGAGACGGTGAATTGTGGTAGTTCTCAAAATTACTCCTATTCATGATGCTTATGCTCTGGTCCCTCAATGACCCTCTGAATGTTAGTATGATAGTATTTGTAGAAGCGTAGTAGTGTGTTAGGTCGGGAAGTAGATGTTCTTAAAGGTAGAAACTTTTGATATGAGTTCTTTAGCTAAATTATAGGAGAAGGAGGAAAGGAGGAATGTGTGAGTGGTTGGAATTGTTTGTCTTAGTGGGAGGTCCTTGAGGTGGTTGTAGCAATGATAGGTTTGAAAGTTGTGATTGATGAAAACACAAACAAATGTGTTGTATGGTTAGTACTTCTTGATTTAAAACTTTAGTGTGTTTGACAGTAGTGATAAGGTGAAGTAAATCTTCTTATAGGGATGTAGTGTATGGAGTCCCATCACTTAAACTAGCACCTCCTTTCTATGAGTTAGGATTCAACATAGGAGTATTATACAGTGGGACTAAAACTCATATGGTTAGATGTGTATTGGGAGAATGGTATGTTGGAAATGATGAGGCATGTAATTTATTGTTTGGGGCATAGAAAAGTAGTGTCTTTAAGTTTATGTCTTTTCGTTGTAACTTTTAAGATGGATAATGCTTCTATTCTTATGTCTCGTGAGATTCTCATCTCATGTCTTGTACCAATCTGAACCTGGCTGAGGACTCTTTGGAAAATTCACACCATACAGCATCTTGATCATGTGCCATAAAATACATGCCAAGATCATGTCGATGTCAAGTTTCAGTATCTCATATTTTATGCCTATACGTCTCCCTAGAGGTTATCACGAAGCTTGTTTGATGCCTTTGCATATTTTTTTAGGGAAAATATTTAATGCAATATTACGTTATTTATTCTACACTTTTTGAGCTTCAAAAAGTCCATACCAATCATTTGGGGACGAATTGTCCCAAGGGGGAGATATTGTAAAACCAAGTTCCTTTGGGCTAGAATGTAAACCATTATTCCTATGCGTATAGGCCCAGATCAAATTATTACCTGTCAATATATGTGTTATGATAAATTCTATAGTGTGGGAATACCTTTGGATATGATTTGAGGTCACAAATATCTCCTAACTCAAAGACGAGTTGAGAATGTTTCTATAGATTAAATTTTGTTGAACGTTTCAGATTGGGTAAAATTTCAATGACCAATACTCCTACTACATAATTATTTACGTATCTTACCATAAACCAAAAGAAAGATATTTGAGCCCTCTTACCAACAAAACTCGTTTAACCTAAATCCGATATAGAATTAAAAAGTTATGCTCATTTTACATTGAAGTGTCTGTCTACCAAAATGTGATGACGAAGTTGATAACTTATCAACCAGGTGACAACCAAGTTGATGGGCCATCAACTAGGTGATGACCTATCAGCCATAGTCGTCAGCGTAAGGCAGTAAGTGGTAAAATCTAGCCCAAAAGTGACAACCTAGGTGATGAGTGATCACCTGAGTGACAGGCCATCAATCTTGGTCATCAACTGAAGAAAATATACGATTTCTTTGGTTTATTAAAGGGTATTTTGGTCTTTTCCTATCTCTAAAACTTACCCCATGAACATAAATCATTTATTAAGTGTTATAATTTATTTTTCTATTAGTTTTCAGAATCTCAAATCTTCTTCACTCTCAAAAACAAGATCAAATTAGGTTTTTCCTCTAAGTTCAAAATTTCAAGAAAAGGGTCTAGATTTGAGTCTAATCTTCACAACTAAACAACATAAGGTATGTGGGGTTTCCCTAAACTACATGGGCATGTTGAAATCATTTTAACAAGTTTCAAAAATTATGAAATTATACACTCATGAAAGGTTTTGAGGACAATTTAAGGATTATACATTATGAATCCTATTAAATGATATAATGTTTTGTCTTGAGGCCTTCCCGTAAAGATTGATTTTTTATCATATATATATGATATGTATGTATGCATTTGAAGTTTTAAAATATGAATTAAAGGCATGATGAATGAATTTCCTTCTCTCGTTATGTTATTTCTTGACTTAGAAGTTAAGGCTTATTCAATTGCATGTCTTAAAGCATGGACCAAGGCTTTACCAAATTATATGAATTTTATGTTGATTGTGAATTGAAGAGAAGGATAATTTCTTGTTTTTAAATGCTAAAGGTGATAATCAAGGGAATTGCATGGTTGTTTGAGAAATAGACCACCATTTGTTGAAATATTTAAAAAGAGAATCTCTGCTTGGTTTGAGATATGTTTTGAAAACATGAATCCTATTGTACTTTCTGAATGACTTGGTTGTCTAAAAATTGTTTGAATAAAAGAGATATAATATGATAATGTAAGGCATAGAGAATATGACTTGCAAGTATTTGTATGATGATATCAAATAGATGAATGCAATAGCAGATTCAGAACAGACTAAATTACAGATTTCGATAAAATTTTTTGATTTTGAATTCAAAAAGATGCATGTTTTGAAAAAGGTTTAAAATAGGCTTAAAGAGAGTTAGATGGATACCTGAAGAAAATAAGAGTTGAAAGACTCAATGCTAGAAATCGTGATTCGCCGACATGGGGTTATGCTACCATACTCTGTGGGCTTGTGTACCTTTATTCATGTCGTCTCAATTTGGGACTATGTTTAGGATCCATGCTATGTGGTCTTGTTCACTAACATACATTTTTATCTGATTAGGGATCATATAACCATGCTATGTGGTATTGTGTGTCTCCCCTTATAGATACTATAATCCTTGCGGCAAACTTGGATTGGTGGCTTGGCCACTGAGTCAAGGGAGGATTTCATATAGCCCGTGGAACTACAGATTGTAAGGTGTTCCATCTACAATAGAAGTAACTTGAATAGTGGTTCATGATTTCAAAGAAATATTTCAAAGCCATTTAAAGTATGTCGATGTGTTTTTCATTTATGGTATGTAAACTGTTTTATGAATTGTTCTCACTTATGTTGTATAAAAGTACTTTATTTTGGATTGCTCTGTGTACTAGTACAATTGTACTGACCCCCTATATTTCAGGATCTGAGGCGCAGCCTCGGGGTCCGTTAAGTAATAATGTTGTTTTGTCAGATGTTTCAGTTGGTGAGCCTCCCTTATTTCGAAAGGCCTAGTTATGAGCTATGGTTAATTTATTTTAATTAATGGTCTGACTAGGGGCCTTGTCCCAGTTTTATTACGTATGTTGGTTCTTGTATCATTAGAGATTTCATAGATTGGTGTCATATGTTTTGGATGTTAAGAAGTCCCTTTAAAATTGTTCAGTTGAACTAAGAGATTGACCATGTTTCCATATTATTATATTTTCCGCATTTATTTATACTATATGAATGGTGTGCATGATTGCCAGATAGAAAATGGTGCTCGGGCCTTCATGATTTGGGATGCTCGTCGCAACAAGTGCCTCTTCTCGGGTCGTGACATTACTATACCCACTTCATGGACTCCCCTACTATGACCTGCAAAGTCAATCATTCTCTCAAAGATTTTCACAAATATCTCCTTCCCAGCTACTTCACATAACGAAAGTTCATCTCCTTCTTACCCCTTCTCCTATAATTTTAGCTAAAGAAATCACATCCAAAGTTCTCAACTTCAAGAACATCTTCTTCCCTAAAAAAAACATCACCACCATTATACTATCATAGCGAGGGTCATTGAGGGACCCGAGAATAAACATCATGATCGAAAGTAACACTATTAGACCATAACTTATATTTATTGCACTACTCAAGGAGGGACATGAGGTGAAGATACGATAGAATAGACATGAAGTACTTCATATATCAAGTGTCCAGATCATAAGTAAAGAGTTGGGTATAACATACCACAACATGATGTCTTAGGACAGACCACCGTGAGAAACACGGGTGCACATATTATGAGCTATATGGCATATAGCCAAAATTTATGTAGTTAACAACTAAGACAAGGACTTCCACCCGAATCAATTGATCCTCATTTAAAAAAATGAAATTTTCCCATGAGTTAGCATAAACTTTATCACTTTGGCTGAACCTAACATAGAATGAATCGATGATATATAAAAAGCATAGTTTCTTCGAACCAAGCATTAGGTGAGACATTGATTTTGTTTTTATAGATCATGAGCAACATAACATAAAGCTTGGATGCTTGGAATAATGGATCACTCAGAGACATTATTGATTCTTGTTTAGAGGTTGGAACATGACATGAGTTACATAGAGAGCTCATTCTTAGACATCGGTAAAACTTGAATACATAAGACATTTGTAGATGTCCATTCAAATCGAAGAAGGAGGAGCTTTC
This sequence comes from Capsicum chinense, assembly GCA_026120095.1. Lineage (NCBI taxonomy): Eukaryota > Viridiplantae > Streptophyta > Magnoliopsida > Solanales > Solanaceae > Capsicum > Capsicum chinense. Next base: position 70,293,923 of record JAPEIP010000006.1, on the reverse strand, counting down.
TTAAATAGGAATTGATTTATCATGATTTTTACTTGAAACTTGACACCACAAGAAAATTCGGGAACTAACTTAATCCCTTACCTCCCCTTTAGATCAAAGTCAAACTCATGTACTTGAGGATAGAGCCACTCATCAAATTTATACCCAAAACTCTCAACACAAAGGGTTATCACCATGCACATAAACACTAGACCCCCCTCAGTAATTTTAATAAAAACATACTAATTTCTCTCTAGGACATCCCCCTTTTGGGAAACTAATCATAACTTCCTCTAACCCCCAAAGTCATTGGCTTATGACTAAGATTATAATAGGCATGTATATCCATTCTTATAAACACTTAACACTCCATCTTCAACTCCTTAGATTACTAGCATTACACCTCTAATAACATAACTTACAACTTAACAAAATTTGTAAATCTATACCAAAGGCACATATTGCCTACCTATATTTTCTCAATTCAGCTCAAAAGAATATTACACAACAACTCCTTAGTCTTCCTCAAACTACAAAATTCAAGAACACGAACTTGGTACACATGACACTTATACCATAAAATCTTACGTAACGCGATACTACCAGGGGGTGCAACTTATTCTTATATACTTATGCCCTTATCAACTTTATGCCTCAACAACAATTCATCATTTTCAATGCTAGTCCTTATAACTCTATATAAATTACAATTTTCAACTGTTTATTGCGCAATTTGCCAACCTAAACTATTTCCAATATTACATCAAGACAACTAATTATTTCCCACAAAACATACATTATTAATCTTGAGCCACTATTCTTGCCATTACACTCCATGCCTAAAGTTCAAGCCAATTGTCTAGCAACACCAATCATATGAAGCATGTCATTTTCTATACTAATCAATCGACAATAAATATCAACTTAAGTCTCTTATTTCACTTAACAATGGCCCATAAGTTCATCCTCTTCACGACACTACTACTACCCCTCTAAATCTATTACATACCTTCAAACATGTAGTACTAGTTTACAATTACTAGAGAAATGAAATTTAAGGGGTTACTTCACATAATAGGATTAGTCAATATTAATATACTTACTCATGCATACATCATAATCACCCTCAAATTTGATAAACACCAATAAATTTCCACCCATAACTTATTGACTAATCCATCCTCTTCCATTTACCACTTATAAATAATTTCTACAACCACCATAACTGTCCACTCTAAGTTCCTTCCCTATTATAAGTAAATAATAATCAAGGCCAATCACTTCCTCCGTAGACGACTATACAATCTACAAGTCTTTCTACAATATCAGTATATCACTATAATATGGAAACCCATCATACAATCAACGGTCATACTACTAAACTAGCTCCTTTACACGAAATTCACCCTCATTCTGACTTTTAAGATTTTGACTTCATATCACTAGCTTCTTAACCATTTTACAGCTCATAAGTTATGACACTTTATCACATACTACTACTCAGGTGCAAAATAATGTTCCAATATTCTGCCACACATCATTACCTTAAGTATGACACCTACAATAATGGTTTTTGAAAAAGGGACATAATACACTCCATACCTCAGGCACAAACACACGATTGATGTAGATATGGTTATAAGATTAAATCAGTACACTTTAATGAACTTACAAACTCCTACCAAGTCCTTATACAATTTCATAATCTTTTATGACTTAATTTGAAGGAACCATATCATTTAAACGCTAAGCTTCTGCGACAATGAGACATTGTTAATAAAATCAGAGTAAAGAAGAAATCTGGATAACTTCCAAATGGACAACACAATGGCATGATCTAGAACTTAAAGAAAAGTGAAACATTCTTAAACTCCTAGTATTTTCCTCCTTATAAGTTTGGCGCGTTACGCAACCATAAAAAGGATGCTACCCAACATGACTTTGCTTACACCTTGAGACCATGAACCGTGCTCTAATACTATGTTTTTCACGAACCAAGCCAAGGCCCAGTCTACGATGAGCATCCTGAACCATGAAGACTCGAGAGTCCTTCTATGCCTGGAAATCATATACACAATTCATATACTATAAGGAAATTTGAAAAAACAAATGAAATCATGGTCACTTTAATATCTCAACTGTGTAATGCAGACATAATTTCAATAAAACACCAACCATCTAAAACACATATGTGAAATCTCTTCTATAACTAAAACAACAATCTGTTTGAAACTGGGAGAAGGCCCTCGGTTGGACCATGAACTAAAACCCAATGAGATCAACATAAGTAAAAAAAATGACTTCCAAAGTAAGGGAGGCTCACCAACTCTGAGTGTTTGATAATAATCTATTATTGAGTAGAACCGCTATACTGGGCCTCAGAAACTAAAATATAAAGGGTCAATATAAAATGTAATGGTACGTAGAATAATCCAAACAAAAAACATATTTTTTATACAACATAGGTGAGAGCATTTCATAAAAATGTCACCTTAAAATCTTCAAAAACATATGGGCATATTTTGATGAATTTCAAAACACTTTTTTGAGATCATGGCTCTACTTTTTATTCTATTCTGATATAGATGGTACACCCTTCACATCTAATTTGACGGGCTATATAGAATTCGCTCTTGACTCGGTGGCCAAGCCTCAAATCAAAGTTTGCCTCAAGGATTGGAGTATTAGTAAGGGGAGGCACACAAGACTACACAGCATAGTGCCATGATCCCCAATCAAATTAATATGTCATGGCAGTGCACAAGATTACAAAGCATGTCTCCTAACCATAGTCCTAAATTGGGACGACATGAATCAGGGTACACAAAACCACAAAAGATAGTACCATAACCCCGTGTCGACAAATCATGATTTCTAGCATTGAGTATTTCAACTCTTACTTTCTTCAAGTAACCATCTAACTATCTTTAAGCCCATTTTCAAAATGTTTTAAACATGCATCTTTCTAAATTCAAAATCGAAAAATTCAAGTAAAATTTGTATTTTTTGTCTGTTCTGAATCTACTATGGCATTCATCTATTTGGTATCGTCATACCAAGACTTGCAAGTCATATGTCTAGGCCATATAATAGTACACTTTATTTCTTTCAATTCAATCAAGTCTATTGGCCACAAAAAATATTTAACAATGCAAGAGAGTCCTTATTTCTAAACATATGTCAAACCATGCAAGGATTCTCTCTTTTTATCATTTCAAAAAATAATGGTCAATTTCTCAAGACAATCATGCAATTCTTTCAATTAACAAATATATAGCATAGGATAAGGTGTTCTTCACTTGTACTTGATTGTTTTTGTTATGGTAATCATTTTATAGTTGTTACCAAAAACACATGAAATATTTCTCTCTTCTATTCACAACCAGCATCAAGTTCATAAATGATTGTAAAACCCTTGGTTCATGCTTTAAGACATGCAATTGAGTAACTCGTCACTTGTAAATCAAGAAATAACACCATAAGTAAGGGAAATTTGTTATTTATGCTCTTAATTCATATTTCCAAACTGAATATACACACATACACATATATATGAAGGGAAGGCCTCAGGACCAAAGCTTTATATCATTGGAAGGGTTCAAAATTCATACTTTCTAATGTAATTCAAAGGCTTTCATAAATACATGATTTCTCAACATTCAAAACATTAATAAAAATGATTTCACCATGCCCAAGTAGTTTAGAAAAATCACACATACCTTAGATTACTTAGTTCGAAGGATAAAACTTAATTCTTGATTTTTTTCTTGGAAATCTTGACTTAAGGGCTTGATCATGATCTTTGGGGATGATTTTTTTAAAAAAACCTTAATCTTTTTGTTTAGGGTGTATGTAAGAATTTTGAGAGGTTTAATTGATGAAATAAAAGAAAAGTAATGCCCCTGAAGGGTTATAAGTCGTGTACTGGGAGTTATAAGGGAAAAAAAGACTAAAAAATCCTTTAAAACACGAAATCAATAGTTGTAATCAAGGGCAGATGTTACAGTACGCGACATGGGCTAATCGTGCAATGTCACTGCCTCTCTTATAGGTCGGGTATCAGATTAAGGTGAAATTTATATAGTGGGATAGCTAACTCAATTATCTATAATTTGGTGGGTCTTGAAATACAAAATTCAACTTATATCAAAAGTTATACACATACAAAGTAGACCCTTGTAAAATTGATTATAAAGATTTAGCCGAATCAAAAGTTCTTAGCTCAACTTTGCTCTAAGTGTTTCCTATAAAGATTTTTCACCTCAAAACCACTTCAAACACAGGGAATAAGATCATGACACTTATTATCAGTTGGAATAATTTCTATTTGAGCTTTCACACATATGAACAATAGTTTAATTTCTAGTTTGAGAATATGGGGTGTTACAGTTACTGAAGAGGTAAAGGAACAAGTTCCTCAAGTATCCAAAATATCACTAAAATCATCTTATATATAGAATCTTCAAGGAAAATTTTCTATTATAGTTGCTTATACCAACTTTTATTCATTTGAGTGTCAGTAACCCCATGTGTTCGCTTGAAATTTCTTGTAAATGGTTGTTTCTTTTAAATTGTATGATTTTATCACCACTAAGTAATCTGATCCCTAACTAACAAATAATTGTGATAGAACTATAACACAAAGTAAAATGCACAGAAAAAAGTAACACCAGATATTTTTATGTGAAAACCTCCTAGCTCAACAGAGGAAAACCACAGATCCACTATAACCAAAACAATTCTACTTAGTCTCCAACAAGATTTAATCCGAAACACTACAACTTGTAATTGCTCTGTTACAACTACCCAAGACAACTCTGTCTCGACATTCTCAAAATCGACTAACCTTGGTTAACCATTCATTGGAACCTTTACCAAAGGAAAACAAATTAAAACAAAACTAAAAGTTTACTCACAAAAATAGGAGTAAATAAGTTTAGAACAAGAGAGCTTTTGCTACCTTTTGATAAAATCAGATACAAGAACTATTTCTTGTAATTGTTTCCTTTTGCTTACATCTAAGTGTAAGGATCTTTGATGGAATTTTGTTTCACCAGGTGTCCAATGTTGTACATTGTGAACCTACATGTTAATTATTATATATGGAAAAATAGTGTAAAGTGCGACAATGTACAATTGTACTTTAACAATCTTCAGCAAATGAATTTAAGGAACCTGGTCCCTGAGCATATTTCTTAGCCATTGTTTAGGAAAATTTGAATTCCCCCTTACCTTGGCAAACACCATAATAATTATCAAATTCAAATACAAATTCCCCCTTGCACTAGCACTTCCCCTTTCACTTATCTTCCCTCTATCAATAGAACTACTCTTATTAGTATTACATTAGAGCCTTGGTCATATCCATGCAATGAGATACCTATCTATAATGATATCATCTTCCCCTTTTATCATCATAAAAAATGTTAAGACAGTAAATAAAGCTAATTAATAAGCATCAGTAGGTTATCTAACAGCCATTAGGCAATACTAACATGAATGAAATATCATAAAGAATAGATATATAATAGATACAAATAAAATTTCCATTCATTTCATTATCAGGATAAGTACCATATGTTGAAATTTCATAAAAAATAAAGAACTTAGACTAATCAGCCACAAAGATAACCAAGGAAAACTGACTCAAGAAAGATACACATTGGGTGAAGGGGGTGTTTAGATGTTGGAGGTTTGGGAGCATGAAAGATAGAAAGTATATCCATTCTGGCACTCTCAGTAGAATGCGTATTTATAAGATTCTTTGAAAGGTCCCTGACTTCAGCATTCAATTCTTTGAGCTCCCCAGACAAAGTAGTAACCTAATATTTCAATGCTTCATTCTCATTTTTCAATTCCTCAGAAGCACCAGGTCTGTCTGATGATAGATGTTGATTCCTAAACTTGTGATATGTAATTTTTACATCCTTTACAGCTAATGCCAGTCTAAATTTATCCACCTCAATAATCAATTTTTCTTGGGCATCAACCAATTCTTAAATTGGGAACTTGGTCCCATCTTTTCCCTCAACACACATATTTTATATCCTAGTGTTCAAAGTAGATATCTTCTTTATAGTACTAGATGTTCCTTTCTCACATTCAACTTTAAAATAATTTAACACCTTATTCAGGAAATACCAATAGAGCATTCCATTATTTCCTTCCTTAATATCTACAACCTTGTACATTTGATCAATCATCAAAGTAGGTAAACTAATAAGCTCAAATTTACTTAGAATTTCCATTAGAAATGGTCTATTGTAGAGGCTACAATCCTCTTCTCAAAGCTAGATAGTTGAACCATGTTTACAAACTCAAACACCAACTGAAACTCTCACTTAAAGAACTTCATTCTAGCTCCTGCTTCAGAAGTCAGTCCTACTTTAAAAGTAGTCTACATGAGTTCACTGAAGGTTGTTGATTTTTCATAGATCTGACTCCAATAATGGGAACATCCAGAATCTTTTATCAGATCCCTTCATCCAACTTCACCTTTCTCCCTTGCATGAATGCAAATAGACTTAATCCATTTTCTAAAAAAATTAGAGTGTAAAAAAACACCCTAAATTATTTTTCAATGATAGAGGGAGCTAGTTCTGCAAAGAGATGAAACCAACCCTGATGTCTCACATACTAAACCAATTCAACTATCCCTAGTTGTACATAGATCTTATGGTCAAATACCCTTCCTAACAGAACATTTTGAGATTTTAGAATCACATCCCTCTCTTCCTTTGATAGGAGTTGCTTTTCTTTCTATAATTTCCTCCTCTTAGAAGCACTATTAATTGTTCTCTGCAAAAGACTCATTCATGGTGTAGGTCCACAGAAACTTTTCTTTTTAGGGCAATGTATTTTTAGGGGTGATGATTTTAAATTTTTCTTCAAAGGACTTGGTCCTCCTTTCTTCCTGATCTTTATTCCTCCTCTTCTCTATTACATGAGCAATATACAACATCATTTTCACCATCTCCTTCACCTACTTGATAAATTTTTCTTGTGAAATCATAGTGCCTAGAGTTGTCTGATTGTCTTGCAGCCAAATAAATAAGCTTTGCTCACCTATCATGCTCATCTCAAACTTGCTTCTAATCAATTTTTAACCAGAAAGCTATATAGATTCATAATTTTCACCAGAAATAATGTCATCAACATAAATTTTAATGATTAGTTAGCTTTTTCCTTTAAATTTTAGAAATTGGGTGTTGCCAACTTTCTCTCTGTTAAAACAATTTTCAAGAAGAAACTCTGACAATCTTTCATACCATGCTCTAGTAGACTATTTTAATCCATTAAGAGTTTTGTCAAAATTTAGCACATGATTAAGAAGATCAATATCCTCATAGCTAGGAGGTTAATTGACATAGACTTCTTATTTTAGATTTTCACTAAAAAATGCACTTTTCACATTCATGTGAAACAACTTGAAACCTATATACAACAAAAACAATGATAATTTTTATTCCATCTATCCTTGAAACGGGGGAAAAGTTCTCGTACACGGCCAAATTTCTCATCATAATCAATTCCTTCTTTCAGATTATATCATTATACACAATCCTTGATTTATCATAGAGGCATCTTTAGGTTTTTCTGACTCATCGGATTCACTTGATGAGTCTATCCAAGCAACTAGGGCTTGCTTCAATACATAGTCCATTGAAACTTTACTTCTGAACTTGTTATGGACCTAGTCCTACTTCGTTTCCTTATCTACTCTTGTAATATCCCTTATTTTTGGGCTAGTCTTTGAACCATCGTTCCTACATATATAACCTATAATCTAAATGATTCCTATGCAAAAATGATTTTCATGATCATGATCCTCATGCTTGATTTGCTTATGAGGTGAAAAATGTGCATAACAATCCCTTAGAACAAAGTTGAGCTCAGAAATTTTGATTTGTCCAAAGTTTGGTATTTGATTCGACAAGGGGATGCTTTAAGCATGTGTAACTTTTTATATACGTAGAATTTTGCTGGTCAAGACCCACCAAATTATAGATACTTGAATTAGCTTTCCAACTATACCAATTTGCCTATATCTAATACCCGAGCAAAAAGTTTAGGCATTTTTTGTGTTAGGCAGTAAGCCAATGCGATAGCGACGTGATGCATTGGCCAGTACGTTACAGAACTGTTCATATGCTAATTCAATTTCTAAAGTCTCTAGGGACCCTTTTGTCACTTTCCATCCCTCAAATCTGTTCACAACACTTAATTTTAGCTCCAAAAGCATTTTATACTCTATTATTCATCTTTTCTCTCAAAGAAAAACCCTAGCCCCCTCAAGAACACCAAGAAAGTCATAAATTTTATTCAAGAAAAGAAAGAACTCAAGTTTCCTAGTTCAAGAATGCTTTAAAGATTGTGTTTCTCCTATAATATTAAAGATTTAAGGTATGTGGGAGTTCATCCATGGGTCCTCTTTCACCCATGGAGCCCAAAATCCTTTTATTTCAATTAAAGAATGAGTTTTACAATCAATACGTTATTTTAAATGTTCAAGAAAGATTAAATTCCATATTTTCATGGTGATTTTAATTAATTTAAAACCATGTGTTATTCCATGCAAGATTTTGACTTTCCCATACTGTAACGCCCCGAAAATGGGTCCCAAGGCATCACACGGTGCTTAAGGCTACAAATATCCCCAACCTAACCCTTTTAGCCGTTTTTCTACCATTCAACATTTATAATCAAAGTCATCATAATCAAAATATCTAAAAATCCTCCATAATATCATACTGCAATATGAATAAAATATGGAAAGTAACAAAATATGACATCTCTGACAAATCTAATCAATCTATCCATCTAGTCTGACAAGCCTCTACTAAATTTTATATGCATGAGGCATTGGGACAAACCCCAACTGACCCAAACTTTGGAAATAAACTAAATGACTCAAAGTAAATAAGAAAATATAAATAACTATCCTCGTACCATGAGGACTCACCACTGCAGAGGATACAGATCAACGTGCTCGGATAATCATGGTCAAACCTGGGAATGAGTACCTGAACCTACATTATAGGGAAAATGTAGCCCACATGGGAACA
>JAPEIP010000006.1:70220362-70273443 GCA_026120095.1 Capsicum chinense | reverse complement strand
TAAATGACTCATAAAGCTTGAAACAAATATAAAATCAGAAATCATACACAATGAATGGTAAAGCATGCCAATCTGGATATTATAAGCCATTACATTTAATCCAAATATCATGATTCTTTTCTTATACTCTCATCAAGTAATCTTAGTGAAATCTAGAATATTGAATACATCATAAATCTGCATTTCAAATCTTTTTTAAATCAGTAAAATCAATCTAAGAATGAGTGACGACTCTTAGGGAGGTTCTTCTAATCGACATGTACACTATGTGAGCACCCATGATATCCCATGAGTTGCCCCTGTAAGGTTAGGGATGCCATACCCTTGCCATCGGTGTAGAATAATCTCATCTCAGTGATCACCATCTCAATTTTCCACTTATAGTGGAGGTCAATGTCTCAACCTACGGTGGCACGTAGTTTTGGGGTATGAAACCGTAGTAACATACCCAAATCGGGGCTAAATACTAATCCCAATACTATGCTCAAAAACCTCAAGAAAATTCTACTTTAAGGGTAATCTCATATTTCTTAAGTTAAATAAATGGTAAAATTCGTAACTAGTTTCATAAAGTCGATTTTAACTCTGGTGCGACCAAAAGGTCAAATCTTTCTATACTTCATCAAAAATAGTATAAACATGGGTGCATGTAGCACATAAATTCTCAAAACAACAATCTCAATTTGGGTTATTGACCCTTATAGTGATACTTAATCAAAACATTTCAACATTTATGCTTTATATCACAAGCATGCGTAATTTATAGGAAATCTTAAAAATTTCAGCCTTTAATCATAACAATAATCTCAAATTCATGGAGTCTATTTTCTAAACATTCAAAATAATCATAATATCTTGAACAACAACATAGGATAAGATTTATCACTTCATGATAAAATATGTAAAAATCATGTATCTTTGTAAAATAACGCAAACTTTTGGCACAAGAACAAAAGAGTGTTCTTGTTCATAACCCCACATACCTTTATAGTAACGGATTTGTTGAAAGATTAGACCCTTAATGTTGATTGTGTAACCCTTGTTGTTTTTCTCCTTTAGTTCTCTTGGATGATGAACTTAGATTGATAATAGGGTTGTGATGTGTTTAGATTCTATTAAATTTGTAAGGTTAAGTTTAGGGGTGTGTAAGGAGTGGCAAAAGACATAACTTCCCTCAAAATAACCCAAAAACAGAGTAGTTAAGTCACTTGAAACCATAAGATATGCTCCGCATATGATATCGCATATATTTACATAGGCGCTGCATATGATATCGCCTCTATTTACATAGGTGCCACATATGATACCACCTATATTTACATTGGCACCACATATGCTATCGCATATGTTTTTCAGTGGCCATGTGCGATTGGTTAGGCGACGCACTCTACTTTGCAAAGCCATAACCCCTAGCTCAGGTGTTGGATTTTGGTAAAATTGGTCTCGTTGGAAAGATAATTCGGTTCTCTATAATTTTGTGGGTATAAATATGCAGAAATACCACATATTAATCAAGTTATTCCTATTTAAAGATAACTTTTTGAATTCAAATACTAAAACTTGATGGATTTCTAAACTCTTAGCTTGTACTACCTTAAGTGACTCATATAACCACACTTAACACATCATAATATCTCTTATAAACAGGGTACTCTTGGTAATTTAGGTGTCCAAATATGGCTTACAAAATTAGGGTTTTCATAAATACGAACAAAGGTTCGTTTTCTAGCTTAGAAAAGTGTGGGGCATTACACATTCTCCGAATTTGAGTTTCCCATGCTTTATTCAAGTAGAATCCATTATAGATCCTAAATTAATGAGTTTTATCTACATTTCTATGTTTTAAACCCATGTCTTCCATATGCTTGATGAAATTCCCACATCATGGTAAGTAAATTTCAAGATGAATCCTAAAGTTATGAATTTTTTAATGTAACTATATTTTCCCCTCAAGTTTAGGACATTCTTACGCTTAAGATATGAACTTTACATGTTTTCATGAAACACCCATGTTTTTTTTAAGTAAATTACATGTGAATTCCCCAATTCATGATTTTAGTTATGTAATCATACTATTCACCCGTGTTTAAGATATTCTGATGTCCAAGTTCATGATCCCCATGTGTTTAGCGAAATTCCCTATGTTAAAGTATTAATCTCCATGTGCTTGCCCATGTGAATTGAATAAGGTAATCCTAACATGTTACCATATGTTCTCTTTCATGTACAAGTTCATAACCTTAAAGTGTTTGATAAAATATCTCAGTGAATTAATTGTGAACAATTTACTATGGCTATGATTTCGACAATTCCTTGGTTTTACCATTTATGTTATCGATTCTTAGGGGTATTTATTACCTAAAATCTTGTTGTTTACATAGTTTCAGTAGATATAGAATAGTCCCATTAAAAGTTCAAGAATATCAGTACTCAATAAGTTAATAGAACTCGTTGAACTTAATTAGTTAACAAAACTTAGAGAACTCAGTCAAGTACAGTCAGTCAACAGAATCTATGTGGGTTCAGTCAAGCCTAGTACAATCCAGTTTCAGTACCAGTATTAGTTTAATCATTAATAATTGCTATATAACCCATATACACTATTATTTTTTAGAATACCATGACCTGAGCTTATCCGTTATCAGTGTATGCACTAGTTAGTATCCCAATGTCCTTCAGTTGGGAGTAGGATTCAGCACCGAGCGAACCCAAGGATAGGAGCATTCCTGCTAGCAGAGGGTTTAACCCTTAATAGCAATCCCTGAGTTACAGAACTATGTAGACAACATATGTTACGTTGTCTTCCTGCCAGTGTAGGGCTGAGACAAATCTCATGAGTTTTCTATCAGTATAAGGTTACACTTAAGTTTTTTAGGACACAATTTTATTTTATCCATGCTGTTAGTGTTAGTACCCATGGCATGGTACTAACAGCCTTCTCACTAGTTTTATAGGTTGGACCCCTATTAGCTTAGATTAGGGTATGTCGGTTAGATGATACCTCCCATAGTTTGAGTTTTAGTCTCAATATATAATTCAGTTTAGTTCTACAAAATCAAAATTGTCAAAAACAGTCACCCAGTTATCAATTTTCAGTACTTTAGTTTATAAACTATTTCAAAATTATGTTATACTCTTGATCTTGTATTATCAGATAATATAGTTTTCACAAATTCATGCTTTATTATCTCATGTTACTCAATTAGTCCTTACCTCATATGTATAATACTCTACAATTCTAGTCTTGTTATTTAGACTAAGTGCAGTTCAAATTTACATGACTAGTATTAAACTATCTGTTATTCAGTTAATCAGATAAGATAGTATATTTATACATTCGTTTTCAGTGTGATTTTATATTTAGGTCCTATATTTATGTTAGTCTCCATCACATAGTTAAAGATTCATTATTCATATATTATATGTTCTACTATATCCAGCATTCAGCTAAACTTTTATCATTAGAGTAAAGTTTAGAAAAACTAAGTGTAGATATTCACCATCTTATAAGAGAATATTTGTCACTCATGCTTTAATATATTTTAGTTTTAAGTTTATTCCTGCCAATTGGTGAGTCTACTTACACTAAGAATGTATGTTTTACAATTACCTATGAAATCAGTTCTACTTTTTGCATTCACCCTTGCATACTCAGTACATTCAAGAGGTATTGATCCATATATACATCTGTGTGGATAAATTGTTTCATAATGTAGGTACCAGTTATAACCCATACATTACGATTAAATAGTTATAGATTATAGCAAGCAGGTGATGAGTTCTCTTACTTCGGTAACTCTAGATAGTTTTAGTTCATGTACTATTCATATATTTTCATATGTATTTATTAGTGATAGTTGGAGGCATGTATCAACTATATATAGTCAGTATAGTAGAGGCTTCATAGATGTCAGTCATAGTTAATCATAAAATTTTAGTTTCTTCCTTCAGATTTATCAGATCGTAAGTCTTTATCAGTATTGTATCTATTTCAAATTTTTAGTATGACTATATTTCTGCATAACGGAATAACTATTTATTATGTTATAACCTAGTTGCTTAACATTATGCTAAATCATGGGTTATCTTGGGACCACTAGTAGTTCCAAGCATAGTGTAATGACTAGGGGGTAGTCTTGTGTCGTTAAAAACATCGTATAAGAGCATAGAGTTCAAGTGTCCTAGGGTTTAGATGTAGCCATCTCTAGTAGAGTCTTGCGGAATGGTATGGAGACATTTGTACTTTTTTTGAGAGGCTATAAGACATTTAGAAAATGTTTCCCTTATTTCAAGTGTCAGATAGTATAGTAGAAGTATTATCTAAGAAATATATGTAGATCCTTATCTTGCTCTATTCATGCTAACTCCTCCTTAGTTTTGTGGCGATAAAAATAGTGAAGCTTAAATCCCTACAGACAGAGTTTTCTCAGCCAGTCCCTATAGACAGTTATGGGATTGTATGTTGGCTTAAAAAGTATCCCAATAGTTCCCTTATGTCCTAAATTTTAAAATACTACATTCATGTTCATGAAAATCATATATTAAGATAAAGTTAGATGTGTTTCCAGATCCTTTCACAGAATCCCTATTACAACATGTGATGATATTGGGTATGTTGATATAATGAAACTCTTGAAGACTCTAAGTTATTTAGTATTTAAGTTATTGTATGATGACTATTGGGACTATAGAAAGTTAAGAGTTGTATCCCAGGAGATAGTCTTAGCAGTGGGTTTTATACTTTTAGATGCAGTCTTTCAGGATGAGTTTATCATTGATGTATATTATTATACTCCAGACTCTAAAGTAAAGTAATTGTTGTTCATTTTAGAGTTTAGTTAAGTGGTCATAGACTTAAGGTGATGGCTTAAAGCTAATAGGGATATGATAGAACAAGTAGCTAAGTCAAGTTCTCAAACTCTAGTAGTTGTGCCAGTATGTGTTGAAAAGCAATAAGGGAGGATGATTCTCAACCTATTCTTATCTAAGTGCAAAGTTTTCTAGCTATCAAGATATCTACTCATGCTTAACATGTCATATCCATCATCACAGCTCCTATTCATGCACTTTTTAGAAAAACTATGTACGCTTTCAGTTTCTAATATAAGAAGTTCTAGTTCACTCAGTAGTATGAATCAAGTTCCATAAAATTATGAACTCCAAACTCAGGTCATGCAGCTTATGACTCATGTACTCATGATTTACAGTATGTTTAGTTCCAGTACATATGCCATACTTTTAATAATCAGCAAAATTAAATTTTATGTCATGTATGTCCTTAGTTCAGATCTCTCTGATGAATTCATATCATTGATACTATATTCCTCAGGCCTCAGTTGAGTGTCAAAGCTATTCTTTCATATTTCAGGTCGTCATGTTCTAACCTTTCAGTGACCTCACCTTATGTTAAGATTTATTGAAATTTAAAATGTGTTTTATTGGGCTTGTGAATAAAGGATCTAAGGATAGAGGTTAAGAGAAAATGAGAAAAATGATTTTGTAGTTGTTTGCCTACAAGTTCTTATGAAGTTATGAACATAGGCTTGAACGTTATGTTGGTGTACAAGTGGACTGTATAGTTGAGTATAAGCTTTCAATATAATTCAGTCAGTACAGGCAGTAATTTAGTCTAGCAGTCAGACAGATAAGTTTCTATGGATTTCCATCTTTCCATCTAGTCATACTATTTAAAATTCTCATGAATATGGATATTCCAAGAGTTAAGTCATTCATATCTATGCAATTTGTGAATTCAAGTCAGTCATGCATCATGCATCAATTTTAGATCTCAGATATTTAGTAATGATTCAGTCCATAAGTTTTTAGTGCATCATCTCAGTCTTTCCTTAGTATTTCAAACAAGTCTATACAATTCAGGGTACGAAATATCCCAAGGGAAGACGTATTGTAATACCCAATTATTTATGTCCTAAACCTTTTGTTTCTCTTCATGAAATAGGATCCAGCTTAAAGTAATAGTTACTCATCAGTTGACTATTTCATCTCTATCTCAGCATTATAATCACTCTCATGTCATTGCATGAATTCAAGAAATCAGTTCAGTTCATGATATTTAGTTCATGTATCATGCTTCTGAATCAGTTATGCAATCATGTTCCAAGTCATGTATGTTCAAAATATGATATCAGTTTCCTTCATACTATATTCTCTGTCTAACCAGTCTCATTCGAGGTTGAAATATTCTTAAGGAGGATATAATATAATACCCGCATTTTCAGGCTAGTCTTTGAACCATCATTCCAAGGCATATAAGCTATAATCTAAATGATTCCCATTCAAAAATTAGTTTCTTGATCTTTATCCTCATTTTTATTTGTTTTGAGGTTAAAAATGTTCATAAGAATCTCTTAGAACAAAGTTGATCTTAGAGCCTTTTATTTGCCCAAAGTTTTGTATTTGAATCTACAAGTGTATACTTTAAACGTGTATAACTTATTCTATATGTATAATTTTGCAGCTAAATACCCATAAAATTATAGATAATTGAATTATCTTTTCAATGATACCAATTTTGCCTAAATCCTATACCCGAGAGAAAAGTTTTGGCATTTTTCGTGTGACGAAGTAAGCGAATACGATAGCAACACGACGCGTCAGCCAGTGCGTTAAGGAACTATTTCACATACTAATTCAGATTCTAAAGGCTATAGGGGAACTTTGGTCACATCCCCTCACCCAAATCTGTCCATAACACTTAATTTCAGCTCCCAAAAGCATTATACACTCTATTATTCATCTTTTCACTCATAGAAAAACCCTATTCAACTTCATCAATTTTTCTTCAAAAAAGCAAGAACTTGAGTTTCCTAATTCAAGAATGCTTTCAAAATTGTATTTCTCCATCAAGATTAAAGCTTTAATGTATTTGAGAGTTCATCCACGGGTCCTCTTTCACCCGTGGTGCCCAAAACCCTTTTATTTCAATTAAAGAATGAATTTTTTTATCATTATATTATATTAAATGTTCAATAAAGATTGAATTGCATGTTTTCATGGTGATTTTAATCAATTTCAGCCTATGTGTGATTCCATGAAAGATTAAGAATTTCCCAAGCTATGAATTTAAGTTTTCCATGTTTTGTTCAATGAATTCCATGATAGATCCTAAATTCGTGATATTTAGTTACATTCCCACACTTTAAATTCATGTCTTCCACATGTTTGATGAAATTCCCATATCATGTTAAGTCAATTTCAAGATGAATTCTTAAGATATAAAATTTTCGATATAACTCTATTGCTCCCTGACATTTAGGAGATTCTTACGTTCAAACTATGAACTTTACATGTTTTGAAGAAACACCCATGTCCTAATTCAAGCTAATTACATCTAAATTCTCCAATTCATGATTTTAGTTATGTAATAATGCTATGCTCCCGTGTTTAAGATATTCCGACGTCCAAGTTCATGATCCACATGTGTTTGGCGAATTTTCCCATGTTAAAGTATTAATCTCCTTGCGCTTGATAGAATAGCCATTTGAATTGAATAGGGTAATCATGACTTGTTATCATGTGTTCTCATTCATGTACAAGTTCATAACCTCCAAGTGTTTGCTAAAAAATCTCAATGAATGAATTGTGAACAATTGACTATGGCTATGCTATTAAGAATTGCTAGGTTTTATGATTTATGCTATCGAGTCCTAGGGATATTTATTACCCAAAATCTAGCTATTTACATAGTTGCAGTAGATATAGAATAGTCCCAGTAAAAGGTCAAGAATAGCATTACTTAATCAGTTAATAGAACTCATTGAACTCAGTCAGTTAACAGAACTCAGTGAAATCAGTCTAGTTTGGTCAGTCAACAGAATCAGTGTGGTTTAAGTCAAGCCTAGTACAGTCCAGTTTCAGTCCCAATATTAGTTTAATTATTAATAATTACTTCAGAACCCATATGCACTGTTATTTTCAGAATAACATGACCTAAGCTTATCCATTATCATTGCATGCACCAGTTAGTATTCTAGTGTCATTCCGTTAGGAGTAGGATTCAACACCGAGCAAACTCATGGATAGGGACATTCCTACCAGCAGAGGGTTTGACCCTTAGTAGCAATCACTGAGTTACAAAACTAAGTAGCCAGTATAGGTTGAAATGTTTTCCATATTGTATAGGGTTGAACATATCTCATGAGTTTTGTGCAAGTATAGGGTTACTCTTTAGTCCTTTGGGACACTACTTTAGCAGATCCACACAGCTAGTGTTAGTACCTGTGGTACGGTACAGACACCCTTCCAACTGGGGTTATAGTTTGGACCCTAATTAGCTCAAATTAGGGCATGTCGGTTACATGATACCTCCCATAGTTTTTGTTTTAGTGTTAGTATAGAACTCAGTTCCATTCTATTAAATCAGTACTGTCAGAAATAGTTACCCAATTATCAGTATTTCAATACCTTAGTTTACAGTCTATTTCAGACTTACATGATTACTATTTAGCTATCATTCATTTGGTTAATCAGATAAGATAGTATATATATGCATTTAAGATCAGTGTGATTGTATATTCATATCCATGATTTATTTCAGTCTCCATCACGAAGTTAAAGACTCAGTATTCATACAGTATCCATGTTCTGCTATATCCCATATCCATTTATACTTATATTATTAATATAAAGTTTACAGAAACTAAGTGTAGAGATTCACCATCTTATCAAAGAATTTTTTCACTCATGCTTTGAGATATTTAAATTTTCAATTTATTCCAGCCTATTGGTGAGTCTACTTATACTTAGCATGCATGTTTTACGATTATGAATAAAATTAGTTTTACTTATTGCATTCACCCCTGCATACTCAGTACATTCCAGATGTACTGATCCATATATACATCTGTGTGGATACACCGTTTCATAATGTAGGTTCAACTTGCAGCCCACATATCACGATCAAACAATTTAAGAGTCCAACCAGCAGGTGATGAGTTGTCCTACTTTCAAAACTCCAGACAGTTTTAGTTCATGTATATTTCATTTATTTTCATGTGTATTGATTAGTGATAGTTGGAGAAATGTCCCAGCTATTTGTTATCAATATTGTAGAGGCTCTATACATGTTAGTTAGAGTCAGTCATCAAATTTTGGTTTCTTCCTTCAGATTTATCATATTGTAAATCTTGATTAGTATTGTATCTATTTTAGATTTTTAGTATGATTATATTTTTGTAAAATAGAACAGTTATTTATTATGTTATAACCCAGTTGCTTAACAGTATGCCAGTTCATAGGTTAGTTTGGGATCACTTATGGTTCCAAGAACTGTGTGACGACAATGGTGTAGTGTTGGGTCATTACACCTCCTGACTTCAAATACTCTAGATGATCCATCTTGTGCAAAGGACAGTGCTTGATGAATTGTCTTGGTTAGCCACGTTTGTGACATAGCTCATTTGCACCGATTGAGTTGATACCATTACCTTCTTTTTAAATTTTCAAATCCTATTCATAGAATTATTAAAATTTTGATCTAGGTAGGCAACATCTTCATCTTCGTCACTAGAATCAGATTTTAAAGATTTTAGAGACAAGGATTTTCCTTTCCAAGCTCTTTCTTCTCTTGGTCCACTAGTTCTTCAGTTCATAGGTCATTAGGTTTCCAATTAACTAATCCATTGTAAGAATTTTGAGATATTTAGCTTTAGAAATGGAATTAACCTTACTCTCCCATAACCTAAGACATCACACAATATATTTATCACTTACTTTGTAGGTGGAATAACTTCTCCAAAACAATGTAATTCATTAGTGATGAAGCTGAATCTCATGGGCATTTCCAGAATGGTTTAAGTTACCTTCATAGTGAAGGCTTCATATTGGATAGTAAGTATATCCACCTTGGATTCCTTAACCTAACTGGTTCTTCATGAGAAGTCGTTAGATAATCCCAAATCTCCTTTATGCTCAAATAAGATGAAATACGATTGTACTAATCAAGTACTATTCCGCAGACCAAAAGTTTCTTAAGCCTTTAAATTCTTTTAAATCCATTTGTGATCCTCCTCATTGTATTCCCTATGAGTCTCAGCAACTAACCTAGTAATTTATCCTTCCATAACTTCCCTCATAGGAGAATGAGGCCCATCACAAATTATATCCCATAGGTTACTATCTTCATTATTATAAAATCATGCATTATTGTCTTACACCAACCATAGTATTGATCACTAAATCGAGGTAGTATAGTTGTTGGCTATACTTCCACCAAATTTGGTGGTGCTACCATAGTCAGGGATCCACCCTAGGTGTTAACCATTAATAGTGCACCACTCTCATACCTATTTTTGAATTGTAAGAGTTTACCACCACAAAGGGACTACGTCCCTAAGAAAAAATATTTGTAATAAAACTATAACAAAACGTAAAATACGTAAAATAAATCAACACCAGAGATTTTTAAGTAAAAAACTCCTTGCTCAAGAAAGAAAAAAAATGACCTGTCCTCATAGGTTTCACCAAGCTTCACTATAATCAAAATAATTCTGATTATAGTATTTTACCATAATTCTTATGACTTGTAATAACTCTATTACAACCATCGAAGACAACTTTGTTTTGACCTTCTCTCGATCTACTAACTCTAGTCAATCATTCTTAGGCAACTCTACCTAAGCAAAACAAGTGAAAACAAAACTATAAATTTACTCACAAGAACTGGAGTAAATCAGTTTTATAACAAGACTAAAGTTAACGTAAATTGAAGAACTAGAGAATTTTAAGATCTTGAGCAAGAGAGATTTTGCTGCCTTTCGATAAAATCAGATGCAAAAACTATTTCCCAAAATTGATTCCTTTTAATTATATAGAAGTGTAAGTATTTTTGTTGTAATTCAAGTGGACCAGTTGTCCAATATTGTAGAATTTGCACCTATACTATAATTATGTTACAACATTATGTAGAGTGTGACTGTTACTGATGTCCGTCACCAATCTTCAGCAAATGAATATAATGGACCAAGTCCGTGAGCTGGTTTCTTAGACATCATCAAACGATAGAACAAATATTTTCTAAACAACAAACTTCAAAAGTGAAAATAAAGGAAAACAAATATGAAAAAATGGCCAAAGAATCGACATCCTGTCCTCTTATTAAATCAAGTCTACTAACAAGTAATGTACTCGAAGTAAAAGTATAATGGACAAATAATGTAGTATTAAAAGAAAACCTTCTCTAAAAATGAATCAATAAGATCCAAGCACGTCATTAGGTTCCCCAAAACATCCTATGTTTACGGTCTTTGGCCAGCCTTGCCTGTTACAATAACATAAATTTTGTTCATTAATTTGTGGTGTTTCATTATGTTTCACAAGTCAAAAAAAGTGGAAATAAGAAGCAAAGTAAAAAACTTTATGATACTTATCATTTGATTAGATGCAAAACTTTTCCCTTTAGTTTCCAAACCATCTGTAAATACATAAATAAAACCACAAAGATTGAAGTCTCCCACAAGTGCGGTCTTGGGAGTTTAGAATGTATGTGAACCTTACCCTACCATTACAGGGTCGATAGGTTGTTTTATATAGACCATTACCTTAAGTAAAATTACATAATAGTTAAAGAAAAATCAAAACAAGAGTGAAGAAAAATGCTTCAGATGACATCAAAGAAATGAAACTACAAAACTTTTGAGTCCTCTTGCTTCTCCAGGTCTCAATTTCATTAATCCTTCAGCGAGTTTGGTTTTCTAATTAATAGCAAGATCCTCCTTAGCAACCATATCATTCTCAAAACTGACACCATTCTCAAAAGGCGATGGTGGTGTCTCTGTATCAGATACCAATCCAGAATTCTCGCTTTTTACTCCCTTCATCTCACTCTTTTCTTTCTCTTTCTCTACTTCATGTATGGGTAGACAAACACTAGTAAGAAGAAAGTCCTTTTCAAACAGATAAGTTCAAAAAATTTTCAACTCTATTTGATAAAAGATGAATTTTTATAATCTAGGTGAGGAAAAAAGTAGGTGAATACACTTACCAAACTTAATTAATAAAAATCTACTTTTAAAAAAATATTCATCTATATTATCAAATTTCCATTAATGCAAATCTATATTAATTTTTGACTCTTTGTGTTATTTATTCATGCATCCGAACAAAATTACAATGGGAGATTAAAGTCTAAAAAAGTAAATACTTCAATTTAATAAAAAGTTGTAAAAAATAGTGTGAACACTAATTCAGGATTTTTTTAATAAGCAATGATCTTTAAGATCTAACCACTGTAAGTGATATTTTATTGAATATTAGCATTTAATATATGATTAGAATTTTTGCTTAACTTCTTAAATGCAATGTTATTACATTTAAGTGATTCATAAGTGCAGTGTTATCTCATTTAGTATGTGCAAAAAAATTATTAATAATTATTAACCTTTAAATAAATGTAGAAGAAAACGAATGTTTGTTTGTTAAGGATTTGATTGAAAAACCGTCTACAATAACAACAACAACAACATACCTAGTGTATTCCCACAGAGTGGGGTCTGGGGAGGGTAAAATGTACGCAATCCATACCGCTACCTCCGAGGAAATAGAGATGCTATTTCCAATAAACCCCCGGCTCAAGATATAGAACAATATACCAAGGTAGCATTACAAAATCAAAGGTAAGAAATAGAAACACTATATATTCAAGAAAAAAAAAGAGAAAATCGAACAAATAAAATAAGAAATAAGGAAAATGAATACCCATGTAGTAGTAACACACACTCACCGACCTGAGACACCTACCACACCCAACTCTCCTGACACCTAACCATAACCGACCCACTAACACTAGCCTTCTACCATAATTCGTGACCTCCATACCTTATTGTCTAGGGTCATGTCCTCAGTTAGCTGAAACACCTCCATGTCATGCCTAATGACCACCCTCTTGTATTTATTTGGCCTACCTCTACTCCTTATGAATAAATATAAAGCTATCCTTTCACACCTCTGAACTGAGGCATCTGTGCCCCTCCTCATCACATGCCCAAACCATCTCAACCTTCCTTATCACATCTTATCATCCATCGAAGCCAATCGTACCTTCTACCAGATAGTCTTATTCCAAACATTATCCCCTCTAGTCAGGCCATACATCCAACGCAACATTCTTATTTCTGCCACCTTCAATCTTGCAATGTGTGAGTTATCGACTGCCCAACACTCCACCCCTTATAACATAGCTGGGCGGAATGCCACTATATAGAATTTGCCTTTAAGCTTAAGGGGCACCTTCATATCACACAACACTCCTATGGTGAGCCTCCATTTTATCCAGCCTGCTCTAATACGTTTAGAGACATCCATATCAATCTCGCCATTCCCCTGAATCACAGACCCAAGATACTTACAACTATCCTTCTTACAAATAACTTGGGAATCCAACCTTACCACTACACTATCTTCATACTCGAGTCACTAAACTTGCATTCCAAATAATTTTTCTTAGACATACTCAACCTGAACCCCTTAGATTCAAGGGTTTGCCACCACACCTCTAATTTCTCATTCACACCCCTCTGCATCTCGTCAATCATTACTACATTATTTATAAATAACATAGATCGTGACACCTCACCTTGAATCTTCTGTGTCAGCAGGTCCAACACCAATACAAAAAGGAATGGGCTAAGAGTTAACCCCTGATGCAAACCACTCTCGATTGGAAAATGCCCTAAGTCTTCTCCCACTCTCTGTACCCAAGTCTTACCTAACTCGTACATGTCCTTAATAGCTCTAATATATACAACCAGAACTCCTCTCTCCTCTAAGAAACTCCGAATCACCTCTGTAGGTACTCTGTTATACGCCTTCTCCATGTCAATAAACACCATATGAAAACCCCTTTTCCTTTCCCTATACTATTCCACCAATCTTCTCACCATATGGATTGCCTCTATCATCGAGTGACTAGGCATAAAACAAAATTGATTCTCCAAAATGGACATGACCTTTCTCAATCTTCGTTCAACCACCCTCTCCCAAATCTTCATAGTGTGACTCAGTATCTTAATACCCATATAATTGTTGCAACTCTAAACGTCACCCTTGTTTTTGTATAATGGAATCATCATACTCCATCTCCAAGCCTCAGGCATCCTCGCAGTTTTGAAAATAACATTAAACAAATCCATCAACTATCTCAAGCCTACCCTACCAGCATACTTCCAAAAATCTACTAGAATCTCGTCAGGCCCCATTACCCTACTCTCCGCATCTTACGAATAGCCTATCTAACCTCCTCCACCCTAAAATATCTATAATAATATAAAACTCGGCTCTTCTCCAAGTCCTCCAACTCCACTAACTCGATGCCTCTTTCCCTCTCCTCATTTAAAAGTCTAGGAAAGTACTTTTTCCATCTCTTCTTAATGTGAAAATCCTCTACCAAAACTATACCGTCTTCCTCCTTAATGTACTTCACTAGATCGATTTCACGACCCTTCCTCTCCCTATCCTTATCAAGCATATACAACCTTTTTCCCCCTTTCTCCTTTAACCCTACATACAAGTTCTCAAACGCTGTTGTCTTAGAAGCCATAACTGCTAACTTAGCCTCTTTTCTAGCAACTTTACAGACCTCCCTATTTACTCATTTCTCCTCTTCCTCATTACTTTCAGTTAACTTAATATATGTCCCCTTCTTAAACTCCAATTTCTTATTAACTTCATTATTCCACCACCAATCATCCTTATACCGCTCTACCCGACCCCTCGAAACCCCCAACACCTGTTTAGCCACCTCCATAATGCAGTTGGCCACCTTGTCCCACAAAACATTCATGCCCCCTCTACACTTCCATAACCTCTATTCCCGGTACCTTCTCCCCTATCTCCAGTGCACTAACTGGTGTTAAGATGCTCACTCGGGATGACCTTACAACCCTTACAAAGAACCCTATCACCCTTTTGAAGTAGTAGAAAGTTAATCTGAGTCTTGGCTGATGTGCTTCCGATGGTATTCAGGTGCTCTTCCCTTTTTAAGAAGCTCGAATTCATGAGCACCAACCCAAACGCCCTCACAAAATCCGATAGAGAAACTCCTTTATCATTTCTGCTGAAACCAAAACCTCCTTGCACATCCTCATAACCTCCTGGGACAACACCAATGTTCACATTGAAGTACCTCGCTATGATTATCTTCTCCGAGCTAGGAACGCTTCTCACCACCTCATCCAAAGCCTCCCAAAAACTCGCTTTTAGCTCCTCATTCAAGCCTACCTGTGGCCCATAGGCATAATACACATGCAACAAAAAACCCCTAATGAAAAATTTAATCGTCATCAACCTATCACTAACCCTCTTACCCTCCACCTCCTACCCTCTTAGCTCCGTATCCAGTAAGATGCCCACTCTATTTCGACGTCTCTCATTGCCAAAGTACCACAACTTATACCCATCCATATCTCTAGCCTTAGAACCTACCCACTTAGTCTCCTAAACACAGTGATTGCAAGTAAAAATAACCATCTATTAATTGAAATTAGTGTATCCAAGTTATTTTAAAAATAAAATTTCATAATCAAAAAAATTATTAGATATTCAATATTTGAAAATCGTGTTTCTCTAAAAGATATCAAATTAGATATTTAAGATATACATATTTTTTTAAAATTATACAAGTTAATAATCATATATTTGTAACTAATATTGTATGATATGTATGTGTGTGTTTCAATTTAATAATATTTAAAATAAGTTTAAAAAATAATGACAAAATACTCTATTACCAACTTGAAATATACATGAAAAGGCTGAGACACACCCGAACTCTAAAAGGGTCCTATTACCTTCCTAGATTAATTAAAATCGTATTTTTTACAACCCTAGTGCCTACGTAACACATGCATGGCACAACACACTGAAGGGTCCACATATGCACTCTCAAGAAGATTTCCTTAATTAGGAGTGCACCATGAATCACTTGTAATGAAAAGGAGGTTTAGAGGATGAATGTGATGAAAGAGTTACAATATGTTGTTATTAGAAAACTCTCGTATGATTGCTTGAGTTGGAGGAACTATGTGTTCAAATTGCTGAGCAAAGTAATATTTAACGAGATGGTTAATTAGGACTGCTTGAAAACATATATTTTGATAAACCTAAGATTAATGAATGATTTTTTCAATCTTATGTATAAATATACATATTACATATATGCTAAGAATGGAGTATCATATCTGGTGAGGCCTCTTATTTACATTCACAAATTCAAAGTTAATGAAGAAAACACGCAAATAAAGGCTTGGATCTTATTCCTAGATTTATTTTCTAGATATTAGAAGTTTCTAATTTTGAGTTACTGTACATTTTTTAGAATTTCCTTATATTTAAACAACTCGTCTTTAAACTTCATAATAAATCTCTCTTTTCTTCTTCTTTAGTTGTATGTTTTTCATCTGTAAACATCAACACCAGTAGCCCCTAAATAATAGAAAGACACATAAGTTTAAGCAATATCATTTATCCAAAGTTCAAATGTCTTATATTTATAAGGAAAATCATGAATTTCACAAAATTTATAGTCCTAGAAGAAACAAATGCTAGATAATATAACACTCTTAGAAGTAAACACAATGAGATAAAGATGTACTTATAGAATATGAAGCTGTAAGAAATAGTTAGTGATGTCCCATTTAAAAACCAATGGCATGAAAAGAAGGATTAGTATTCCACCAGTAATTGTTGAAACAATCAGGTAAACACAAATTAAATGTTGCATCTCTACAACGACATCTCATAAATGCATCATATTACAAATGATGTAAGTCCTAATGTATTTAGGGTTAAAGACAGACTTCCAAGTACTTTTTTTCTTAATATGATAAAACTACTCATATCACTACATACAAAATAGTTCACTAGTATCAGAAGTAATGCTAGAAGAGAAGATGTCATACTTTTCATTATGTAAGTTACACTTTCTGTCTATACAACTAATGCCACTTGGACCTCGCATGAAATTTATAATACCATTGAGGACTAAGGTACTAGAGAATACTATGAGTACTGTTTACTGAAAGATCTGTATGTGATATAAGCTTTTCTTATGATAAGAATCATAAAAAAGAATGCTAATGTAAATTCTAGAATCCAAAGGGATGATACATATACATCCTCAACAAATCAATTCATAAAATTACAAGGATCAAAGAGGCTAAATCACTGTAAAAATATTAAAACCCACACAAAGTAGCATTTGGTTGTCCAGTAACACTTCGTATTTAAAAACAACACTATAACTTTATGTTGCACTTAACATATGGATCAGTAATGGTAAGATGTAGGTTTGGAAAAAAAAATCTGTAGATAGTTCCAACCTTGATGTACTAGTTATCTTTAGATTATTACATATTATGCTCGAAGTGGAAATGAATTAACAGTGTTTTATCTCCAATTGACAAGACGAACATATAAAGTCTAGAGCAATAACTATTATTTAAACCACAAATATTTTTATTCTTGTTATCTTGCACTCTCTTAAACACAAAAGATATACCATAATAATAGTTGTGGTGCTATCAGTATAAGTGGAAAAAAAAGAACTAATACTTATTTTTTTAACTTCTGAACAAATGAACATATAAATATTATCAAGAAAAAATATCAAATCAAAATACTATATAGAAACTATCATAACATTAGATGAAGAGCAATGCAAACTCTATTATTGTGGATTTTGCAGAATAAATACATCTCACCAACAATAATGATCACATTAGTTAAATTCTTTAGGATAGTGACACAACAACATTAATGTACTTTAAACTACGGAAAATAAGACAAAGTTCAGCCAAGTCATAGAATTTTGGTGTTCACTAGTAAAGACTAATTTAGCTGGTATGCTAAAAAATCTTTAAGGTTGCCGCATAATATAGATATAAAATGTCAAAGACTAAAATTGACGATGTTAATGGAGAAGTAGAAAGAACATATATAGCTGAACTTAAACTAAAATACCTTCATTTTTGAACTTAAATGTTTTTGTACCCTTTTCATCTTTTGACACATAGCATAATCAAATTCTGAGTGTTCATGGATCCTTACCTGTCATAAGCTTCTTTTCTTTTATCTAAAAGTAAATCAGCCGAATAAGGACAAAGAGTTTCTCCATATTGATGTGTGAAAGACTAAGGTTAAAGAAAAAGCAGACATTTTATAGTAAAGGTTATTAACTACAAGTGAATTTCCAAGATGCATGTGATAATAATATCCTATCAACTTTTAATTTCACCAGACCAGACGAATTCCTCTGAGAGGCTCCAATAATAGTCTCTTCTATTGTTTGATATCTTTGAAAAAAAAGGGAACACTTACCTTGTTAAAAATTTTCTAAAGTAAAAAAGTTTACTACTTTGACATAGATGACTTCTTTTACTAAAAGAAATCATTTTACAATATTCCAGAAAGGTGAATTGAACAACTTTTACTAAAAAAAAAGCTAGAGTCAAAGTTTCTTACTCAGCAAAAAAGGCAAGGTCAACAAGTAATAATGAGAAAAAATTAACCCTAAAGATAGATGTCTTTAATTTTAGAGTTTGTTTCAGAGAATTTACATGCCCATTCAGTTTTGATTTACTCAAATAGATAAAAAATTGAGTTTATTTTGAATCACAGAACTATCTCAAAAACCTTAAATTAGATAAAACTGTGCTTCTAACTATACTGGAAAAAAAAAACTTTTTGAAAAGTTAGATTGGCCTTAAAATTTGAAGTAGTCAAACTAACACATATGTGACGGTTTGAACCAGAATTATGTTACTATCAATAAATACAATTTCGCATAAAGGCCCAACTAAAGTTAATCACACCAAAAAAATTATCTTAGAGAACTATGCATCATAGATGCACTTCAAATAATAACGGGGTTTATTATAGAATGTATAAATACTTTATTCCTAGTAATATACCTAGCATTATTTATATAGCCGATCTGTAGGAATAAAAAGGTAGATTTGTTGGTAATCAGTTTTATTTTCTTCCAAAGTTGGTATGCAATCTATTGTATTTATGCACTACTTATTTATTGGAATAAAATACCTTCTTCAATCCAGTTATAAGGTTCAATGCATTATTTCTGCAACTATTAGTAAATAAAATAATAGGCATATTAAAATAAGAAAATTCATGGTACGGCCAAAATGAATGGGGAGTATATTTTGCCTAACATACTTGTTTTAGAATCCCAAAAAATATAACATTAACAGTAAATCAGACTATCCTTCCATAAAAATTATCCCAAAAAGTCTCAAGGTAGAAATCACTACCACTGAAACATAATTCTGAATAAAGGGATAATGGTTATTCGTCTTTATCCTACCTTTATACCTAGATAAACTCAAAAGTACAAAAAATATTAGGAAGTACCTGAATGAGAATCGATGCTATTCCCACATTAAAGTCATATATGGAAAGTCCATACTTGTTCACTAATATTATGCTACAGGAAGAAATGCAATAGGAGACTCCAGATAGCAAGTTCTTATTGAGTACTTTAACAACTTCATTTCTTCTTACTAACATCTTTATATCTTTCTCCAACATTCTATTTTCCAAATCTACATCATTTTCATCCATATCTTCGGTGGAAAAAGATCTTAATGCAATAAAAATTGAATAAAATCAACATAGTAACTTTTAAATTTCTTCTTGTTGGTATGATCATGTAACACCCCACATTTTTAGGCTAGAATATGAACCATCATTCCTATGTATATCAAACTTAACCCAATGATATCTACATAAATATCAGTGTCATGATTATTTACCTAGTATATAAAGTTCTTTCGATATGAAAAATATTCAGAGAAAACCCTTAGAGAAAAGTTGAGTTAAAAACTTCGATTATAGATTAAATTTTGGTATTCGATCTTAGAAGAGTAAAGTTTATAGGTGTATAAATTCATGAATATATTTTTTTTTGGACCTAAAAACCCACCAATTGAAAGATAATTGAGTCCTCTTTCCAATGCATCCAATTTTTCCTTAATTTGATATCCAAGCAAAAAGTTATGAGCATTTTTACAAGCGAACCAGAAGGGTCTATGATAAGGGTGTGGCATACCATGTGTGCTCTGTGATAAAACAGTGGCGTAACATATATGCTCTGTGTTAAGGGCATGGAATACCAATGTTTCCAGAGATGCTAAAACACACATTTCTCTTTCGTCTTTGAAGGGAAAACTAGTCATTTACATCCTTAATCATCCAATAAATAATACGAACTTATTTTCCCTTATCCTATAACACAAATACATGATTTCTCTCCTTCCAAATTCCCTAGAAAACCAAATAAAGGTTCATTTCCAAAATTCAGTCTTTCAAGACTTTAAATTCAAGTTTTTCTCAAATTCCTTCTATCAGAAAGGCATGTTGGATACTCCCTATTTTAGCTATTGTATTACAGGTTCAATTTGCCTGATATTTGCTTGTTTTTGAATGTTTGATTAAACTAGGTTTGAGGGTTTTGGGGTGTTGAACAATTGCATTATTTTTCCTTATTTTTAATTGTTTTGTTCATGCTTTAAATTGTGGATTGTGGACTGCATTGGTGTCTTATGGTAATGATGGAAATTAGAAAATTAGGGTTTCACAATGTTAATGGATTTTGAATCAAGTTATTGACATGAAGCTCATTCCACTTTGTTAACTTCTCTTTCAATAAGAATTCTATATAGTTTAACTCATCTTTTAATATATTGTATTTCATCAATTGGTAAAAATAAAAAGTGGTTTTGGAACACTCTAGGGAGCTATGGTATTAGATTTTTATATCTGAATTTGGATTCTAATTGGTTAAATGGTTACTATTTTCCATAATTAGAGTAGCTTGCAAGTCTGATGGTATGATGATACTAATTCGAAAATGCCTTAATGAAAGACTATCATTATTGGTAAATGGTATGTGAAAAATAATTTAATTTGGGCTTACAGGAATTTGTGTATTTATTAAAAAAGTGTAGTCCCGGGGGGACCTACTCTGGAAACCAAATTTGCTGACTTTGGAGGGTCTATATAACCACCATATTTGTGTTACACTATATATTTTTGGACAGTAATCACATTTACATCTTTAGGAAATCTCCGTACATGTGGCTAACATGGACTGGCCCTTTCGGATGTAGGAGATTGACCTAAATTACCTTTGGTTGACTTTAGGTTTGAAGGAGCAATATAATTCAGGACTAAATTTTAAAAACTATCATATTTCTTGCCCCTTTCCCCAATTCTAACATAATATATATATAGGTAAATATATATATCTGATCTGTTTTCTTGGGTAGTATGCTAGTACTCGTCGTACGTATTATCCCAAGATGCTACATCATTTCATTAAGTAGGTTTAAATAAATTTTCTTGTGACCCTTTGCAGCGATAGGTGGACTGTTATCTTTTTGGACAATGGGTGTGAAGTGGTAAGCCCTTACTCATTAGAAAAGTATTATTTCCTTTCAATCATCCTCTCTATTTCACGCTTTGGTTCTTTGTTTTGGTATAGTCGAGGTTATTTACTAATTTGGTAGATATTTTATTGATAGAAGCTTATAGACACTGTTGGGCCTGGTTTTCAGGATTTTAATTTAACTTTCATATTTCATTGAGTTGTTATCAAACCTTTTATTTTATGGATTGGCTTCTGCATTTTCTTTAAATTAGTATGCTCTTCAGGTATGACTGAGAGGGTTATCTCAAACCTTGGTTGGCTTGGGATGCTCATCACTATCATGACAAACTTGGTGTCGGCTCACGGTTAAGGGTCTTATAGCTTATACATGTCATGGCTAGTTGAGTATTGCTTAAGGATATTGTTAGTGTGCGTACCTTGTTGATTTTAATACTATACTCTACTGGTTTCCATTTGTAGAACAAGTAAGCTAACTTGGTTTAGTTTAGTAAAAGTTGGACACAGTATTTTTACGTGGAAAACACCCAGCTCAACAAAGATATAAAAAACCACGACTTGTACCTGTACAGGATTTAACCAACTTTACTACAACTATTGAGGCTCAACAATCAACAAAACCCAAGACATCTTGTAATCTAGGAATTAAAACTTCTAACTCCTATTTCTACAAAAACATAAATCTTTCCAAGATAAGCGCTCCCAAGTCTTCAAATTCCCTAACTTGAAGACAGAACTCATAACTCAGTTTATAGTTTACTGAGACTAGAACAAAAGACACATTACAACTCAAAGAACAAACCTACTACAAAGTCTATGACTTGCTTAGTAAAGGAGCAGGTTCTTTTTCAAGTTTAGTGAACTTATTTGCTGATTGATTGTTTTATTTATCAGTGCATGAGTGAAAATTTGAATGTCATATATTGATTTAATACAACTCTTTGATAAGTCCTTTAGTTGATGTACACTTCTATCTTTAATAAGTCTCCCAGGTATTTTCACTCTTAATTGCTGCTATCTTTCACCTAAACTCAATAGGACTCTTTTACTTCATCTCTTAGTGTAGCTGGACTCCTTGATCAATTAAAACTCTAAGTTTTGCATTTATCTTCTTCTGAATCTTCTTTCTATATGTGATAAGTATTAGTAACAATTTTGAGCATTTTTGCTTATCCACTTTTGTCTTAATGACTTGTCAGCCTTGTATCAATTTCAATATGCAGTACATGTGAGCAGCAGTAACTTTTCTTTCTTTACTTGTATGGAATAGCTTGCACAACATGTTTTATTCATATGTCCATCATCAAAACATCATATTCAGTAATAAATTCACTTTTTTTGATGATTACAAACTTAGCAGCACAACATCCATCATAAAATTCTTATATACTCAATAAAGAAATTTAAATTAAAGAACACAGAATAAAATAGGTTAGTCAATTGAGTTATAAGCATTACATAATCTATTCTTTCTCTTTTGAAATCATCAAAAAGATGTCCCAACAAGTAAAACACGTCTAATAATTCATGGCCACTGTGGCTATCACTAAAACAATCAAAACTCAGAGAAAGAAAACATTTATGAAGTATAAAAAAAATCTAGAACACAGTAACCAATAACGCCCATTTCTTTCAAAAAGTAGGATATAATTATCATCACCCAAAAATTTCAAAAAGAGAAAATAGGGACCTGGAACAAAGGAAGCAAAGAAGACAATCTTAAGGCACTAAGAGGGGAGCTAAGTAGATGAAGATGAAGGGATAAGGGATGTTAGATTCCAAACAATATGAATATTCACAGATCGTTCACATTCTAAAGTAGTGGTTAGCGATGCAATTGAAGAAAGTAGAGCCCTCTTCACATCATCATAAGCAGCTTGAACAACTTCTAATGCATCCTAAAAAACCTCCAGCTCGGCAGTCTTGGATGCAAGTGAATTCCTTAACCCTTGCATAAGATTATCAGCACTTCTTATGGACACAAGTAATATCATATGGTTGACACTCCCTATAATATCTTTGGTTGTCTATAAATACCATATTTGGACAATTACTCCAAACTCCTCAAACATAAGGGTGAGCCAGAATTCTTAAGGAGGAGCATGTTCATTCACTTCCTTGAGGAGAACCCTTTGAATATGCTTCTGAATAAGTCAAGACAGATCAACTTCAGTGTCCAATAGATACACAAGAGTAAGGTCAAGAAAGTTTGCCACAATCCTTCTTTCCTTCCTAGGGAATAACATATTTTACACAAAATCAAAATAGAGTAGATAAAGTAGGGACACTTCTATCTTAAGAACCCTTCGATGATTTACTTAGTGAGGGTTGCCAGAAAACTTATGAAAAATGTCAAGGGCATAAGTAAGATTGTCCAGAGGTGGCCAAGTTCCCTTGACATAGTGACCCCACCCCCAGAAGGAATGTGCAGAATTCGAGCAATATCTGTAATATAAATATTCATGGTGACCCCTCCAACAGTAGTAGAGAACATCTCACCAATATCTACCCCATTAGTATAGAACTTATATATTTTAGGCTTAGATAACCTCCTCTAAAAGTCACCCTGAAGAAATAGGTGTGATCATCCTTGAAACTCTAGTTTGCCTAATAAAGTACTCACATAAACACCACCAAAACCACTAATAATCTGCCCTCTAGCTAGCTTACTCTTTTGAAAATATAGATAGTGTTCCTAAGGAGTGTCCTGATTTGAAGATGGTTCTTGAACCTCAAAATCAGGATCTCACTCAGCAGTATCTTCCAGAGTTGAGTCAGACCTAGGTAAATCAAAAGGAACAGGTTTGTTGACCTATTTCTTTAGACGAGAGAATGATTTGGGTGGAGAAGATTTGAAGGATGAGGAAGCTTTTTAGGTAGGGGTGGATTTTGAAGATAAAGAAGGTTTTGGAGTTGGCTGAGATAATGGTTTACGAGAAGAAGAGAGTTTTGGATCATTTCCAATGATTGTCTTCTTCTTCTAAACTGAGCAAAAAAGAATATCAGGAGAAGATACACGAGGAAGAGGAGGAGCAGATACAGAAACTCATTTTTTTATACTGGCTTGAAGTTCTTCATCCAAGGAAGCATCTTCCCTTTGTTTTTTACCTCGAGTAAAAGGAGTTCGAGAAGTTAAGACAATACGGAAGGGTTAGAAGAAACATGGTCATCAACATAAATGGAAAGTGAAGATGTTTTATGTTTTTCTTTATATTTGGACTTATACAGATTAAGGTTTGTGATAGTAATATCATCACGATCATCAATTTGAAGAGGAATCAAAGGTGGTGTGATGCTTCAGAAGATGACGAATGTTTTGACCAAAATTGTCTAAAGGATTTTTTTAGATTTCTGAATAGTGCAAAATCGGATAAAATAACCAAAATTAGAGAAGGAATGAGATTTGGTAAGCTTATATTATAATAAAGAATAATAACTATTGAGGGAATAGCTGTAGCATCTTTAGATAGGTTAGAGGATGAAGATGCTATGGTGGATAAAAGGTAAATAGTGATTTGATTTTTGTTATTTAAGTGGTAAGTGATAAGAAGAGAATGAAGTTTATTTGAGGTGGAGTGAGAGAAGATGAATCATGGATAAAGTGTATTCGGAGAAGGAAACGTAATGATGAAAAGGTGCAGTTCTGATAGGAAAGGGTTGGCATCTTTTTAAAAAAGAAGGACTTTTTAATTTTTAGTGGTTTAAGTGTAATTGAAAGGATCATGTAGGTAAACTGTTTCACTTTTAGCCACTATAGGTAAACAGTAATCATTCCTTAATTTTGACGATAAAATGGACCAAATTACGTCTGTGTTCCACTATTTCTGCATAATCAACATATAAATAAGTCAATTTACTCTAAAATCTTGGAATTATGATACACAACTAAATGTGTAAGACTGAATTAACAAACAATCACTAAAGAGGCCCTTATTCTAGTAAATCATTGAGGTAGATTTATGCAATTTTAATCATCTCCAAGGCCTACCTATTCTTTTCAAAATGTGCTCTACTTAATGTCTTAGTAAATATGCTAGTAATTTGTTCTTCGGTAAAACAAAACGTAATTGATATATGACCTTTTTCAACATTATCTCTAAGAAAGTGATGTCTAATATCAATATTCTTAGTTATTTTCTGCTGAAAAGGATTCTTAGCCATTTTATTGGCATTTATATTGTCATAGAAAATAGAAATATAAAAAACATCTATACCAAAGTACATGAGTTGCTGCTTAATCCTTAACAACTGAACATAACAAGATGCTATAGTAACATATTCAGCCTCAGCAGTAGACAAGGCTACTGAGTTTTGTTTCCTTGTAGACCAGGTAATTAAACATGATCCAAGGAAGTATGCCATGCCTGTGGTGCTTTTCCTGTCAACCGAGTGTCCTACATAGTCAGTATCAGAGTAACCTACCAAATTGAAGTTACTACCTTTTGGGTACCATAAACCATGATCGCTGGTTCCTTTGAGATATGTCAAGATTCTTTTCACAGATTTTTGATGAAATTCTTAGGTATTTTCTTGAAATCTAGCACATAGCCCAACACTGAATACATTGTCTGGCCTACTTGCTATGAGATATAGTAATGAACCTACTATTTCCCTGTACAACTTTTGCTCCACATCAAAACCAAATTCATCCAAATAAAGTTTTGTGGCAGTGGCCATTGGAGTGCTGATCTATTTTGTCTCTTCAATGGAAAATATTTTTAGAAGTTCCTTGACATACTTCAACTGATAGATCATGGTTCTAGATTCTGCTTGTTTAATTTTCAAACCTAAGAAGAAGTTCAGCTCCCCTATCATACTCATTTCAAACTCACAACTCATGAGTTTAGAAAACTCATGAGTTATGTTCATGTTTGTAGAGCCAATGATAATGTAATCAATGTAAACTTTCACAACCAACGGATCTTTTACATTAGTTTTTATGAATAGAGTGTTGTTAATTTTACCTCTAGTGTGACCATGCTCTAGAATAAACTTTGACAATCTTTCATACCAAACTCTTGGAACTTGTTTTAGTCCCTACAAAGCCTTGTCCTGTTTATACACATGATCATGAAACTCCTTGATTTCAAATGCTGGTGGTTGTTACAGTTTCTCTTTGAGAATGCCATTCAAGAATGCACTCTTGACATCTATTTGATTGAGAATGAATTTCATATAAGCAGTAAAAGCAACAACTAATCTTGTTACTTCAATTCTTGCTACAAGAGCAAAAGTATCATCAAAATCTATGACTTCTTCTTGATTGTATCCTTGGACAACTAATCTTTCCTTATTCCTTGGAACTGTTCCATGCTCATCAACCTTATTCCTGTATACTCACTTTTTTCCAATTACTGTTGTATCTTTCGAGAGTGGAACTAAGTGCCATACTTTGCTTCTCTCAATCTGATTTAACTAATCTTGCATTCCTATGATCCAATCAGCACGAAGCAGTGCTTCAAGTATATTTTTTGGCTTAATTTATGACAATAATGCCTTGAAGACACACATGTTTCTTAATATACACCTTGTGGTGATTCTAGAAGTGAGAGCAGTGAGAAAATTCTCAATAGGATGTGATCCTTGATACTTGTAACCTTTTTGGATAAAACCTAGTGAGCTAATAGGATCAATGTTGAAATTTGAGTTGGGGTAGTTGGTGGCTCAGATCCCCTTGTCATTGTGCCTCCAAAATTTTTTCCCCCTGTTGAGGTGCCTCTATGTTTCGTAGCTCCAGTCGAATAATTAGACTGTGTAACATATTTCTCAAAGTCACTTCTTTCCTGCAGGTTAGTCACAACATAGGATTAATCAAAAAACTACATGCATGTTTTCTTTAACATTGTTTATTTTGTTGTTCAGAACCCTATAAGCCTTAATATAACGTAAATATCCTAAGAAGATCCCCTCATCACTTTTAGCATTAAATTTTCCTAAATTAGCCTTCCCATTATTATGAATAAAACATTTACAACCAAATGTTCTAAAATGAGAAATGTTTGGCTTTTTTCCTTTTAATAATTCATAGGGAATCTTCTATAGAATAAGTCAGAACATGCATCTATTTATGATATATGTTGTACTATTTATGATACATATGCATCTAGAGGTTTTTGGCAAGATTTAGAGCAAGAATCATTATTCTAGCCATATTTTCAAAAGTTTTATTCTTCCTTTCTACCACTCCATTTTTTATGGTGTTATGGGAGTGGAGAAATTATGATCTATACCATTTGCTGAACAAAATTCTAAAAATTTGACATTCTCAAATTCTGTACCATGGTTAGATCTTATAGAAATTAATGAAGTTCCCAGTTTTTTTTCACTTTTCTTGATAAAAGTTGTAAAGACATTAAAGCCATCTTCTTTAGAGGCTAGAAACAATGTCCAGGTGAATCTGTATAATCATCAACAATCACAAAAACATACCTTTTTCCACATCTGATTTAAAGTCTCATTGGTCCACAGAAGTACATATGGACCAGGTGAAGACACTTGGTAGTGCTGACATAGTTCTTTGACTTAAAAGAATATCTTACCTTCTTTCCCCTTACACAGGCACTACATAACTTTTCTTTCCTAAAATTTGTCTTCTACGATCCCAATACCATATATCTGGAAGAAAGTACGTTTAATTGTTTCAGACTTGCATACCCAAGTCTCCTATGCCAAATGAGGGGATCATTTTCCATTGCACCCAGACAAGTCAACTCTGGTCTTGGTATTTCCATTATTTCAGCTTTATATATATTTCTGGATCTCCTTGTAATGAGCATAATCTCTTTGGTGTCCATCTTCTTGACTTTGACTCCTACAAAAGTAAAAATAACTTTATTACCTTTATCACCCAGTTGTAAAATGATCAACAAGTTTTGCTTCATTCCTTCTACAAGATAGAAATCTTCCAATGATCTTGACCCAGATGAGCCAATTTTTTTAGCTCCAATAATGATTCCCTCTTTACCATCACCAAAAGAAACTCCTTCAGTTATTTTGGAGAGTGAAAGGAATATTTTCTTGTCACCAGTCTTATCTCTTGAACAAGCACTATCTAGGTACCAATGTTTTTTGTTTCCTTTCAACTTATCTCGCAAGATATCAATGGTTAGACTTAGGAGCCCAGACAAGCCTAGTTTTTTTTTTATTAGTAAATGGATGAATTAAATTTCTTCTAGTCCATGCTGGCAATATGTAATGTGACATGTTTCTCTGATATGGACTAATTTTTTTCTTTTTGGTATGGTAAAATCTATTTGCCAGGTTTTGACTGTTAGATCTAATTTTAGAAACCACTAGGCATTCAGTGGTTGGATGTCCAAGGTTACCACAGATGTAACATAAATCTTTAGGATGAATCAAAACCATTGTGGAAACCTAAACTTTCATTTTCCTTGTGATTTATTCGCTCAACTTTTAAACAATTCTTGACGAATTTGTCCACCTATTAGCTCTTTCGAGACCAAGTTTTAGTTTAGAGACTTCTTGACTCATTTTATTTGCCATGTCTGTTGCATTACTACACTCTTGTTTGTAATTCTCTAATTTAAGTTCAGCACTTTCTTGTTCTTTACTCATGGCCTTTTTACTATTTTCAATTAGTGTCAATATTAGGACTTTAGCTTAAGATTATTATTGGAAGAATCAAGTTCTTAAACCAGTTTCTTGAGAGTGAAATTTTCTTTTCCAACTGTATCCTTGCAATCTTTTAAATAAATGAGATCAAATTTAAGACTTGCAAGACTTTTGAACAACCCATACCTATCAAAAGTTAATTCTTAGAAATCATCAGTTAGTGCACTTGTCAAGGAAACTAGTTTAGATTCAGAAAATAGATGCAGCTTTTTTTTTAAGTTCAAGTATACTTACTTCAGAAGCATAACTTCTTCTTCTAAGTCTGAATTTCCAAGAGCCATGAATGCATTTTAATCAACTTTATCATCATCTGAATCAGATCCCCATGCTGCAATTATTGCATATTCTTCCGTATCCTTCCTTTTGACCATTTCTTTCGGTTCTTTTTTAGCCCTTTCCTTTCTCCATTCTACTTCCCTGATAGGACAATCTCTAATCTGATGATCAGTCTTACCACATTTGTAGCATCTATTTGGATTGTCATTTGAATATTTCTTGCTACCTGTTCCTTTCTTCATTTTGAAGAATTTGCTGAATTTCTTAGTGAGGAAGTCAACTTGTTCCTTGTCAAGTTCAATTTCTTCATCACTATCAGAAGCCTTCAAATCATGATTTTCTCAAGAGATGCTTGTTCTTTGGTTCCATCAACTTCCATTTCATAGGTCCTCAAATTCCCTACCAGTTCATCTAGGGTCGTACTTGTGAGATCTTTATTTACCTCCCTAATTCCAGTTACCTTAAATTCCATTTTGATTTTGGTAGTACCCTTACTACCTTTTTAACTTATTCCTCCTCAGTGATGGCTTTTCCCAGGGATGTTGGTTCATTCGTTAAGGCAGTAAGCCTTGTCATCATCTCATGCAAGGGTTCATTTTCCTTTATCTTAAATGCCTCATAAGTAGTAAAAGGAAGAGAAATTCTAAATTTTCTTACCTAAGAGGTACCTTCATGTGCATTTACCAGTGCATCCTAAAGTTGATTAGCAGCGGTGCAGGTTGACATTCAATTATATTCATCTGGTCCCAATCCACAAACTAAGATGATCTTAGCCTTAACATTTTTATTTAATGCCACTAAGTAATAAGCAGTAAATTTACTCCTTACTTTCTTGACTGGTTCACCATCAACCAACTTTATTAGATTACTAGGACCATATTAATCCTATCCTATAATTCGTAGTCTTCACCTTGGATGAACATCTCCATCCTAGATTTCCTCCAGATAAAGTGAGAGCAATCAAAGAGTGGAGGTCTAGTAGTTGTCTGACCTTCACTGTGACAAGTAGGAGGTGCGGAATTTACCATTGTAATATTTTCTTAGGTTCTACCCTTATTTAAGATAACCTCGCTATGATACCATTTGATAGAGTGCGTGACCTATTGATTTTAATAGTACACTTTACTGGTTGCCTATCTATTGAACAAGAAAGCTAATATGGTTCACTAAAACAAATGTTGAACAAAGTATTTTACATGAAAAACACCCGGATCAAGAAAGGTGTCGAAAAACATGATATATACTTCTACAGGATTTAACCCCAACTCTATTATAACTCTTGAGCCTCAGCAATCAACTAAATATATGACTTTCTGTAATCTAGGAATTAAAACTGCTAACTCCTATTTCTATAAAAACACAAATCTTCCCAAGATAAGTGTCCCCAAGTCTTTGAGTTCCCAAACTTGAAGACACAACTCCTAACTTAGTTTATACTTCACTGAGACTAGAACAAAAGAATCATTACAACTCAAAGAACTAACCTGCTACAAAGTCTACGACATTCCAAGTAAAGGACCAGGTTCTTCTATAAGTTATGTGAACTGATTTGCTGATTGATGATTTGCTTTATCAGTGCATGAGTGAAACGTTGAATGTCATAAATTGTATTTTATCCAACTCCTTGATGTGTTCTTTAGTTGAGATACTCTTCTATCTTCAATAGGGCTCCCAGGTTGTTTCACTCTTTGTTGCTGTTGTCTCTCACCTAGACTTAATATATCTCTTTTACTTTATGTCTTAGTCTTGCTGGACTCCTTGATCAATTCAAACTCTAAGTGTTGCGCTTATCTTCTTCTCAATCTTCTTATTGTATGTGATAAGTATTAGCAATAATTTTGAGCATCCTTGCTTATCCACTTTTGTCTTAATGCTTGTCAGCCTTACATAAACTTCAATATGCAGTATATTTGAGCAACAATAACTTCTCCTTCTTCATATGTATGGAAAATCTTGCACAACATATTTCATTCCCTAAAATTCCCTAATAGGTATCCTAATACGAACTAGGGCCTGGCCGTGACGAGAATTTCATGCCAACTAAGTTCAAATATGACATCCTTAACCTTACCTCAAGTTCATAATAAAATGAAAACTTCTAGAAGCCAATCAATAGAATAAGATAAATATGAAATTCAATAAATGTAGGAGTCCAAACAAACTTCATAATAATATCCCAACACTTCCCAAAAAATCTTCTAATTCAAAGAATACCAGCTAAGTTGGTACATGCCCCAAACTATAACAAAATGATTCCAAAAGTACTAAAATAAAAATAAATCTAAGATAGACCAGGTATTTCGAAGCATGGAGGGATCACCACTTCAACCGCTAAATAACGGGAGTACCAAATCACCTAACACTGTGTAGGGTCACAAGAAAAGCCCTCAAAATATACATCATAAAATAGAGTAGCATTCGGTGATGGTCAGTACAACGAGTACTAGCATGCAACCCAAAGATAGTGATAAACTATATGCATTTACCAAAAAACCAGTCATAAATCACATGCACAACAATTATATGTAAAGGGCGACAAGATAGGGGAAAGGGTCATGTAACATGATAGTTTAAAAACATAATCCCAAACTGTGCAGCTTATTCTGACCTAAAGGCATTCACAGGCTATATTGGTTTATCTCCCTGCCGAAAGATCCCCAGCCCCAGTCCATTTAAGCAGCATGTATCAGAGAATATACTAAAGCCTCCAATAGTTAATTATCCTCCCAAAATATACTATACAAAATCTAACAAAGTTTCCATAGACCCCCAAGGTCAGCAAACATAGTTTCCAGTATTGGTCTCCCTGGGAATACACTTTCTCTGTGAGCTACACAATTCCCTTTAATCCCAAATTAAAAAACATTTTTCATATACCATTTACCAATAACTAAGGAGTCTTCTATTAAGTCATTTCTAAATTGGTATCTTTAAACAAATATACTTGCAATATATTTTAATGATGCCAAACCATAACCATTTTACCAATGTGTCTATATTTCATTTAAAACTCAAAACCATATCCCCCAAAGTCATTCCAAAACTTTTTTAGATTATTACCATTTAGTGCAATGCAATATTTCAAAAATTAAGATATATCTTGTAGAATCCTTGTTTAAAGTGAAATTAGCTATGTGGATTGAGGTTTA
Source organism: Capsicum chinense (assembly GCA_026120095.1). Classification (NCBI taxonomy): domain Eukaryota; kingdom Viridiplantae; phylum Streptophyta; class Magnoliopsida; order Solanales; family Solanaceae; genus Capsicum; species Capsicum chinense. The sequence continues at coordinate 70,240,971 of JAPEIP010000006.1, read as the reverse complement.
TGTCAATAACATCACACAAAATCCATGAACACAGTGAAAACCAAATTCCTAATTCCACTATTACTATGTAATAACCTAAAATTTGATAAAACATGTTAAATTTATAATTTTATATGATTTTACTATTTTACCCTTTCCCATAATTGCATTATGATATTTTTGGTGTATGGGAGTTATTGATAAAATTTTGAATGCATTTTGGTACGTTTTGTTCAGTATTGTAGTTTTTGGAGGTTTAAGAACCTTATTTTAAACTTCTATGGTTAACTTATGATCCATTTGATGGATGGCTGAACGAACTACTCCAGCATATCTAGAACCTCTATTTTAGGACGGTAACTAGATTGGTGTGGTTTTGTGGTTTTTAATAGTCATTTCGATCCTCCACTTAGAAAATTGTGATTTTGGATTTTGGGTCAACTTTTTGAAAATGACATTTTTTTTGAAATTCTAATAACATCATTAAGTCTGCGGTGTCGAATATACTGTGGTTACACAGTTTTTCTGCCTATATCATACTCTGAATGAATCTTGGATACCCCATCGAAGTTTGTTGTGGGAAATTAAAATCTGGTGCAGCTGGGTGCTAGCTCAAATTGATAAACAAAGGGTAAAACTTATTTGAGGATCCCAACTTAAGCTTTAAATACTTCGTAATTAAGTGCAAGTATAAATAGCCCCTTTTTGCCAGATTTTTCTCATTCTTTCACTTTGCTTCTTGAGAGTTAATCCCTAAAATCGTATGAGAGCTTAAAGTGAAGCTTGTAGGTACTTGGAAAGCAGGATTAATGTCTATTTCTTGATTGTTTTTTTACAGATTTATAGTGAGATCTTATCCTTTTCTTACTTTAATTCTTGATTTAATTTCACAAAACCCCAAAAACTAGATTACTTTATTTATTCTCAAATTTCTCTCCTTTTCATTTGATTCCTAATGCTATACTTACTAATTTTCATCAATTTAACCTTCAAAATAACTTCGATTCCTTATTTTAACACAAATTTCAAAGATTTTACCTAGTAAAGCTGAAAATGATTTTTCTTCCATTTGGACCTTGTTTTTTACTACATTTGATTTGTATTTTCAATTGTATTTTTCTAAAAGTATGTGGAACACATTTTAAAAGTAAAGTTACAATTTTACCCTTCTTTTTTGAAAATCCATTTCGGAGTCTATTTTGATCCCAAAAAAAAGTAGGCAATATGGTTAACGTTGGCTTTGTTTTGATGTGTAGATTAAATATATTTTTTTTAGTTGATTTTGGGATCGTTCGTGATGAGTAGGACTTTTGGATCAAAGTGTAGTAGAATAATTTTGTTCTTCGAGGTAGGTTATGCCTTAACTTTTCAAACTGGGATGGGTAGTTAATTTGTATACCAAAAAACAAATTAAGGGTGGAAACTAATAATGAACTATTGCTATGCATATGTTGTTCCTATGTGGGGGCCTAATTGTGATGTAACTGTTGAATTTGTTATATCATGTGATTTGTGTGACCGCAAAGGGTTGTAATACCCCGTGTATGTACCCCGGACGCTATACATTGCTCATAATCCTGAAGGACGACAAAATAACCCATGATTGGTACCTGGTGAAATCACGAAATTGAAATACTATAATAATGCAGAAATTAGGAAAAATTGCCATAATGTTCAAAACTAAAATCAAAATACTAAACACTAAAAATCAATACTGAAATTTGAACATCTGCCTATAAATACTCTAGTCTGAAAGCCTCTAACTTTCTGAAGGTGGAGTTGATGGTACAAGTCCACAACTAACTCCAACTACTGAAAAATAAAAATAATGAAATAACTCTATTCTCATAGTATAAGGACTCACCACTAAATCTGTTGCTGATAATTTGGGCTGCTAAGTGCGGTCAGGAGCCCATACGTCTAAACCTATTCTATAATACATCATAGGGCAATAGAAAGGTATGCATCAGTACTTTGAATGTACTGGTATGCTAAGTGAGGTAAGGATGAATGCATTAGTTCATATGCATGAACAATAACTAAGTAAGTGGCATGAATATAAGTGAATGAGAATACATGTATATCTGAAACTACTATAAATATTGATTATGCAATGATATGCACATAACTATGCATGTTATAACCAATATCTTGTTAACAATGCGTACTGAATATTGATAAATTAATGATTGATATCTGAATTTACTAATATTATATTACTGTATACTGAGTGACTGTTTATGATAGTCCTTATTCAGTAGAACTAAACTGAGTTCTGTACTGAGCTGGGGGACTATATCTGATAGTCCAGATTCTGAAACTGAACTAAGATTTTATAGTGAGTCTACAACTGAAATTGTGAGAGTGTTAATCTAACCGACATACCTCGTGTATGACTAAGTTGGGTTACAACCTATGACCCCAGTTCGAAAGGTGTTAGCACCTTACTAAGGGATACTAATAATGGATACGAGTTAACCCTCTCTGATAGGAAGCTCTTTTATCAACCCTCGCTGGCACAAAAACTAGTACGAGATGTATAAACCCTAGACTGGCTGGAAGACATCTCTCTGTATCATAGGGATTTCTAATAAGGGTCAAACACTTTACTGATAAGAATGCCACTATCCTTGGGTTTGCTCGGTGCTAAATACTACTCTGAACTGAATAGACACTGAAATGATTTCTAAAATATACTAGCCTTGAATTAACTTGTACTCATCGTACTATCCAACTAAACTGAACTGAGTTAACTAAGTTCTATTGAATGACTGAGTATGCTTAATTCTGTTAACTGACTGAATATGCTGAGTTATGAAACTTTTTGAGTTCTACTGGATGTGACATTACTGAGACTATTCTAAAACTACTATATATCTAGGTAAATACCAAGATTGTCGGGTATTAAATACCCCTAGGACTCGATAGCATAAATTGTAAATAATAGCACAAACTTGAAAACATGGTAACTAGTTACTTTACCACCATTCATTCGTTGAGGCATTATAACAAATGCTTACATGGAATGAACTTGTATACATGCTAACATGATATAATTTCATCACTCATCTCACATGAACAATTCATAAAACACTTGGGGAGCACAATCTATGAACATAATAATAAAAAACATTCAGACATCATGATTACCAGTCTCAACTTATAAATTCATAGGTTTTTTAACATAAAACCACATAGCATTACATGGATAAATTAATTTACATAAAATTTGAATTAAATCATGGATTAGAAACCCCAAAGAACATTATAATCATGAATACAATCAATTCAACATGAAACTCATAGAAGAAATCAACTTGTAATTTAAAAAGGATTGTTGAACTCCAAGGGTGGAAGGAAATCCTTTGATGAACACCTGACATACCTGATTGTTAGTTACCTTAAAGTTTTGGAGAATTTCTTGAAGCTCGAATATGGAATCAAAAGCCCCAGGGTTTGTTTTTATAGAGAAAGTGATTTTTTTCCCATGGTTGAATACGGGTGAAAATAAACCAATTACCCCCTAGATATTGGCTATTAATGCCTGAAAATTATTTCCAAAAACACGTATAACGATGCATCGCATCGATGCCATCAATGTGATGACCAACGTACCATGTTGAGTTCACATTAGTTCACTAGAATTGCACTGAGAGCTGGGAAAAAACATAGCATTGACGCAATGGGTGATGTCACACATCGAGATCACATCAACCCACTATTTTGGTCACATGAATATAATTTAAACAAGGTCCAAAAAATCTAAAACTCACTCAGAGTGACCTATTGCTCACCTTATCATGATTCAATCCAAGGATAGACACTTTAAGGTCATAAGGGTCGTAGAATAGGATCGCCAAATTATGAAGGCTAAAAGAATTTTAAGTATCGCCAAATTATGAAGGCTAAAAGAATTTTAAGTATAAGATTTTGCAGGGTTTTATAATATCTCCCCCTTGGAACATTCATTCCGATTGCGACTGACTAAGTTGAGAATACTGATAGACTGAATTTATACATACTGAACAGGCACATTTGAGGCATAATTATATGATTGAAAATACTAATATACAGAGTTATCATAATGACATACATAATTGAAGCATGACTGAGTTCTGAAGATATGATACATCAATGAGTTATTTTATAAAGGTATGCATGATATGAGAATGCCATGCAACTCATTGATACAGAGTTGCAAAGGTAATCTGAGCATGGAACTAAATGAATTCATGGAAAACTATTACCTTGAGTTGAGTCTGAGTTTGAAAAAAGAGGTGAGGATACTTGGACTGCATATCTTCTTCTGCTTCCCAAGTAGCTTTCTCAATGGACTGATTCTGCCAAAGAACTTTGACTAAACGAACTTCTTTGATCCTCAGTCTATGAACCTGATGATCAAGAATTTCGACTGGGATCTATTTATAAGAGAGGTTGTTCTGAACATCTATACCCTCTATAGGGACTACAACTATTGGGTCACGTATGCACTTCTTTAGTAAGTAGATATGAAACATAGGGTGCACTAAAGTTAAGTATGAAGGCAACTTAAACTCCTTAGATACCTTTCCAAAATGATTGAGAATTCGGTAAGGACTGACATATTGGGAACTAATATTTCCCTTCATTCCAAACCTCTTCGCTACATTCATAGGATATATTTTCAAATACACATAATCCCCTATCTCAAACTCAAGATCCTTTCTCCGCACATCTTTATACAATTTCTTAAGCCTTTCACGGATCAACTGAACTTTTTCTAAGGTATCAAATACCAATTTAGGCCCTTCCATTGTGGCCTCACCTACTTTGAACCAACCAATAGGAGATCTACATATCCTCTCAGTGAGTGCCTCAAATGGAGCCATCTGAATATTGGAATAATAACTGTTATTTTATGCAAACTCAATCAAAGGTAAGTGGTAATCCCTACTACCCTTAAAGTCAATGGTACACGCCTTTACATATCTGTAAAAGTATCAATGGTCCTTTCTACTTGACCATCTGTTTGAGGGTAAAAAGTTGTATTGAGGTGAACATGGAAAACAATACCCTTTTGGAAAGATTTCTAGAAATGAGAGGTAAAATGGGTACCTCTATCTAATATAATGGACAATGGGACTCTGTGTAATCTGACCAACACTCAAACATAGAGTTTGGTATAATCCTTGACTGAATAAGAGGTATGAAATGGTATGAAGTAAGCTTAGTTGGTTATCCTATCTACAATAACCCAAATAGGATTGTACTGATGATGAGTATGAGTTAAACCCATCACGAAGTCCATATTCACTTTCTCCAACTTCTACTTAGGAATATCGAACTCCTACATGGAACCACTAGATTCTAGTGCCCAATCTTAACCTTCTGACACGTAGAGCACTTAGCCAAAAACTTTGCAATGTCCCTCTACATCCCACTCCACCTATAGATCTCCCTCAAATCACGGTACATCTTAGTAACCCCAAGATAAATATAGTAATGTGCACCATGAGCTTTTTTAAGAATTCGTTGTCTCAAGTTATCTACACCTGGTACGTATAGCCGACCCTTGCAACACAACACATTATCTCTCCCTTGGGAGAAAATATCTACTTTCTAATCTTTGATGGACTTTTTCAACTTGACTAGACTGGGATATCTCTCCTTCTTTTCCTCAATTTACTACCCTCTGCTAAATCGATTATCAAGACACCTATTCGGGTAAGCTGAAGAACTTCCTGGACTAAGTTATTCTTACCATCCTCCTCGTGAGCAACACTACCCATAAATATTCTAATAAGAGCATCAGCCACTATATTGGCCTTGCCTGGATTGTACAAAATACTCATGTTGTAGTCTTTTAACAACTCTAAACACTTGCTCTGGTGTAGGTTTAGAGATATTTGAGAGAACACATACTGAAGGCTCTTATGGTCTGTGAATAAATCTACATGTACCTTATACAAATAATGCCTTCAAATCTGTAAAGAAAATACAACAGCTGCTAACTCAAGATCATGAGTTGGATAATTCTTTTCACGGGGCTTAAGTTGTCTAGAGGCATATACTATGACTTTACTACTCTGCATCAAAACTCACCCCAAACTAACTCTCAAAGTGTGACAGTATACCACAAACCCGTCGAAACCATCCGATAAAGTCAAAACTGGGTATGTAGTGAGTCGAGTCTTAAACTCCTAAAAACTCTTCTCACAAGAATCTATTAACTGGAACTTGACTTTCTTCTGAGTTAATCTGGACAAGGGGGATGTAATGAACAAAAATCCTTTAACAAACCATCGGTATTGGCCAACCAAACCCAAGAACATCCTAATATCTGATGGAGAGATAAGTCTAGAATAGTTTCTCACTGCTTTAGTCTTTTAAGAATCCACTCTAATTTCATCACCAAAAACTATATGGCCAAGGAAAGCTACTGACCATAGCCAAAATTTAAACTTACTGAATTTGTCGAACAACTGATGAGTTATGAGAGTTTGTAACACTATTCTTAAATAGTCTGTATGATCATGTTCACTGTGAGAGTAGACAAGAGTGTCATCAATGAAGACTATGACAAACATCTCCATGTACCACTTGAATAGGAGATTCATTAAGTCTTTAAAGGTTGCAGCATTTGTAAGATCAAATGACATGACAAAGAATTCAAAGTGACCATACCGAGTTTTAAAAGCTATTTTTTATATGTCACATTCTCTAACTCTGAGTTGGTGATAGACTTATTCGAGGTATATCTTAAAAAAGTAGATGGCACCCTAAATTTGGTCAAAAAGTCATCGTTTATGGGAAGTGGATACTTGTTTTTTGTCGTGACTTTATTTAACTGAAGGTAGTCAATAAACATTCTAAGAGAATCGTATTTCTTATGCGCAAATAGAACTGGTGCAGCCCAAGGAGATACACTGGGTCTGATGAATCCTTTATCCAAAATATTTATCAAATGTTCTTTTAACTTTTTAAGTTCTGTTGGGCCATTGTGTATGGTGGAATAAAGATATGCTAAGTATTTGGAAAAAGGTCTACTCTGAAGTCAATTTCCCTCTCGGGAGAGACTCTTAAAAGATCTTCGAGAAACACACCTGAGAATTCACATGCTACTGGAACAGATACAAGATTAGGGGTTTTTGAACTAGAGTCTTGAACTTGAATGAGATGATAGACACATTTGTTAGATATCATTTTTCTCTCCCTAAGGTAAGAAATAAAATGACCTTTAAGTACTAAAGTACTACCCCTCTATTCAAGGTTAGGTTTATTTGGAAACTAAAAATAGAAAACTATATTTTTGAAGTCAACTAAATCATAGCATGAATTACGCTAATCGATGTCGAGAATCATATCAAAATTGGTTATCTCTAATTCTACTAGGTTTGTTGAAGTAAATCTCTAAGATACCATAATCGGATGGTTTTTGTATACCAATTAGGCTATGGTAGATTTACTTAATGTGGTAGATACTAAGAAAGATCTTCTTGTATTTCGGGCTTGACTTTGAAACCAACAATTATATAAGGTGTTAAAAATGAAAGAAAGCTCCTGAATCTAGTAAAGCATAAATGTACAAATGATCAACTTGTAAAGTACCAGTGAACACTCTATAAAAACTTTCCTGATCATGTTAGTACTGAAGTGTATAAATTCTATTTGGGCATTGCCCACTGGTGGAACTAGAAGTGGCACCCTGCTAATTTAGGCCGTCGAACTGAGCTGAAGGACGATTATGCTAAATCTCTGTGAACCGACCTGAGGAAACTCCCTGACCCCGTGTCCTGGCTTACCACATCCAAAAAAAATATTAATGCCACCCCTATAGATACCCTGTTGGTTTCTGCCATACATCTGGCAAAAGGGATTTGTTTGGGCACTACTAACACTACCCTGGGGCTTAGGTCCTGGTGCCTTATCTTTATTGTTGTCTCTAAATTATTGCAATGGAGCACTGGATAAGGATGGAGTTACATCATAAGATTTTAGGCAGAACTGAGAACGGCTTCCACCCTCTAAATTAGGCTGAGTAAAGTTGAAGCTACCTATTCTAGATCTCTTGTTCTCTCTCTCCTTCTCCTTATTCTTAGTCTATTCTATCTGCTGAGCATAGACCATAAGCCTGGATATGTCGATCTTATTAATCAGCATTGTGGTCCTGCATTCCTTGACAATACTGTTGACACACCAGACACAAACTTACTCATCTTAGATCTGCTATATGCTACCACATGAGAAGCATATCTGGCCAAATGAGTAAACTTGAGGGAATATTCTTTCACTGTCATGTTGCCCTACTTAAGATTAATGAACTCCAAAACCTTTTCTTCCCTCAACTCAGTAGGAAGAACATATCCATAATACCATTGAAAAATTTCTCCCATTCTACGAGTCCTACATCGGCGGCCCTCTCTACATTCCACTACTTTAACCATGAGTGAACCATATCCTAAAACTGATATATGGCCAAATCCACACTTTAACTACCTCTCACCCCTATTATATCTTTAACTTTCTGCAGTTGTTCAATTAATTCCTATGGGTTCTCATCCGACTTAGACCCGGTAAAGGCTGGAGGGTTCATTAGGTGAAGTTCCAAATCCTAGCAGCAGTAGTATTGGACATGAGGTTGGCTAAAATAGTAGCTGGTCATTCATTCTGGGCATCCACAGAATGAGCTAGAGTAGTGAAAGCATCTCTAAATTCTATGTGGGAAACAGACTCGTCTAGTGGATCTGGCTGGACAGGCGGAGGTGCTGGCTGATTTTCTGTTCTCCTTCTATTTTTTTTGGGAGGCATTTCTATAAACAAAAGTAATAAAAGGAATATACTAAGTTTTAAACTTGAGCTCATTCTTACTTGCAGAATATGATTACTAAAAGAAGGAAAACTTTAACTAAAATTCCTCATAGCCCCTTGTTCATAAGTGTGGCATGCTACACACATATGCACAAGACTCTACTATATATGGGCTTCCAGATTTCGTAGAACTTTTTTTTAACCTTAGGCTCTAATACAAAGTTTCTAAATCCTCGAGTCCATACCTTGGATGCTATATGGTGCTCATAATCCCAAAGGACCATAAGCTAACCCATGACAGGTACCTATTGAAATCACCAAATAGTATAACTATAATAATGCAGAAATTAGGTAGAAATTGCCTTAAGATTAAAAACTAAATCAAAACACTAAATACAAAAAATCAATACTGAAATCTGAACATCTGCCTATAAATAATCTAGTTTGAAAGGCTCTAACTGTCTGAAGATGGAGTTGATGGGATAAGTCCCCAACTAACTCCAACTATTGAAGTACTGATAACTAAAAATAATGAAATAACAACTCTATCCTCAAACTATGAGGACTATCCGCTAAATCTGTTACTGATAATATGGGATGCTATGTTTGGTCAGGAGACCGTGCATCTAAACTTATGATATAATACATCATAGCATAAAAGAAAGGTATGTGTCAGTTCTTTGAATATATTGGTATGCTAAGTGAGGTAAGGTTGAATGCATGGGTTCATATGCATGAACAATAACTGACTGAGTGGTATGAATATAACTAAATGAGAATACATGTATATCTGAAACTACTATAAATATTGATCAGCCAATGATATGCACATAACTATACATGCTAGAACTGAGATCATGTTAGCATTGGGTACTAAATTCGTATAATTAAATGACTGATATCTGAGTTTACTGATACATAATTACTGTATACTTAGTGACTATTTCTGACAGTTCTAATTCTGTAGAACTAAACTAAACTTTTTACTCTACTGGGTAACTGTATTTGACGGTCCTGATTCTAAGACTGGACTGAGATTATATATTGAGTCTGAATCTAAAACTATGGAAGTATTAATCTAACTGAGAGTCTGAATCTAAAACTATGGAAGTATTAATCTAACTGAAATACCCCGAGTATAACTGAGTTGGGGTATAACCTATGACCCCAGTTGGAAGGGTATTAGCACCTTGCCAAGAGATACTAACAATGTCTATGAGTTAATCCTCTCTAACAAAAAACTCTTTCTTCAACCCTCGCTGGCAGAAAACTCGTACAAAATGTATCAACCCTACATTTGGAAGAAGACATCTTAACCTATGTTGGCTACGTAGTTTGATAATGTAGGGATTGCTATAAAGGATTAAACCTTTTACTAACAGAAAGGCCCATATCCCTGGGTTCGCTCGGTGATGATTCCTACTCCTAACTAAATTGACACTGAATTAATTTCTAGACTGTACTAGGCTTGACTGTAGAGTTACTAATCTTACTGTCCAACTGAACCAAACTGAGTTCACTTATTTCTATTGACTGACTGAGTATGCTAAATTATTTTGAGTGACTGAATACGCTGATTTCTGTAACTGTCTGATTACTATTAAATGACATTACTGAGACTATTCTAAAACTACTATAAATCTAGGCAAACATCTAGATTGTCATGTATTAAATACCCCTAGGACTCGATAGAATAAATTTTAAAACATAGCACAACCCTGAAAATATGATAGCTGGTTATTATTCCACCATTCATTCATTGAGGAATTTTAACAAACATTTGCATGGAATGAACTTTTATACATGCTAACATGATATGATTTCATTGCTCATCTCACATGAAAAATTCATCAAACACTTGGGGAGCACAATCTATGCCCATAATAATGAACAACATGTATGAATCAAGATTACCAGTCTCAACTTACAGCCTGTTTGGATGGTGGTTTCCCATGATATGGTATGGTTTGGTTACCACGGGAGCCATGTTTATTTCCATGGTTTTCTAAAAATGGTTGTATGGTATGTTACTATTCCATGGTTTGATAACCATGGAATGAAGCAATTTATTGAACAACCAAATTGGTGGTGTGCCATGGTTTTCATTTTTTTTCCACTATACCCTTATATAATTTTCTTTAATCCTACTTTATCCTCATCAACAAAATACATGCTAAGACTACACATTTGTTAACAGGATTAAAGATTGAAATCCTTCCTGTTAGCAATATAAAAATTCAAAAAGAGCGAAAAATGATCACAGTTATTTAGTAGTAGTAGTTTTTAATGCTAATAAAAACTCAATTCGATAAAAAAACTGAATTAATTTGCGTTCGTCAAACCTTTTTTTAGAAAATACCTTTGTGAATTTGTCATCCTAAAAGGATCATTGGGTAGGTATGAGAAGCATCAAGAAAGAAAGGACAACTGGTTACGCTAGCACTGATATGGATAAAAGAGTTGATATCTCAAATGTATTACAATTAGGGACATTTTAGTAAATTTAGCTATTACCATACCGTACCATAGCATCAAACCAAAAAAAAATCTATTATTAAACCAAAGTGAATGATATAGTCCATCCAAACATGGACTATACCATACCATACCATACTACATCATACCATACATTATGAAACCATGGCAAACCACTATCCAAATAGACTGTTACAAATTCAAGGGGATTTTAACATAAATCCATATTCCATTACATACGTAAATTAATTTACATGAAAATTGAATTAACTCATGGATTAGAAACCCCCAAAGAACATTATAATCATAAATACAATCAATTTCGCATGAAACTCATAGAAGAAATCAACTTGTAATTTAAAAAAGATTCTTGAACTCCAAGGGTGGAAGGAAATCGTTGGCCGAACACCTAACATACCGGATTGTTAATTCTCTCAAAGTTGTGGAGAATTTCTTGAAGCTTGAGTCTGAAATCAAAAGCCCTAGGGTTTATTCTTAAGATAAATTTGAGAGAAAGTGAGTGTTTTAATCCTAGTAATGATTTAATCCTGTGTTTTGTCGCCTGAATATGGGTGGAAAATGACCTAATTACCTCTCTATATATGTTCTTGTAATGACTGAAAACATGCCCAGCAATGTGCATACCGACATATTGCATTGATGGCATCAATGCGATAATAACAAGTTGCGTTGAGTTTGAGTTTTTCTCTGGAATTTCACTGAGAGCTGGGGAAATATTATTCATCAACATGATGCAGCGAAATAGCTTTGACCCACTATTTTGGTCTCCTGAATATGATTCAAATGAGGTCTGAAAAATTCAAAACTCACCTAAAGTGACCTATTAACTCACCTGATCATAAATCAATATAATGATCGATAATTTAAGGTCATAAGGATCATAGAATAGGATCTCCAACTTATGAACGATAAAATAATTCTAAGTATAAACACTTAGCTGAAATTTCTAAGTGTGGGACCTCTTTTCAAGCTTTAACCACTTAGTTAATCTTAGAATTTTGCGGGGTCTTACAGGGGTCTTATGTGATGTTTATAGCTTGGAATACATGCGAATAAATGTATTGTGCTATTAGAAATGCCAATTTTGGTATCTTCGGCATATTGTGAGTTATGCATACTTTGTTGGCATATGAATCATGTAGAAAAAATCATGTTTAGTGGAAATAGTGAGTAGATAATGGCTTACATAGTTGGGGAATTCTAATGTTGTGGTTGGTTGTGGGAATACATCATATGAATATTTTGTAGAAATACAAAATGTTGATTGGTTGCGGAAATACTCATTTGGAATGGTTCTGAACATTGCATTATCATTATCATGCAATCATCCAAATATTTTCACTTGTTTGTTTTATTGCTTTATATTTACTTTTTGTCATTTATGTGCACTTGATTTGTTTCTTATGTTATGTGTGTGCTTAGGAAATACTGGAAATATTAGATACATTGGTAAAACTTAAATTACTAGATATATGGGAATCTTGGAAAATAATAAATATTGATATCTGATATTGGATAATATGAACCTTGTCGAAGAATTATGCTGAAGAATACACGATGATAGTGGTTCAACCTCACGGCATTGGGCCAACCTCGTGTATCATCATTATCTTATACATTGCATTTGCTTTATTATGTTTGGATTGTCATATTGACTTTATATATATATAATTTCTCTATATCCTTTTATTTATACTTGACCATTTGTATATACATGTTCTTATATATTTCTACTTGTCGTGATATAATGTAAACTTATGCTCTTCATAGTGTGTTGTTGGTCTAATTGTGATATATTAAAATTGTTAGTACAAGCGGTGTAGGTTACCATTTGGGACATTTTATGTTTACAGTTAACATGCCCTTAGTGTTTATTTTGTATGATTTATTTTTTACTTTGCTTGGTAGGTTAATGATACCTACTGAATACAAGTGGATCGTACTCGCTTCTATCAGGGCCTTTTGTTGTAGCTTCAGATTTGGTTACACTATACTGTAACGACCCGAGGATGCACCTTAATTATACATAGTGCTTGCAACCCCAAAGAACCATAAGCTAACCCATGAATAATATCTGTGGTAAGCACTGAACAACAATACTTAAATATATGTGGAATAATGGGCTAAAATGCCATAAGGTTAAAATATCTAAAATTTTGATAAAAGATAACATCTGCAAAACTGAATACTGTCTGAAAATCTAGTTTGAGAAGCCTCTTACTGAATCTTTCTGAAAGTGGAGTTGATGGGACAATCCCCCAACTAACTCCATCTACCAAAATAGTGCTAAGCTGAAGTACTAAAATAAAACGTATATCCTTGATAGATCAAGAATCGATACTATATCTGCTGCTACTAGCTGAATTTTGTTAAGCGCAGTCAGGATCCTGAGCGTCTGAACCTATTATACGAAACATCATAGCATAAAAAATGGGTATGCGATCTGTATGTGGGAATGTACTGGTATGCTAAATGAGGTAAGGCTGAATGCATGGGTTCATATACATGAACAATAACTAACTAAATGATATGCAAAAGCTGGATTAGCATACATGGAGGATCTGTAACTACTGAACTTAATGTTCATACTGGGACTGAGTATAGTGGAACTGAATCTGATAACTAATAAATGAATATACTCATAATTTGTGTTATTGGTAACTGAGTGATAGTATCTGATAGTCCTGATTCTGTAGAATTGAACTGAGTTCTATTATGAAGACAGGCTGAAACTAAATTTACGGGGGGTAATTATCTAAACGACATGCACTAAATCTGAACTGATAATAAAGTGGGTGTCCAATCTGTAACCCCAATTAGAAGGGTGTTAGTACTATGCCATAGCTAAAGACAAGCTGGAGAGTAACCCTCTACTGGTAGGTTCCCTAAAGGAGAACGATTGTTCCCATTATTGGTTGGTAAAGAACCTCATCAACCATCAACTGGCATGTGTAATGTCTCCACCTACGCTGGCTACGTAGTTTAAGAATGCAAGGATTGCTTCTAAGGATAGCACCCTCTGCTAGTAGTTGAGCCCCCATCCTTGGGTTCACTTGGTGCGGAATCCTACTCCCAACTGAAAGACACTGAACTATTAAACTGGTCTTAACTAGACTAAATTCACTGAAATTACTGAGTTTTTCTAATATTTGTAACTGAATGAATTCTACTGAGTTTTGTAATGGACTGAGACTACTACTAATCGTGATATGACTGATACTGCTCTATAACTAACACTGACTCTAAATAAAAAACTAAGTTTTTGGGTATTAAATGCCCTCAAGACTCAATAGCCTGCAAAGTAAAGAAAGGCATAATCTTGAATAACATAACAATGTTCACTTGGTCATAATTCATTCATAGAGACATTCCATCAAACACTTGTAATGCATTAACTTATACATAAATAGAGAATACATGTTAGCATTCTATAAAGACATTATTTCATTTTCATAGACAATTTATCAAACACATGGGAAGTATACTTGGTTTATTAAATTATAAAAACTTAGGGTTAACACGGTTACAATAATCAACTTACAAATTGAAGGGTTCATCATAAATATCATGTAATTCAAAAGGTACTAGAATCAATTCTTTGAACTTGTAAACTAAATCATGGATTAAAACTTAAACAACATCACGAACATGGAAATCATACATAGAAATCATAAATCACAAATCATAAATCTTGTATATTGAAAAAGGATTCTTAGGCAGCATGGAAGGTAAGCCTCCACGGATGAACATCTAACATAGTTTAAATGAAGAGTTCTTGAATGTTCTTAGGGAAATTTTTAGGATTGACCTTGATTCTTGAAAGCTACGGTTTGATATTTTGGGAGAGAATAATCATTTAATTTTGGGGAAAAGTGAATAGTAAATGGTTTTACACGTTTTTAGGGCTTAAGCCATACATCTGGTGGGAATAAAATCATGGAAAAATACAGTTTTAACCCTGGGTGCAACATATATTTTTCGTGAAATTTTCCCGATTTGGACCCCAAGCGCAACGTGCCACTATCACGCCAGGCCACTGGAAAATGACAACTGGGAATTTTCATAGTGGTGCGACACGGTGGTATCGCATTGCCACTTTGTTTGTGGACTGGAAATGCATCGCGATGCAGTGGGATCGCGTTGGTACACTGGAAATTAACAATTCTGAACTAGGCCTATAGCGCGATACACTATCATTGTGGAGCAACACTGAAAACTAACAATTGTTATTTTAACATAATTTACGATGTTCTACTTCCCTGAATAATGATGTTTAATGACTACAACTCAAAAGTTCCATAACATTTTACCCGATTGTTGGATATAGGCGATTTTATATCATTGGAAAGCTAATTGAATTCCTTAAGCAATGGAAGGCTTAAATATGAAAATCACTGAGTATTTCTAAAATTTTATTTAGGACAACCCCTGTACTGAGGGTTAATCTAGGATAGGGAAATATAGGGCATTACAATATCTCCCCCTTGGGAATATTCATCCTCGAATTTGGCTAGTTAAGCTGAGAGAGTACAGACAGATTGAATTTATGTACTGAACTATAAATGAAAATCTAAAACATAATTACCAAACCAACCAGATAGATTGGACTTACATTCTGAACATGCATGTCTGATGCAGGAGTACATGTCTGAAAAGATTAATGAATACATGAATGAATATGCATGAAAGGGAACATGGGAACATGGCTACATATGTGTAACGCCCTACATTACCTATCTCGATACGTCACATGGTTCTTAAGTCCACACGTGGCCTCAAGCTAACCCTCTAATTCTGTCATCCCTTTCAGAACTCACTATGATGGAAGTCATGACAAAATAATAAAGGATATCATATTATGGATATACTCGAAAGCAAGGTTATGCTAGCCTGTACAATAAAAATGCTAACATTCTGTACATACTGATATTCCAGTGTTAAAAAGCCTCTAATAATCAAGAGAAAAGAGCCATTAGGACAAAAACCCCAATTGACTCACACTAAACTGAAACGAAATAATTATTTGCTTAACAAACAAAACTCAGGGACATAGGACCTCGAACTATGAGGACTCACCAACTGCAGAAGTGTAAATAAAGGTACTCGAAGATCACTGTTGCCGATGAGAATAAGCACCTGAACCTACATCAAGGGGAAATATAGCACATAGAAGAGTATGAGGAATCAGTACTTTAGAATGTACTGAGTATATGGAGATGTATGCAACATTATAAATAATATCATAAATTAATAAGAAAATCATGTATGCTGACAACAGTGACCCTCTTCACTTGAATTAAACTGTAATATAGTTTCTCAAAAATCATCAATAGTAACACATGCTTTATAAATCTCATAATTATTTCATTTTACTCAACTTAAACTCTTTGACTAAAGACTTAGCGTGACTCGGTAATTCATGCAAGTTGAACTCTTATGGACTTGGGAGTTTCTCTTAACCTACATAAACCATGCAAGTTACATGGAGTCTAACGTTTTTCCCTCCTAAGGAAGCGTTAAACTCTTTCCAGGGAGTATAACCTCAAACTCATCTCTGTGATCATAAATTCAGCACTTTGGCCCTCAAATGTCAATCCTACGGTTGCACGTAGTTCTGGGAAAGTAGGATGAGCTGAACCCACACTTTCTTCTCGGTACTAAATACTCCTCCCAGACTCAGCTCAGAACGTGTTAGGAAATCCACCTCAATTAACTCAAGGGTTTATCATAGAGACAAAAATCATAAACATATATTATATGTAAATCATAAATAAGTTATGGATTCCTAACTCGACTCAACTCAAAATAATCTTTCTCATCATCAAGTGGAATTTCTTATTAACTCATATCAAACGTCATAAACTTTAAGAAAATATCATAGTACTCATTCTTGACTCTCAGCTGAAATATCTATATATTCAATAATTAACTTCTCATAGAAACGCTTAAATCATGACACTAATCTTAAATCACTTAGAAATCATCAATACATAATAACAATAAACAACTCATGGCATAAATTCTTAATTTAAGAAATATGATGGGAAAATAATCATCAATAAAGTAATTTTGGTGTAAATCCACTTGAAAAGATCATGAAATTCCAACAGTAAAAATTATTTATTTGGGGACAAGAATGAAAGGGCATTGTTGTTCAAACCCCACATACCTTGGATTATAACTTTAAGATGAAAAGACTTGATTGGAAACACTTCTTCACACTTTTGAGCTAAGTTTATTGATGCCTTTGTGTTGGAGAACTTGATTCTTGAACAACTTGGTGAAATCTATGGTAAAATTCTTGAATTTCTTAGCGAAGATTTGATATTGATTTGGAAGAGAGAAACCCTAGTTCTAGATATTTCTCCGAAGAGAAATAGATAAGAATGGATTTCTCTTCTCTACTTGAAGCTATATGCAAACTGGGCGGAAACACGAAAAATATGCATTAGCAAATTCTAAAACTAGAGCCCAATTTATGGACCAGGCGCGACGTGCCATGATAGCGGTCCTTCACTGAATATGGACTACTAGAAATCTGCTTAGTGGCGCGATGCGGTTGAACCACGTGTGGGCACTGGAATTTGATAATCCTGATATTGAGCCTTGGTACAATGTGGTAATATCGCGGAGGCTCACTAGAAAGTTACAATTAGGATATTACTCATCTTTGCGATGCGCTGAGGGTCTAAATAATGATGTTTCACGACTGGGACTTTAGATAGTCATAACTTCTTGCTCCGACCTCCAATTTTGATGAAATTGGTATCTAAACAACATCATTCACTTTGGAAGTCTTTTCCCATTCACTCAAAAGATGAATTTGGGCTTACAAAATTGTCGGGGTATTACAATATCTCCCCCTTGGATACATTCGCCCTCGAATGTTGCTTGTTAGACTCAAGGTCAAAGAGGACACTTGAAAATGCCCTACTAAAATAATCTATTCAAAAAGCTTACTTTACTCTTGAATTTTAGATACTTCACTGAATGCACAAATCAAGATAGAAGATAATTATATAATTGAATACACTAGATTAGGAGGAAACTAAATTAAGGAAAAATAATACCTTCAGCTTGATTTCATCTTGCAGAAAAGAGATGGGGGTACTTAACTCGCTTATCTGCTTCTGCTTCCCAAGTAGCACCCTCAACATATTGATTTTTCCACAGAACTTTAACCAAAGGAACTTCCTTGATTCTTAGTCTATGGACTTGATAATCTATGATTTCAACCAGAATCACTTCATAAGAAAGGCTATCCCTAATGTCTAAGTTTTCTAACAGATCAACAACAACAAAATCGCCAATGTGCTTCTTAAGCATAGAGACATGGAAGAGAGGGTGGACAGCTGAAAACTCTGTAGGCAACTCCATCTCATAATGTGCCTTCCCAACACGATTCAAAACTCTGTAAGGGCCAACATATCAGGGACTAAGCTTTCCTTTCTTACCAAATCTCTTTACCCCTTTTATGGGTAAAATTTTCAGGTACAATAAATGATCAACTTCAAACTAAAGAGCTCTGCTTCTTATATCTGCATATGACTTATGAAGACTTTGCGATGTTTTTAACCTTTCTCAAATTAGCTTAACTTTCTCCATATCTTCAAATATAGCATAAGGTCGAATCACAGTAGCTTTACCCACTTCAAACCAACTTATGGGTGATCTACACCTCCTTCCATATCAAGCCTCAAATGGAGCCATTCCAATGCTAGCATGAAAATTATTGTTATAAGAAAATTCAATCAATGGAAAATTTTTATCCCAACTTCCTTTGAAACAAAGAACACATGCCCTCAACATATCCTCCAAAGTATGGATGGTCCTCTTAGCCTTACCATCTGTGTATAGATGAAAAGAGGAACTAAGATAAACTTGGGTGCCAAGGCCTTTTTGAAAGGTTCTCCATAACTGAGAAGTAAATAAAGTACCTCTATCGGAGATGATTGATAATAGAACTCCATGCAACCTAACTAACTCTCTAACGTACAACTTCACATAGTCCTCAGCGGTGAATAGTGTATGCACTGGAAAGAAATTTGCGAACTTAGTCAACCTCTCTACAGCGACCCAAATCGAACCACTATGATGGCGAGAGAGAGGTAAACCAATCACAAAATCCATGTTCACCTCTTCCCACTTCTAAGTAGGAATGCTAAATTCCTGCATCATACCACCAGGTCTTTGGTGCTCTATCTTCACCTGTTGGCAAGTTCAACAGTTCTCTACAAAATTTACTACATCTTTCTTCATACCATTCCACCAATAGATTTCTCAAAAATAGTGGTACGTCTTAGTAGCACCGGGATGAATAAAATATCGTGCGCCATGAACTTCAGCCATAATTCTCTTTCTCAAATCATCAAAGTCAGGCACACACAACCTATTCTAAAGACTCAATACATCATCTCCTTCTTGGGAGAAAACCTCCACCTTTTGGTCTTTAACAGACCCTTTTAGTTCGACCAAATGAGAATCCATATCCTACTTCTCCTTTACTTTCCATACTAGGGAAGATTTAGAACTATTTTGGACCCAAATATTTCCATTAAATGAATCAAGCAATTTGACACCTAACCTAGTCAGATGATGCACTTCGCAGGCAATCTTTATTTTACCTACATTTGTATGGCAATGCAAAGCCACAACATTGACCTTCCTTAGATGATACAACATGCTCATATTATAGTCCTTTAGAAATTCTAACCATCGCCTCTGTCAAAGATTCAATTCTCTCTGAGAAAAAAAATATTGAAAACTCTTGTGATCCGTAAAAACATCAACATGAACACTGTACAAGTAGTGTTTCCAAATTTTTAAAGCAAAAACCACTGTAGCTAATTAGAGATCATTGTTCAGGTAATTCTTCTCATTTGGTTTCAACTGCATGGATGCTTAGGCTATAACCTTACATTTTTACATCAATACACAACCCAAACCAACTCTAGAAATTCAAAAAAAAAACCTTCATCTAAAAATTCTCAAGAACACACTCAAGGGTTTCAAATGAAAAACCCAAATAAATCAAGACTTAACCGTGGGTTTTCAAAATTGATTAGAGATTTAGAATCCCCAATCCATAGGCTTCAAGAAGCACCCATTATTTTTCAAAATAAAGGTATGCAGGGTTTTTCTAAATTCTAATGGGCATAGAAAAATCATGTTTTAGAATGGGGTTTTTGAATCTATATATATATTAATGAATTAAATGTTTTAACATCATTGTTTTGGTCTTTTGACCTTCCCCAAAGTGATTTGAGAATATGAATGTATGAAACCATGTATTTAAGAATGGATTCTTGTTGAGAGCATGATTTTTGGTGAATTCCCTCTTATTATGA
>JAPEIP010000006.1:70135944-70220262 GCA_026120095.1 Capsicum chinense | reverse complement strand
TGAAACCATGTATTTAAGAATGGATTCTTGTTGAGAGCATGATTTTTGGTGAATTCCCTCTTATTATGAATTTTTTAGATTTCTCATAGCATATGAATTGTTTTGCAATGCATCCTTGAAAAGCACTATATGAAATGATTGAACTTTTGTTATGATTTAATGTTGGTTTTAAATCACTAAAGATGGAATATAGTAGAAATTTTTAATGTTCATAATGCATGTAATGAAAGAGTGCATGGATTTACAAAAGGCACTAGACCACCATATGTTGATGAAGTTTTTGCATGATTTTGTCTTGAGTTTCGAGACACGAAATCTTCTATATCAGTTGCATGTTTTAGGTGTTCTAAATTATGCTTTAAATGAAAGATTTATCCTAATGTATTATGGCTAAAAAATTATGACTTGCAAGTCTTGGTATGACGATACCAATTCAGACCAATGCCATATCAGACTCAGACTAATAGACATTTTAGACTATCATGATTTTAGACATTCAAAATGTTACATGCACAAAAACGGTTAAAATGGGCATACGGAGATGTTAGGTGGTTTCCTGAAGAGGGCTTGATTTTAAGCAACTCATTACCTAAAACATGGTTTTTCGACCCCGGGTATATTATTTTACGCTGACTTAAGTGTCATGTGGCGTATCAGATTCAGAAACTCCAACCCTTGCGGCATACATAGGTTGGAAGCCTCCCCGCCGAGTAAATGGTGGATTCCGTATCGACCATGAAATATTATAGTTTAAGGGTATACCACCTAACTCAGAAGTAATACACAAATTAGAGTTTGAGATTTACATACAAGTTACATGTTTTCAGAAGATGCCTATGTGTTATTAGAAACTGTTTTATGCATAATGTTTGATGAAAATTTGATCTCATGTATTATATATATATATATATATATATGTTCAATTAATCTATTTTTGATTCCTTCACGTGCCAGTACAATTATGTTGACCCCCCCTTCCAGGTTCTGAGGCACAGTCTAAGGGTCCAGAGAAACAGTAGAGATTTTCAGATCACAGACCGGAGTTTCTAGTGGTGAGCCTTCTATGATTCAGAAGTAATGGTTATTTCATATTACTACTATTATTTATGTTTTGGTCTACTGGGGGCCTTGTCCCAGCTTTCAGACAGCTTTATTAGTTCATAGTAGAGATTTCGCAGACTGAGTCAGACATTATTATTCGGATATATTTTGGATTTCAGTTTTCAGTATTATGATCACATTCAGATTGACAATGTTTCTGTATTTGATTTCTCTTTCCATATTACATTTTATCATATGAATTATGTGCATGATTACCAGATACATAGAGAAGGGTGTTTCGGGCTTTCATGGTTTGGGATGCTTGTCAAGGCTAGGGCCTCAGGTTGGGTCATGACACATTGGCAAACTGAAAATTGACAATTGTGAACTGGGTCTATGGCGTGATGTACCAACATCGTGGAGCAACACTGGAAACTAACAATTGCTATTTTAATACACTGCGATGCGCTACTGCCCTGAATGATGATATTTAACGACTGAAACTTAAAATTACCATAACTTTTTGCCCGGTTGTTGGATTTAGGTAAATTTTATATCATTGGAAAGATAATTTAATTTCCTAAGCAATGGAAGGATCAAATATGAAAATCACTGAGTATTTCAAAAATTTTATTTAGGACAACCTATGTACTGAGGGTTAATCTAGGATAGGGATATGTGGTATTACAATATCTCCACTTTGGGAACATTCATCCTCAAATGTGGCTAGTTAAATTGAGAGAGTACAGACAGATTGAGTTTATGTATTGAACTATAAATGCACAATTGAAACATGATTACCTTACTGGTCAGATAGATTGAACTTACATTCTGAACATGCATGTCTGATGCAAGAGTACATGCCTGAAAGGATTAATGTATACGTGATTGAATATGCAAGAACGGGAACATGGAGACATGAATAATTATGAATCATGATACATGAACTTAACTGATTCCTTGAATACGTATCATGACAGGGAAATGGTCATATGGCTGGGATTGGGACTTGAGGGTCAACTATGATGACCTATTACTTCAACTGGATTTGCTATGTGAAGAGAAAATAAAAGGTTTAGTTCGTGATAGCTCAGGGATTATAGTGCATCTCCCCCTTAGAACACTATGCCCCTTAATAATGCTAACATAGATAAGGTACTAGGGAAAAAGAATGAAATAATGCATAGGGAACCTACGAACTAAATCCTGACTGAATATCTAGGATCTTAAACTAAGGAATAAACATATAAATAAGAGATCTGTAACATACCAGTTACCACATCAGGATAACTTTCCTGATCTTGTCTGGACTGTACTACGTAGAACCTGTTTAGGCGTTGCCCACTGTTGGCACTGGAAGTGACAACTTATTGATTCGAGAGACCTTGTAGAGCTGAAGGACGACTATATTAACCCTGAAAACCTGACTGAGGACAATCTCTGACTCTGTGGCCTGGCTTGCCATACCGAAAACAAACATCACTGCTAGCTCTACATACACCCTTATGATTCTTACCAAAATATTCGTAAAATGGATTAGTACAACCATTGCTTATGCTATTGTGGGTCATCGGTACACTGGCTGAGGACGGAGCTAGGACTGAAGACCTTGGATAAAATAGGGAATGGTTATTGCCTTCTAACTTAGGCTGACTGAAATTAAAGCTACCTGTTCTAACCCACTTATTCTCCCTCTCCTTGTTCCAAGCCTCAACTCAGCATAATAGACTTATCCGCCAGTTGGAACTCAGGTTCTAATCTTTATGTATGACATATGTCCGCTAAGAACTTCGATGTCTCATTTCATTGACCCTAAAAAAAAAAGAAATAGCTTCTCTGAAGAAACAAATCAAACAGCCAAGACACGGGGGTTTTTAGCCCCAGAGAACCCCTAGCTCACAACCAAAGCCAACTTCGTTATTCATGGAAAGTACTTAAGCGTCTATGTTGCATGGACAAAGTTGACTTCACTTCATAAACATGGAAAGTAACTTTGGGGTGCCATTATTGCTGTTGCAACAAGCTCACACTTTACCGTAGTATTTCCTTATCCCCCTATTCGAACCTAAAGGATCAAAATACCCATCTCTTTCGAAGAGAAAAACCAAGAGCAAGAGAGTTTAGCCTCCTCAATCTACCTGACACCCCAGATATGAATTTTATCATTCTAGACCTATTATCTTCTACTACATGGGGAGCATACCTAGCAAACTAAGTAAACTTGAGGGAATACTCTTTTATGCTCAAACTACCTTGTCTGAGATTTATTAACTCTAATACTTTGGCTTCTCTCAGCTCTAAGGGAAAGAATCTATCTAGAAAGTCAGTATCAAAATCCTCCTACTCTATGGGTTCTGCATCTACACCCCTGTCTGCCATCCACTGCTTAAACTACTTATGGGTTATATCTTACAGATGATAGGCGGCTAACTCAACATTCTTATTGGAAATCACTACCATGATGTTTTTGACTTTTTAAACCTAATCGAGGAACTCTTATTGATCCTATTCTAACTTAGATGCCAA
The DNA here is from genome assembly GCA_026120095.1 of Capsicum chinense. Taxonomy (NCBI): domain Eukaryota; kingdom Viridiplantae; phylum Streptophyta; class Magnoliopsida; order Solanales; family Solanaceae; genus Capsicum; species Capsicum chinense. The sequence goes on along the minus strand of JAPEIP010000006.1, from coordinate 70,216,695 downwards.
AAAGGAAGGAGGATTTATATGGGTGAAGTATCTAATTCTGATTGCAATAGTATTGTCCACTATTTTGGCAAAAAAGCCAGATGGTTGTTCATTTCTAAGCTACTACTGAATTGACTAGACTAGTGAATGCATCTCTGAATTTTATGTGAGAGACATATTCGTCCAGGGGATCTGCCTAAACGGGCTGAGGGTTTAACTTATTTTGGGTTCTTCTTTCGTTAGTCCTCTTTGGAGGTATATTTTCTAAATGAAAGGAAGAAGTGGATTAGACTGAGAGATTAACTTAACTTGCATGACATAAATATTGAAAGAAGGGAAACTTTTCCTAAAAACATCTTATTGCCTTCTATCCATAAGTGTGGCGCGTTACACACCCATGCACAAGACTCTATGTGATGTGGCTTTTCAGACTCCCTAGGACTCTATTGGAACTTAGGCTCTGATACCAAGTTTGTAACGCCCTGATTCTGCACTCTAGACATTACACGGTACTTGCAACCCCAAATGACCACAAGGTAACCCATGAATGAAATATGATGTGAGCATTGAACAATAATACTAAAATAAATACAGAAAAATAGGCTAAAATACCATAAGGTTCATAATATCTAAAATATTGATAAAAGATAACATCTACAAAACTGAATACTGTCTAAAAAGCCTCTAACTCAATCTATCTAAAAGTAGAGTTGATGGGACAATCCCTCAACTAACTCTATCTACTAAAATCCTGCTAAGTTAAAGTACTGAAATAAAAGCATATCCTTGATAAATGAGGGCTCAGTGATAAATTTACTACTGCAGGACAAATTTGGCTAAGTATGATTAGTAAACTGAGCATCCAAACCTATGATATGAAATAACATAATGCAAGAAATGGGTATGTGATCAGTACATGGGAATGTACTAGTATGCTAAATGAGGTAAGACTGAATGCATAGGTTCATATCTATGAATAAAAACTAGCTGAATAATATGCAAGAGCTGGATTAGCATACATGGAGGATCTATAACTACTGAACATAGTTGCAGACATAAAATTTTATTCAAGTGGGATCAAGTTGGATGAACCGCGATGGTAATCGATAATATAATAATTATCATTTTTTCATTTTTATACTGCCCATGAAAAAAATTGTTTGGACGTCGTTGTATTTTGATTCAAAAATAATTGAAAAAGAATATATATAAATATAGATATATATCTTTGAAAAAATTATTTTGAGGTGTTGTTCAATTTTAAAAGAAAAAAATAATTAGAAAAAATAATCTCATTTTCTAATAAAAAATATATCAAGTTTTAATTATAAGATGAAATTTTCAACATAACTTCAACCTAAAATATTATGTATTGATCTTACAAATTAAAAAAGCAATGTAGCAATTTTGAGAAACAATAAATTAAAAAAAAAATATTGTAGCAAAATAGTAAAATAAACAAATAAATAAAAGAACAACAACCTAATAACAGTTAAGCTAAATATATAACCTAAATATTATTAAAAAATATAAACCAATTTAAAATAATTATAAACTTGAAAAGAAAACTGAACAAGTCTTAGCACTATAATTAATTTCTAGAATCTGGACCTACCACTAACTTAAAAAATTAATAAACTGCAAAAAATATAGCACAGAATGAGGATCTAACCAAGGTCATTGCACACAATTGAACCCACTAAAGCCTTTAAGATACACTTGTTACTTGTATAATATGGGTTTATATTATATACATAAATGATTTTGTAGTGAATTTCTACATCTACTACTAAAGAAATTTTGATGGAGCAGGTTCAATTGAACCCGGTTGAACCAATGTAGGTACACCCCTGATTGAACATATTGTGCATACTGGGGCTGAGTATACAAGAACTGGACCTTATAACTTATAACTGAATATACTCATAATATATGTTACTGATAATTGTGTGACCATATCTGACAGTCCTAATTCTGTAGAATAAACTGAATTCTATTCTAAAGACTGAGACTAAAACTAAATTATGAAAGGTAATCATATAATAGACATGCCCCAAATCTAAACTAATAACTGAGCTGGGGTCCAATCTGTAACCCTGATTAGAAGGGTGCCAGTACCGTGCCATAGGTAAAGACAAGCTGAAGAGTAACCTTCTACTGGTAGGTTTCCTAAATAAGAATAGTGGTACCATTTACTGAAAGGTATAGCACCTCATTAACCCTCAACTGGCAAGTGTGATGTCTGCACCTATGCTGGCTACGTAGTTCTAGAATGCAAGGATTGCTTCAAAGGATCATACCCTCTGCTAGTTGGTGATCCCCCTTCCTTGGGTTCACCCGATGGTGAATCCTACTCTCAACTGAAAAACATTGAACTTTTATACTAAACTATTATACTGGAGTAAATTCGCTAAGATTACTGATTTTTCCTAAGTTCTGTAACCGACTGAATTCTACTGAGTTCTGTAATGTACTGAGAGTACTACAGATCGTGACATGACTAATACTATTCTATAACTGACACTTGCACTAAATAAACTTATAAGTTTTTGGGTATTAAATACCCCCAAGAATCGATAGCATTAAAAGTAAAGAAAAGCATAATATTGAATAACATAACAATATTCACTACATCATAATTTATCCATAGAGACATTCCATCAAAAACTTGTAATCCACTAACTTGTACATCAATTGGGAATACATGTTAGCATACTATAATGGAATTATTTCATTCTCGTAGATAATTTATCAAACTCATAGGAACCATACTTGGTTCATTAAATCATAAACACTTAGGGTTAACAGGTTTACAACAATAAACTTGCAAATTGAAGGGTTCATCATGAATATCATGTAATTCAACATGTACTAGAATAAATTCTTAGAACTTATAATCTAAATCATGGATTAAAACTCAAACGACATCATGAACATGAATTCTATCTAATTCAAACATGGAAATAATAAATAATAAGTCATAAATCTTTTATATTGAAAAAGGATTCTTGGGATCCATGGAAGGTAAGGATCAAAGGATAAACATCTAACATACCTTAAAAGAAGAGTTGTTAAGGTTCTTGGGAAAATTCTTGGGATTGACCTTGATTCTTGAGAGCTAGGGTTTGATTTCTTAAGAGAGAACTATCTTTTGATTTTGGGGAAAAGTGAATAATGAAGGGTTTTACACATTTAAGGGGTTAAATCCCATATCTGGGTGGAATAAAATCATCGGATAAGACAGATTTAACCTTGGGAAAAACTTAAATTTTTCATGAATTTTTCCTGAATTGAACCCTTGGCGCGACTCGCCAAGCCACTGAAAAATGACAACAAGGAAATCGCATGGTGGCACAACATGGTGGTATCGCGTTACCACTTTGTTTGTGAACTAGAGTGCACCACAATGTGGTAGGATCGGATTGGCACACTAGAAATTGACAATTTTGAACTGAGTCTATGGTGCGATGCGCCAATATTTAGGAGCGACACTGGAAACTGAAAATTTCTATTTTAGCACACCCCACAATGCGCTACTGGCCTAAATGACAATGTTTAATGACTGAAACTTCAAATTGTCATAACTTCTTACACGGTTGTCGGATTTGGGCGAATTTTACATAGTTGGAAAGCTAATTGAATGTTCTACGCTATAGCAGGCTAAAATATAAAAATTAGTGAGTATTTCAAAAAATTTATTTAGGATAACCCATGTATTAAGGGTTATTCGAGGCTAGGGAAATACGGAGTATTACACTCACATTGCTTAACTTGGTAATTATTGTAGATTTCAAGGTAATTGATTAGTTTCAGGCATCCAACTATCTTTTGCTACCTTTTTTTATAGACTATGTATATAGTTTCATTTTAAAGACATAGTTTCTCTCTTACATTTGGATATCTTATGCATTTCCTAGGATTCGTTTTGTACTAGAGATGTTCTTATACTATTGACACCTAGTTTTAAGAGTTATGGTTGCATTGTTATGTTTCTTTCTACATTTATATACTCGTATGATTTGACTTTTTTCAAAAATCCTTACCTTGGGGGTTTTGTCTGTCTTTTTACCCTTCTTGTAATAATATATGTGATAGGCTTACTTTTTAACGTTCTTCACAACAAGTTCCATCAAGAACTATCAATTTTGTGTCATGAAAAATTAGTATCAGAGTAACAAGGTTTCATTGGTCTCTATGGTGTAAGAACGGTATATCTAATAGAATCTCACCGATTTGTATATAGATATCTATACCTAACTTAGAGAGGCTATAGGACGTCTTTAGGAAATATCCCTTATTTTATTCTTTACTCTATAAAGTTCTTTCATATCTTATGTTCTGAGTTTTGTTTTAATCTTGTTGTGCAAATAGTGGTTATGAGATCCCATGAGGTTTGAGATAAGGAGCCCATTTCTAGAGAGAGTTTACTCAAAAAGTTAATCCTAGAGTCATGGATGGACTTAAGAATAGGAATGGGCCCATTGTTTAGCCCTATCTGTGAGGTGTGCTAGGGAACTCTCCCTTGAGCCTCGTATAGAGTAGGTTGGTGGTGGGGGTTCTACTCCAGTTATTTAGAGTTTGTCTTCCCTGGGATTGGAGGGATTATTAGAGAATTTTTTAACACATTTATAGTTTTCTCCTTTTTTATGTCGGGTGTTACTCCATTCCAGAATGTGGATCCTCCTGTTGTACCTTCTTCTATTTTGGGTACTCCTTTAACCCCAAGTCCTATTACTATTTTAGCACCAACATCTGAGATTGGTGTTATGATATTAGGAGTTTAAATTATAGATATGTTACCTTCTCAGATAGGATCTTAGCCTTCTATATTTACTATGTCTCTTTTTGCTGCAAAAACAGTGATGTCATTTAAAGATTGAAAGAGGTTCGATAGATTTACTCATTTGGGTCCTCCCAGATTTAGTGGTACTATGGGAGAGGATGACTATGACCTCTTGATTGATTTTTGGGAGAAACTATATAACTTGGGTTCTCTTTAGTAACATGGAGTGGCTTATACTACCTATTAGTGGAGGGATGCTGCGAGAGATTGGTAGAGGTTATTTTTTTACTGTAAACCTCTTGATGCTCCTAAGTTGACTTGGAATTAATTTATTGATTCCTTTTTGGAGAGATTTGTGCCTTATAGTTTGAGAGATCGATGCATTATGATTTTGACCGACTAGAGCAAGTCTCTATGACTGTAGCAGAGTATGAGACACACTTTGATGACTTATCTAGATGATCTTTTTTAGTTCACTACTTCTTTGATGGATGTATTTGGGGAAAGTTTTCAAATTACTATAGATCATGCAAAGATAATAGAGGGTATTCTTTCAATATCTAAGGGTGTCGCCAAGAAGGTGCACCATTTTGGTGAGTTCAGAGGTTAGTTTTCTCATTGTAGAGATTTTAGAAAATTTTATGGTTGTTAGAATAGGCCATTGCAGATGGGTTTATAGAGTTCAGGTGGTGGATTTTTTTGTTAAGATGTACGGGATGGACATTCGAGCCTAGTAGTTTCTTCTCCTTTTTAAAGGTAGGGGTGCTACCAGAGGTGTGAGAGGCAGAGATAGTGGAGCTCATAGGGGAGGTTGTGGGGCTACTCAAGTAGTGGGTGGTCGTAGGGACACTAAGATATTTGGTAGTCGTAAGGCCACTCAAGCAGTTAGTGGTCGCGAGCAGTGCCATGCTATACCAAATAGGCCAAAGGTAGAGCCTTTAGATACTATGATCATAAGTATCGTCCTATTTGTTTTAGGCTAGCATTTATGTTATCTGACCCTAGATTGACGTTCTTATATGAATTTGTGTATTTTTTTTGGGTTTTGATTTTGTTAGTGAGCCTCTTTCCACACCTATTCATATATCTACCCCATTAGGTAATTCTTTAGTAGTGGATTAGGTGTAATTATCTTCTACTGTGAATATTTGTAGTCGTGAGACTTGGGTAGATTTGCTTATGTTAAATGTGGTAGATTTTAATGTTATTTTGGGTATGGTTTTGTTGGCTCCTTATCATGTTGTCTTTGATTATTTTACTAAGACTATGACTTTAGTTTTGCCAAGTTTGCCGAGTGTGCTAAGGATAGCTTTGACAGGTGCATTTCATTTTGCACAAAGAGGGTAATATCTTACGTTTAGTCTTATCGATTGGTTAAGAGTGTATGTTTAGATTATTTCTCTCATATTTGTGATACTAGTATGGTTTTACCTCCATGCTTGGATTCTATTCCTATTGTTCATGAGTTTATGTAAGTGTTTTCTATGATTCTTTCTAGCATGCTTCCAGATCATGATATTAATTTTGCTATTAATGTTGAGAAAGACACCAAAAACATTTATATTTCTCCTTATAGGATGGCCCCAGTTGAGTTGAATAAACTGAAGGACCAATTACAGGAGTTATTGGATCATAGATCTATCTGACCTAGTGACCGCCTTGGGGTCTGCTTATTTTGTTTGAGAAGAAGAAGGATGGCTCTATGTGGATATGTATTGATTTATGATAGTTGAACAAGGTGATGTTGAAGAATAAGTATCCTCTTCCTCACATTGATAATTTAGTTGATCATCTATAAGGTGTTGCAATATTTTTGAAGATTGATTTGAGGTCCCATTATCAATAGTTGAGGATTAGGGCTTCAGATATTCTGAAGATATTTTTTTAGACTTGATATGGTCATTATGAGTTCTTGGTCATGTCTTTTAGGTTGACCAATTCCCCTGCCACATTCATAGAGTTGATGAACTAAATATTTCGACCATATCTCAACTCCTTTATTTTTGTATTTATAGATAATATCTTTGTGTATTCCCAGAGTGAGGCTGAGCATGAGTAGCATTTACAAATTATGCTTTATTAATTAAGGGATGAAAATTTGTATGCGAAGTTATCTAAGTGCAAATTTTAGTTGGAGCTTACTTCTTTCTAGGATCATATGGTGAGTAAGAAAGGTATTATTGCTAATGCTTACAAGGTTATCCACTGAGATTCAGAGTTTTACTAGTTTGTCAAGTTATTATCAGTATTTTGTTGAGGGTTTCTCATCTAATACAACTCCATTGAATAAATTGACTCAAAAGAATATTTCTTTTCAGTGGTGTGATGCTTGTGAGGCAAGCTTTCAAAATCTTAAGGTTTTGTTTACTTTAGCATCTATTTTCTCTTTTCCCAATGAGGGCGTGGACTTATCGTGTTTTGTGATGCTTCAAGTGTTAGATTAGGTATTGTGTTGATACAAGAGCGCAAGGTAATTGTATAAGCATCTCACCTGTTAAAGCCTTATGAGAGGAATTATCCTACCTATGATTTAGAGTTATGAGTGATTATGTTAGCTTTGAAGTTATGGAGACACTACTTGTATGGAGTCCATTGTGATATTTTCTCAAATCATCGTATCCATCAATACTTCTTCACCAAGCAAGATAATAATATGAGGTTGCGTTGTTGGATTGATTTACTTAAGGACTATGACTTTACCATTCTCTATTATTCAATCAATGCTAATGTGGTTATGAATTTATTTAGCTAAAAGTTGACTAGCATGGGTAGGATGGCGTATATTTGGACATAGAAGAGACCCTTGGACTTAGAGGTTCAATCTTTAGCTAACCTAATAGTTAGGCTTGATAATTCATCACATAGATATGTTTTGGCATTTGTAGGGGCTAGATTTTCTTTAAGGGTAAAGATTTGAGCCCATTAATTTGATGATATTAGATTGGGGTTGATTCGAGCTAAGGTGTTAAGTGGGGATGATCAAGAAGTCTCACTTTATTTGGATGGATTTTTTAAGATTGGAGGCTGAGTTTGTGTGTCGAGAATAGGTGACTGGATTAGGTTGATCTTGGAGGAGGCCCATTGTTCAAGATATTTCATCCATCCAAATGTAACTAAGATGTACCATGACTTAAGAAAACATTATTGATAGAGTGGCAGGAGGTGAGATGTACTGGATTTTGTCGCTTATTGCCTATGTGTTCTGTAGTTGAAGCTCTAGCATATGAGACCTGGAGTATTCTTAATAGGTTACCCATTCCAGAGGGGAAATTGGAAGGAATTGGGATGGATTTTGTGATCGGGTTGCCTCGCACTTCCTATTGGTTTAAAAGTGTTTGGGTCAGCGTAGATAGGTTGACAAAGTTTGCTCATTTCATTACAGTCCAGATTTCCTTAATTGCTGAGAGGTTGAGACGTATCGACATTTTAGAGATTGTGTTACTATTTGATGTGCCCATGTCTATCATTTCAGAATGAGGTTTTGTGTTTACTTCTCGATTTTGGAAGAATTTTAAGGATGAGTTAGGCACACTGGTTGATCTTAGCTCATCATTTTACCCCTAGACTGATAATCAGTCAGAGTGAACTATTTAGGTTTTGAAGTATATGCTCCATGCCTGTGTGATGGATTTAGCGACCAGTGGGAGTAGCATTTGGCTTTACCATAGTTTATATATTATAATAGCTACCATTCCATTATTGATATGGCTCCTTTTGAGGAATTACATGGTAGGTGTTGTCGCTTGCTAATGGACTGGTTTAACATTTCAGAGGTGGGAGCTTAAGGTATGGACTTTCTTCGTGAGTCTTTGGTCAGAGTTTTGATCATTCAAGATAGACTTCTAGTGACATCGGTAGGCAAACATTTTATGTAGATCATAGGTTTTGTGTCTTAAGATTTGGCATTTGTGATTGTATTTTCCCTTTACTTTTACCCATCAAAACTATATTGAGGTTTGGGAAAAGGGCAAGATTATCCCAAGGTATATTGGTCCATTTGAGATACTTTAGGCTGTTGGTTATTTAGCTTATGAGTTAGGTTTGCCCCCTGATCTATTGTCTGTTCATCTATTTTTCTTGTTACTTTGCTTCACCGTTACATTTTTTATGAGTCTTATGTTATTCATTGGGAGTCAGTTCAGTTAGATGAGTGGTTGTTTTTTGTGGAGAATTTTGTCTCTATTTTAGCTAAGGATGTAAGGTAGTCGCACCCTAGAGTCATCCCTGTGGTTAAGGTCTAGTGGTAACATTAACTTGAAAATGAGGCTACTTGGAAGGTCGAGTTTGATATGTGTTCTTATCCCTATATCTTCGTTGATTCAGATATTTTTGTATTAGTTCGAGGGTGAACTAGATTTCTAGTGGTGGATGATATAATGACCTAAAATTTGATGAAATATGTGAAATTTGTAAAAAAAAATTATTTGACTATTTTAGCCTACCTTGTGGTTGTATTATGGTATTTTTTGGGTGTTGGGGTGATTGGCCTGGTTCCTAATTTATTTTGTGCCTTTTTTGTATTATTGTGGTTTTTGAAGGCTTCGAGAACCTTATTTTGGAATTTTGTAGTTATCTTTTGATACATACGACAGATGGCTAACCGGACTATGTCAGCGAATTCAAAACGTCAATTTTAGGGTGGTCATATGTTTGGTGTGGTTTTGTGTCTTTCAAATCTCATTTTGACCCTTGATTTTAAAAATTGTGATTTTGGGTTTTTGGGGTCAACTTTAAGTAAATGATTTTTTTTTAAAATTTTGATATCTCCATTGAGTAAAGAGTGTCGAATTAAGTGTAGTTAAGTAATCCATTTGTGTATATCGAACTCCAAATGAATCTTGGATACCCTATCAAAGTTTGTTTTGGGACGTAAAAATTGCATTTTTTCTTGAGTTGGTGACCTTTCTCAGATATGTGGTATCTATGGATAGGATTATGGTAGACCCATCAAAGATAAAGACCATTCATGATTGGGATAGGTATACATCTCTGATTGAGGTTCGTAGCTTCATTAGTTTGGCTAGTTATTATAGATACTTCATTGAGAGATTTACTACTATTGCAGCACTGATGACCAGATTAACTCATAAAGAGGTTCCTTTCTTATTATCTGAGGAGTGTCAGTCGAGCTTTTGAAAGCTCTAGAGATTCCTCACATCAACTCCTATTTTAGCTCATCCTATTGAGGGTGAGGTATTCACCGTGTATTGTGATGTTTCTTGTGTTGATTTGGTTTGTGTATTGATGCAATAAGGTTTTGTCAATTATTATGCATTAAGGCAGTTGAATTTACATGAGCACAACTACCTCACTCATGATTTGGAGTTTGTAGCGGGTGTTCTTATGCTTAAGATTTCGAGACATTGTCCTTATAGTGTGTATTGTGAGATATCCATAAATCATTATAGTCTTCAGCATCTTATAGCCCAGAAAGAGCTTAATTCTAGGCAGCGTAGATTTGGAGTTGCTTAAGTTTTTTGGGATCTCTATCTTATATCATTCAGCAAAGGTGAATATGGCAGAGGAGCCCTTATGCCGAAAGGCATTAAGTGAGCATGGGTATCTTGGCTTGTATTTTAGTTTCTTAAAGGTTTTTGGCATGATACATCTATTTCTTAGTCAACTTGATGGTGCGACTTAATATATTTGACCCTAAGAGGATCCTTGCTAGTATTGAGGTGAGGTCCTCGATTTGAGCAGATTTGGGGTTGCTAGTTTGAGGATAAGAGACTTTGCATCATCTGTGATCAAGTGGTGAGTAGTGAGTCCTAGAGGGATACCATAGATTTTTAGGGTATTTTGAGAATAAATAGCGACATTCGTGCTTTGAGGGTCGAAGACTTGATTAAGTAGATTTTCCATAAGGCTCACAACTCCAACTATTTAATTCACCTAGGTACTACTAAGATATATATATATATATATATATTTGAGGTAGAATTATTGGTCCAATGATATGAAGAGAGATATGGAAGACTTTGTAGCATGTTTTCTATGCTCTCAGTAGGTAAAGGCCTAGCATGAGAGACCTGGTGGCTTAATTTAGAGGTTGCCTTTTCCTTAGAAGAGAAGGGAGCATATTACCCTTGACTATGTTTGTGTGTTTCCTCATACTTCTCGTTGTTCAGATATTATTTCGTACATTATGGACCTATTGACTAAGTCGATGCATTTCATTCCAATTCAGATGTCTTCTAGTGCCACGAGGTTAGCCCATATCTATATTAGTGAAGTAGTCCATTAGCATGGTGAGACTATATCTGTCATTTTTGAATGGGGTTAAGTGTTCACTTCTAGATTTTGTATAGCTTTTCAGGATGAGTGGGGTACTCAGGTGGATGTTAGTATAACCTTCCATCCCCAGACCGACTGACAATTAGAACATACTATTTACATTGTTGAGGATATGCTCCAAGCCTGTGTTATGGATTTTAGAGGTAAGCCTTGGTAGAGTTCGTATAGAATAATAGTTACTATTCAAGTATTGAGATGGACCATTTGAGGCTTTATATGGTAGAAGATGTTGTTTCCTGATTAGATGGTTTGACATTTCAAAGACAAGGCCACTTGGTACTTACTTATATTAGGATTCGTTGAATAATGTCAGGGACATTGAGGATCAGCTAAGGGTAGGTCAAAGTAGGAAGAGTGCTTTTCCAGATCATAGACTTCATGCCTTGATATTTGAAGTTGTTGACTAGGTATTCTTTTGTTTATCACCCATGAAGGGTATGATGAAGTTCAGGAGGAAAGGTAAGCTAAGCCCAGATATATTAGACCTTTTGAGATTCTTCAAATGGTTGGTGAGGTGGGTTATGAGTTTGCCTTACCCCTAGATTTTACTAATGTTCATCAGGTTTTCCTTGTTTTTATTTTGCAGCAATACTTTCTGACCCATCTTAAGTGCTTAGATGGAACTTAGTTAAGTTGGATGAGCGGTTGACCTTTATGGTGGTCCCTATACTCATTTTAGTTAGTGACGTCAAGCGTTTTCACATTAGAGACATTCTAGCAGTTAAGGTTCAGAGTAGGGACCGCCTAGTAGAAGAGGCTAATTGGGAGATTAAGAGCAAGATGCAGACCTAGCATCCTCACTTGTTCGAGGCTTAAACTATATCCTAATCCTTTACTTTTGCGGATGAAAATTCTTTAGTAGTGGATATTATATTCACCCTTTAGGTTATTTTCTATATTTTCTCTTATTTTGTCATTTAGAGCTTTCCTGTAGCTACCCCGAGTCATTTATTACTTGTTGGAACTAACAGTTCATTTATCGAGCAGTTTTTTGGTATTTATAGCCAATTTTCTATTTTGAATCCCTAACTTGTTCAAATTGGATACCGGGCAAAAACTTCAGCCAAACATATTAGTATGCCAATTCTAACTATTTAACTAGCTCTGGAACATTAATTTTTAGTTTTAAGGACCCTTGGTTTGGGTCCTGAGGCACCCAGACTCACTTTGAGCTATTGGATGGAAGTTTAGTAAAATAGTATTTGGGTGTGGGACCCATTTTTATCAAAACAACTTCAGATGGAAATTTTAACTGTGCTATTGAGTCTGAACATCGAATTGGATACAATGGCTGATAAGTGGTAAATGAGGTGAATTTGCCATTTAACTGCACTAATTCCCATGGCTAGCAGGTTTATGCGTAAATGAAAGAAAACAAGTGAAATGAGCTAAAAAGAGAACAAAATGAGAAAAAATAGTGGAAAATCTAGATAATCTAGAGTAGGGAACGACCTATAGTAACCACCATCGCGGTCTAAGGATCGCGATCGTGACAAATTAGAAAAAGGCAGAATTAGTGATCGCATGGGCTAACTTTGATCACAGATGTCGCGATTGCGATCAATCAATGGAGATTGTGATAGGGCAGCCAAATGCCTAGGGGCAGCTTTGTAATTTCAAATTGTTGTACCCAAATACTCTAAAAGGAAAAACCCTTTCAATTTTTGGATATATTGGAACTAGAATTCAATTTTTGTTGCGGAGAAAACCTTACTAAATTGGGAAAGATTATTGTAGTTAATTTGCCAAGGACTTTAGGTATAATTGTAATTGAATTTTAGAATACCCTTGCTTTACCTCTTCAATGGAGTCTTTCAATATCAATTTGGGTATATTTCTTCTCTTAAACATCATGAGTAGTTAAACATCTATCTTGGGTTTATATTGAAATAGGGTGAAAATATGTATGGGTCTTGATTGTTAGAGTAGATTCTGGGTTAAAGATGTTGGGTTTCACTAAAAATTGATTATTAAATTGGAATTTGTAGGTTAAAGCCCTAATTTCCCAAAATCCCACATCATCCTTGAAAGTGGGATGTGGGTATTCTTTTATATTCTATATCATCCAAGAAAGAGGGATATGGTTGACTAGTATTTGTGAACAATAATTAGATGTTAGCTTATTCCTGTACATTGTCTTGGTAATAAGGATGGATTATGAATTTTCTATGTCTTTGGTGTCTTTGTAGAAGTAGGGATGCCCAATTGAGCTTTTGGGTTGATTTTCTTGCCACACCCATGACGTATTTTAAAGGATCCATGGATGATAGCTTTGGTGTTAGGTTGAATGACTAATATCAAATCCCCAGATATATACTACCCATATAGTCATTAACTAGAGTTTGCATTTGATTCTCATGTTCCCATTCACTATTTTCCCCTAGTAAATATAATCCCAATCCTATTCTCCTATTGAACATTTATCTATAATTGTTGCTCTGAATTGGTAGTTTGAGTAGATTTTATTTAAATAACCTTTAAAACCATACCCCCTAATTTTAATTTATGTCTCACTTTGTATTTACATTGCGGTCAATACTAAGTAGCTATCAACATACATAGGAATAGAATACTAGTTACACTCAACTTAAGTTGGGCTGTTATATTGACAACGATCAACCTACACAAAAACAATGGTATAGGTGAGCGTATCAAAATGGCACCGCTGTCGGGGAGTGCAACCTAGTTTTCAATTTTTTGGTGTTGATAGTGACTTTGGGTTTCCTTATAGTGGTATTTATTTACTTTATAATTGTTTTTGATTCCCTATAGCCTATTTCAATAGCATCCATGACACAATGAGTGATAATAGAAGTAATTCCAATACCTTTGACGGTCCCTTTGATGAAGAAAACCATCTCCATTATGCGGTGTGTGTTAGTGCCATCTGCATCCCACCACATTAATGGAATGGGGTCATCCTCGTCACCTGTGTGATGTTACACATTATTCAAATGAAATGTCTCCTTGGTGTTCAAGCTCAGGAAAACCTACACTTTCACTTAAAGAAGTTTGTGGAAATGTGTTCCCCATTCGACATTGCTTATATCTTACAAGAGTCCATACGGTGATGCCTCTTTCTATTTTCTTTAAGGGGTGAGGCAATGTTGACGTTGAGGCCTTTTCCTGCCGGGTCCATCACATCGTGGTTTGAGCTTACCGGTGCTTTCTTAGATCATTACTTCACACCATAAAAAATATTACAATTGTGGGACAAAATCATTAATTTTTGTCAACTCAATGGGGAGCCTCTATATGAATTTTGGGGGAGGTTTAATGAAAATCTTATGCAATGTCCTAACCATAAAGTACCCTATAAGATGCTCCTTCAAATATTCTATAGGGCGTTGGACCAACTTAATAAAACCATGGTAGATAATGCGGCCAGTGGATCATATGTAAGATTGTCATATGGTGTGTCTTAAACTTTACTTGAGAAAATCATAAAGTAAAATAGATGGTTTCACACTTGATATACTGAGGTAGCCACAGGTTTTCCCACCACCTCGATTGTGAACAATGAGCAAAGAAAGAAATAAGAAAAGAGGGAGAAAAAATATGGTGAAAATAATGACAAAATTTGACCTCCTTACAAAGCATGTGATGGTTGCACCCACAAAAGTGGTCAATTTCGTGGCATCCAAAGGATCTGATGAAGAAGAAACGACAAGGATTGATGACTTTCAGAAACTACTTAGGGGGTTCCCACCTGCCCTACCAAAGTCAAGGTGGGAACCAAGGTTGGACCGATCGTGATCGAGAAAAGGAATTGTGTGATAGAGATATAGATCATGATTGGAGGGAGAAGGAAATAGAGTATGACATATATATGCCCCTCCATGGCTGAGTGATAATCAAGGAGTCAAATCCCGTGGATCCTAAAAACTTTAAAGGTGAGGATGTGCTTGCTAGAATCTTATGAGAGTGGAAGGGGTGGATAAGATTGTACAATAATTTAAAGGAGACTTTTCTCAAATCAACCAAACAGTTGTATCCCACTCCTCTTCAATCAAGAAATTAGAGACGCAAATTGGTAAAATCCTAACCTCACTTAATGTTAGGCCCAAAGGTGGCCTCCTAGTGATATAGTGGAGAATCCAAAAAGTGATGTTTAAGTCCTAGCAATAGTCACCCGTGGTGGCAAATAACTTTGTACATAGGAGGTTGAGGTCAAAGAAAAGTTTAATAATGACCAAATTAACAAAAACAATAAGCATTTGGATTAGTCTAATGATGAAGGAACAAAGTGTCAAGAAGGCGATGATGAAGACCCAATGATAATTGAAGAGATGGTTGATGAGGAGAGAGCTCATAAAGTAGTTAATGGTGATGATCCAGAATGTGACCCATTGTCTCTAATATTAACCCCTTGTTCTTTTCCACGAAGGCTCAAGAAAAAGAAGGAGAATGTCAAATTCAAGAAGTTCCTTGGTAAGCTTACAATCTTTCAATCCATATCCCGTTGCTAGAAGTCATTCAAAAAATTCTATGATATTAATATGACTAGTGCTATGGTGGAAAAAAAAATGACCCGAGAGCCTTCACAATTCCTTGCACTATTAGGACACATAAATTTGAGAAAGCCTTGTTTGACCTTGGTACAAGCATCAATCAATGCCATATGTAATCTATCAAAGTCTGGGTTTTTTCACTCTTATTTCCATAACAATTAAACTCATGATGGTGGATCGCTCCATCAAGAAACAGGTTAGAGTTTTGGATGATATCTTGGTCATGGTTGATCATTTCATTTTACCGACAAACTTTGTTGTCTTAGATTGTGAAATCGACCAATAAATAACCAAGTGGTGTCCATCATTAATGTAGTTGACATGATGGTTTATGATGGATCCCTCAAGAATCCAAATTGAATATGGAAGAACTTCATGCTGCGGTGATAAATTAGGCGCTAAGTGGGAGGCAATGAACCAATTCCATGAAAGTGGCCCCTATCCTTTGAATTTTAATTGTTAGAGTAGGTTTAATTTTTTTGTGTGTTAAATCCATAAAATTGTGGTGTCATAAGGTATTTTAAATGTGTTTGAGAATAGGGAAGTATAGTGTATTTGAGTAGTGTGTTGAAAAGAGGAAAACAGAGGACAAAAAATTAGCCTTAGTTACCACGATTGCGATATACGTGCTGTCAAAATTGTGATCTTTGTGTAACTGCGATCGCGAAACTTTGACCTCGACTGCGATCAAGCCTAACTAAAAGATTAATTGGAAGCCACACCCCCAGTCCTTTCAAATTTCTCTAAAATTACAGTTGATTTTGATTAGATTTTGGGCATCTAAAAGAGCATAAACATCCCCTTTGCATCTCTCAATTAGGTGTGTGCTTCAAATTCCCTATTTATGCTTATCTGTAGGACTTAGAACTCATGACATAGGAATGGCCTAAAATTATGTTTTACATGTAAAACCCTTAATTTAAATGTTCTTGTTGTTGTATTTATCCGTTGTTATTGGTGTGTACATTTATGAGGAAGTCTTGAGAACCCTAATTTGCTTAAAAAATAATATGAATAGCATGTGCACATCAACTGTTTGATTCGATTAAATTCCCAAACAAATTCCTTAATCATTTTTACATGTTTTAAGGGCATGATCTAACATCTAGGGACTATGTTTCGTGTTTATAATGTAAATTTTTTATTTGGAATACAAATGGGCATAAAAATTGGACGTTTTGAATTTTGAAAATTTTGGTTACGCATGCTTCAGCTACCGTGATCGCAGCCACAGGGGCTCAGTAGCTCAAAGTACGACACATGAAGCTATTTTTAGCCAAGAACAAAAAACCCTTCAATTTTTTTTCTAGAAATTGCCCAGACATCATTTTATGACAAACTCTTCACCACAAGGTAGAGATGTTTTATCCTGGATCTATGTTAGGAAAATGAACACTGGTTAAGGGTGTTCCATGCTAACCTTAACATAGTATCTTTCTCTGAACTAGTTGTAAGGATCCGGGGTTAGAACATTTGTAGCCGGGTTTCCCATGTACTCACATAACCTATGTTCCAAATGTTTAAGACTAGATGGTTGCATGTATCTTAGAAAACATTCCTTTGAATATTGGATAGCATGTTCTTTCAAAAATGAGGCATTTCAAGAACTGAGGTGGATCCTTAATCTTATTTCCTTCTTTGATCACAGAGCTTTTTAGGATACCTGGGGTTGAGGAGTATCCCAAAGATACTTGGGTATGTCTAAAGAACCCCATTTACCCTTTCAATATTTGGGGTAATGGTGCACTTGGTAAGAGTAAGAAGTATAAGATCGAATTGAGCAAGTAAAATGATGAAGATATACTCTCTTGAAAGCCATACATAGCAGGGTCATTTGAGGAGATCTCGATTGAGATGAGGATGATCAAGAAGCTTGTGTCTGGGTGGACTATGAGGCCAGGAGGGCTATCTACCTCTCACCGTTCTTATATTGCTCAGACTGACTATGAGCGGTATTTGGTATATCAGAAAAAATAAGGGGCCACCATCACAAGTCTTAAGAGAGCCTAATCGTCCTTATCATATTCGTATAGGGAGATCAAGGAGTCTTATAAAAAGATGAATAAGATGGATAAGAAGAGATATAAGTTCCTTACGAAGATGTGAAAGGGGTGAAGGTCTTATGAAAGTTCCTGAAACCCAAAGACAAACTTCCTTCTCCCCAATTTACTGATGATGATGAGGTTCAGCTACATGGTCAGACTCAGAGAATCTTGAGACCGAGAGGGATGGTAGTACTTAATGCGGCTATAGGGATCACCCTTTACTCTTTTCTTATGCTTTTTTGAATATGCAGTAAGGTCACAGTAAGATATGAGTATGAGGAGCCCGTCTCCTTAGTAGCCATAGTTATTTGATTGGTTTGTATTATTTGGATACCTTCCTCGATGTTTTTATTTTTTCTCGAATGTTTTGGATTAGTTATCTATTTTCATTCTTAGATTTTAATTTTAATCTTATTTTGTGCATAATAATGTCGGACGGGCCTTTCCTTATAATTGATTGAGTGATGTATTCTTAAGGGAAAATCATCATGATTAGGTTTATATCCATAGATGCAGGGGAAGTCTAAGTGCCCGTAACATTGGAGTTTTCGGATAACTCTTATACCAATGGTGTAGTCTAAAAAGCCATATGGTTTTCCTCCATGAGAGCCAAAACTTTGGATGATGGCTTGGTTTGGTGCCATAAAGAGCAAATTTTTTATGGTGTAAATGCAAATCAAACATACATCCCTTCTTCGAAAAAGTTTTTTCTTGAAAACTAACGGAATGGATGTGAAAATTTTGTAACAATTCTTTAACTATCTTTTTGAATCCAAAGTCCTCAGTTGGTAATATATGGTAAATACCTCCTTTTGTCTCTACTTGGAAATGAACTTTAGCCTCCTTAAAAATTTTGCATGTCATGTGCAGTGAGCGTAGTTGTTTAACTCTCAATATTTCTTGTATCATCTAGAACTTGCCCCGTTAGTTTATCAAGGATAATTATGATTATGCTTGGCGCTGAAATGATCTTTTGCCTTCATTATGTACAAGGAAACCCACTTTAGATAAAAAATCCTACATATACATAGAATAGTATCCATAGTCACCCATTTTGAGCCATCAAACCTTTTTTTGGGAACGACATTAGAAGTCTTGAACCATAAAATTTTTACCCCTCTTTTGAACCCCACCCTCCTTGAACGTGAAAAGACAACTTGAGGTCAAAAGCCCCAGTTGGGGGTGGTAAGTCTAGGAAGAGGTGACCTTGGGACATGGTATTGTAAGTGGATGCCCAAAAAAACTAAGCAAAGAGAAAAAGTGAAAAAGTGAAAAAGAAAGGAATCATCCAAAGAAGGAAAAGAATAGTCTGCAAGAGAAATAAATGAAATGAAAATACATTCAAAAGAATTGTGTGAATCAAGGTAGTGAAAGTAGGCATATATGTGAAATGAAAACAAATGAAGTGGTCCATCCTCCGAAGTTAAATTAAATAGTGTGATGTAGATGTTCAAGGATGGTGTAGTCACTTCGTTACCAAATGATATCACACCCGTTCCCAAGTCTATATTACAAACTTGAAATAGCCCTTCGAGATATCCAACTAAGTTATTCAAAGTTGTGGCATTTGAAAATAAGGGAAAGCATATTGTATGATACTTGTGTACTTTGAGATAATGTTTGTAAGGGTGAGCGCTTGAATTTCAATCCCATATTGGATGATTGATACTTTGATCTATGGGATTTAATTTTATGAGGAGGCATGTAGACTAATCAAGGTGGGTGAAATTGTCATCTTCAGAAAATAAGGCAAAAGAGTATAGTTGAGTCGTTATTGATTGAGTGCCACTTCTATAGAGTTAGTGATTGTTGCATTGTTGTTCTTTAAAGTCTTTTTCATCCTTGAGATTGTGCTTCATGTTGAGGGGAGTTCTGAGAATAGCTTTTCCTATTCTTAAGAACTACTTGATCGAAATCATTATGATCATTTGATCATTCAAATGGGCTTAAAATTTTGCATAGTATTATTGAGTAAGAAGTAGTGTTGAGGACAATCAAAGGTTTTAATTGGGGGTGCTGATGAGTGGTAAATTTACCACTTATTTAAATCAAAATTTAGGCACCCTACTATGATTAAATCATGTAAATGAGGCAAATTTTCCATTTGAAAGCACTAATTCCCATGGTTTGCAGGTATACAGGTAAATGAAAGAAAACAAGTAAAGTGAGCTGAAAAGAGAACCAAACGAGAAAAGTTAGGAAAAAAGTTGGTAAATTCTTAGCAGGGAAGGACCCTCAGTTGCCGCGATCACAGTCTGAGAGTCGCGATCGCGATAAGTTTGAAATAATCAAAGTGGGCAATCATGATGTGCTCACCTCAATGACATGAGTCTCGGTCATTATCAAGAAATGGAAATCATGATGATGTGACCAAATTCCCAGCGGCAACTTTTTAATTTCAAATAGAAGAACCCAAATAATGTAAAGGGAAAAACCCTTTCAATTTTTGGATATCGTGGAACTAGAATTCAATTTTTTTGGTAGAGAAAACCTTACTAAATTGAAAAATATTACTGTAGTTAATTTTGCAAGGATTTTAGTTTTAATTGAAGTTGAATTAGAGAATATCTTTACTTTGACTCTCTAATGGAATCTTTGAATGTTAATCTAGGCATATTCTTCTCTCACACTTCATGAGTAGATGAAAATCTATCATGGGGTTATGTTGGATAGGGTGAAAATATGTTCTTGTACTTATTATTAGTGTATATTATTGGTTAATGATGTTGGGTTTCACTATTACTTGATTGTAAAATTGGAATTTTTGGGGGAAATCCCTGATTTTCCAAAATCCCACATCATCCTTAAAAGTTGGATGTGGGTATTATTTTAGATCCCATCTAATCCTTGAAATTGGGGTATGGGTGATAAGTATTTGTGAACAATAAATAGATAATAGCTTAATCCTTTACATTGTCTTAGAAATAAGAATGGATTGTAAATTTTCTTTGCCTTGGGCATCTTCCTAGAAATAGAGATGCCCAATTCAGCTTTTTTTTTGATTTGTTTGCCACACCTATAGGGTATTCAAAATAATACATAGGTGATATTTTTGGTGTTTGGTTGATATACTAACTTCAAAAATCATACCCTAGACTACCCATATAGTCATTAACAAAATTTTTCTTTTAAATCTCATGTAGCCATGCACTATTTACCCCTGGGAAAACATAATCCCAAGTCTATTCTCCTATTGAAATTTTATATACAATTGTTGTTCTAAATTGGTAGTTTGAGTAGATTTTGTTTAAACAACCTTTCCAACCATTCCCCCCAATTTTAATTTATATCATACTTTATGTTTATATTGTCGGTAAATACTTAGTAGCTATCAATATATAAAGGAATTAAATACTAGTTACGCTCCTTGTGGATTTGATCCCTACTCAAGTTGGGTTATTATATTTGAAATTACCTACCACAAAATAATGGTATAGGTAAGCGTGATAAGAAGCATAGTCAATTTATGCTTATGAGATTTTGGATGAATCTAAAGTTGTTGGTGGGGACATCAAAAAATTCCAAGTCTAAGCTGGTCCTAGTTTATATCTTAAGCAATGAATCTAATTGCTTAAGCTCTCATCCAAACCCCAACAAGTATCTCTTAAGCAGCACATTTTGTCTCTTAAGAGAATGGCTTGACAGTGGCATGGTTACCACATAAGCAATAATGGTTTCACGTATGTGACATTTGCTCGGGCATCCAATTATCGTATAAGCAATCAATAGATTGCACAAATGACAAGTGTGCTAGATAAGAAGAGTCACTTCAGTGACTCAAAGTTTTCTTAAGGGCTACTCGTGCACCTGTGAAAGGCATAAATACCCACAAAGCCTGGTTTTTCACCACTTCTCATCCATTTTCTAAAAATTGTAATGTAATGAATTTTTAGGTCATTTTCTATATTTCAACTTATTTTTTCTATTAGAGCTTTCCTATAGGTGACCTAAGTAATTTATGACTTACTGGATCCATATTTCAATTATCGGGCAATTTATTTTTTTTAGAGTGAGCTCATTTTGACCTATTGGTCCAAAAGTTAAGAAAAAGAAATATGGGTATAGGACTTACTTTTAGTCAAAATGACCTCATTCAGAAATTTAGGCTATACCATTGAGTCTAAAACATCAAGTTTTGTATACTAGTAGAGTATATTTGTGTATACGAGATTTTGGATGAATCCTGAGGGGTTGATGAGTCTCATCTATATCTAGTCCCATTGCTGATAATGAGCCAAAGGTGTGAGCTCGCGAATCCCTTGGCAGGCCACGCAGATACCATGATTATGATGCTTTAGATCATGACCATGACTAGCCTAGGCAACCACAATATATGGAGATCGTGAGGCTTATGTCGTGATAGCGACACTCAAGAACCTAGGAAAGGAATAAATAGCCTATTTTAGCCCCCTTTTTCCATTCCTTCATCCATTCTGCTGATACTAAAACCCTAAATAGTGAGAAAACTTGGGATTGAATCTTGTGGGTAATCTTGGAAGCTTGAATAGCAATTATTACACAATTTCCTTTGAATTTATGGTTAGATTTCACCATTTATTATGGTTAATTTTCCCAATTCTCGTTCAAAATCCCTAGAAGGCTGTGACTTAATTTTAGGACAAATGTAGTTTTGATTTCACCCATTCTTTAGGGTAATTACTTCTTTAGAATAAGAGTATACAAGGTTGTCTTTGGAAATCCGATTTTCCTAAATGGACCCATATGGGATTTTGGTGTGATTTTTGGACCCAATGAACAAGAGTAAAATATAGGTATTATTATTCCCATCTTAATAATTAAATTATGATTTTGATATTGTGTCACCGGGCAGAGGTTTCTCAGAAGGGGAAGTCAGTGATTTATTGGATTTTTGAGCTTTTTTTGGTGTCTAGGTAGGCTAGGTTTTTGTTCTTCATAAGTTGAGCAATGTTAGAGTATTTTTGTGATATTATGTTATATTTGGGGTGGGTTTTAGGTGCTGATGATGAAGTTTTCTATACTCGGGTTAGTTGGACCTCTTAGTCTATTCGAAAACTGTAATTTGGACACAGTTTTCTTCGTTGCTTAATTCCTCAATAAACTTTCTATCTTAGGACAAAATGTATTTTTTTAACATTTAAAGGTAGATTTAGATGCTTTACCATAGGCTGGGGTTGAATTGCCTTAAAATAGAGTTTGGGGATTAGAGGTGGATTCTTTTCACCCGCCTTAGGTCAAGACTTGAATTAGTAGAGGTATACCTTTTAAGAACTTGTCATGATATTTGAAATTCTTATATTGAGACTTATTGAGAATATATACTTAATGATCATGATGGTTGGGTATTGGAGGTTAATGATGATTTTAATGAGTTTTGGCACTCGATGATTGTGATGGGTTGTTAGTGAGAGTTGATGATTATGGGTTATAATATTAATTATGTTACTGATTATGACATTGAAGGTGATATTAATAGTATTTATACATACTTACCAATTCAATTACAAATATTGATGATATACATACTCGATTAAAGCCTAGAGGAATTATTATGCTATTGATTATGAAACTACCAGTTCAGGAAATTCACGATGATATTGATCATGATATTGGTAACAAAATATTGATGATATTACTTATGGTGTTGATAATTTTATTATTGTGTCAAGTTCGGCTATTAGTTATTATATTTGTTATATGACACTGTTTCAAACTTGGTAATGGGGTAAGATATTGATAAATCGCCATTCATAGTTGCAAAGAGGAATGAAATGGTTTATAGTATGGAATGATATGGATTGATTCTAGCTGTACCATAGAAGGTGGAAAGTGATAATGTTACGATTTATGCTTTACTTGACTATACCCTCCATGCTTATATGGGCCTCCATTAGATTGTTTAGTTTCTATACTCATTGCCTTATAGGGCCCAATTTTATAGATATAATTGCTTGTGTTTAATCCTTTATGTTATGTTATTATTACTTTAATAAACTTATATATTTGTAGCAATTTTGGAGTTTTTCTGGTTATATCCTTTACTTTGGCTTAGTTATATAATCTTGCTATTATCATATTTATAAATGATTTATCATATTTATAATCATTTGGAGTTTTTTCTGGTTATATCCTTTATTTATTCGACGATCACGCTATGGATGATTCGGAGTTAGGGTGAGCTCTTCGAATCGGAGTCACCCCATTCCCTTTTATCTTATTTATGCCTAGTTTTTATCCTTTATACATAATTGTATTGACTTGTTTATAACTTGGGTTATATTTATAGTAGCACTTGTACTTGCTCTAATAGGTCATGGGATATTTTCTAGGTTATGTCTACCTTTTGACTATTTTATTACTTTTCTTGTTTATATCTTCATTATGTATTTGTTACTTCTAGGGGAATTTCCATCCAGTTAGCTCATTGTTAATAGCTTTGTGCTACTATTTGTCTTACCTAAAAGAGGTGTTTCATATGTGCTATCATAACTCATTAACTGGGTCGTGACAAATAGTTATCAGAACCTAGGTTCCAATGGTATTTTTGGTATAAGAGAAAGTATCTAGTAGAGTTCTATGGATGGGAAAGATGATGTCTAATTCCTATATTTGGGAGGAAATTGGAAATTCTTAGGAGTTCTTCACTTCCTTCACTTATTTTGTGCTATGTGTCTGAGTTTATTTATAAAGAATTTCTTTAACTTCACTCTTTCATAGATGGCTAGGATGCATGCTACTGCTACATGAGATGAAGGTCCCTAGATCAATCTTGGGGATCCTATCGTTATTCATGTACAACCTATAGGTCATGAAAAACCTCTAGATGTGTCCTCAGCTAGGGGCCAAGATAAGGGCCTTCACCAGACTCTATTCTGGTTCCTGATCCAAATATTTTTCCCCCCAACCAATGATGGTATAGGGACCAGCCCATGCTTTTTAGGGGTTTATTTCTTTTCCAATGCTCAGGGATGCTCTGATTCAACTCTTGGGCTTGGTGAGTGGTGCACTGTCTAATGGTGCACAATCAACAGATAAGAGTGCTACTGAGGCAGGGGTGCAACATATGGCTATGGTCCCCATAGTTGAGGTCCCTCTTATGTTGGTAGTTGCTCATCTATTTTTTTCTTAACTAGTGGTTGCCCAGCCTTTTATGTCTGTTGATGAGCAGAAGATGGTGGGTAGATTCTAGAGATTGGCTATGCCTAGGTTTTCTGGTGTACTCGGTGAGGATGCATATGATTTTCTAATTCCTTGTGAGGACAGGCTTTATAATTTGGGCCAAGTAGATACTCGTGGTATGGACTACACTAATTTTTAAATGGACTTAGTAGCTCGATGTTGGTGGAAAGTTGACCTTGCTTTTAGGCTAGATGGATCTTCTACCTTGACATAGGCTCAGTTATCTAAGATTTTTTGAGAGAAGAACATGCCTCGCAGCCTTTGTAATCTTTTCATAGAATAGTTCACAAAATTATAGCAAGGCTCCATGACAATTATAGATTATGAGGCTCATTTTCAAATGTTGGTAGGCATGCTACTTATATTCTTGATACAGAGTATGAGAGGTTCATTTCTTTGTATGTGGATTAAGACTTCCTTTTCTCATGTATACTCAGGGTTTGGTTGTTGCTAACAGGTCTTTTGCTAAAGTTTTCGATCATACTCATCTTATCAAGGACATGTATTATGAGGCCCAATGGGATAGCAATAAAATACCTTGATATCAGGGTAGCTTCAACGGGATTCATAGTAGCTCCATATTAAGAAGTAGCAGTTCTCATGGTAGATACATTCTGTGTTAGCTGTATAAACTTAAAAGTCATCCTGGTAGACCTATTTAGGTAGCTCTCCAAATTACTAATTGAGACAAGTCTTATGTTAATGATCTCTCTGGTCAAGAAAATGGTCATTCTTCTAGGGGCTCATTATTTTGTTATTCTAGTAGTGGTGGTTTTTCAAGGTCAGCCAGATCTTTTAGTTTTGGTTCAACTCATGAGATATGTTATAGTTATGGGGGTCATGGTCATTATTTGCGAGAGTGCCCTAGTCGTAGGGCAATTGTTGCTTCAGCTTAAAGTATTCCCCAATTAAAGTAGTTTATCCTTAAGCTATAGATTGTTTGCATGGTATTAAGGTTGGTCTTTAGGGTGTTCTAGGTGGTTCTTAGGAAGGTAGGAGAGGTTATCAATTACAAGCCAAAAAAGGTGGCAGGCGTGTTCAGTTATATGTGGTACCTGCCAGACTCGAGGCTGAGTCTTTGGATGTAGTTGTTACATGTATGATTTTTGTGTGCCTTCAGTCAGCCTTTGATTTATATGAACCAGGATCAAGTTATTCTTATATGTCTATTTATTATGCTCCATGGTTAGGGTTACGTCTAAATTTATTATCCATGTCATTACATGTATCTACTCTTATGGGTGATTCTTTAGTAATCGATCGGGTTATGTTACCATGCGATGATGGGGATTATTTATTATATATGCTCTAAGAGACTTAAGGAAAGGGATTATGAGTATTATATCACTTGTGTTTGTGATGTTAGTATCGAGAGTCCATCTCTTGACTCTGCTCTTGTAGTATGCGAGTTTTCTGATGTTTTTCTTACAAATCTGCCTGGTATACCTTTTCCTGAGAGATTGAGTTTGTTATTGATCTTGAGCCTGACACTTAATCTATTTCTATGGAACTTTATTGTATGGATTTTGTCGAGATGAAGGAGGTAAATTCTCAATATCAGGATCTTCTAGTAAGGGTTTCATTAGACCGAGTGTGTATCATTGGGGAGCTCCTACGTTGTTTGTAAAGGAGAAAAATGGCTCCATGGGTATGTGTATTAACTATAGGAATCTAAATAGGCTGAACGTGAACAAATGTTATCATATGCCTCACATTGATGACTTGTTTGACCAGCTTCAGGGTGCAGTCATTTCTATAAGATTGATTTGAAATCTTGTTACCATCAATTGAGGATTCGAGCAGAGGATATCCTTAAGACAACCTTTAGGACCTGATATGGCCATAATGAGTTCCTAGTGATGTCTGTTTGGTTGACTAATTCCCTAGTAGCGTTTATGCATTTGACGAATCGAGTATTTTGGCCTTATTTTTATTTTTTTGTGATTATGTTCATAGATAACATCCTAGTGTATTAGAGGAGCAAAATGAGCATGTGCAACATTTGAGGATTGTGCTCCAGACTTTGAGGGATTATTTGCTTTTCATCAAGTACTCCAAGTGTGTGTTTTTGCTAGAGTCTATGACATTCCTTGTGAATATGGAGCCTAAGGATGAGATCATGATAAACCCAACGAATATTTGGCCATTTTTGATTGGTCTAGGCCGACATCTACGATTGAGGTTCATAGCTTTATTGGCTTGGATGGCTATTATAGATAATTCGTCGAGGGTTTTGTAATAATTCAGTATCTATGACTAGATTGACTTGGAAGGAGGTTCTTTTTCGATGGTCTAAGGAGTATTAGTTGAGCTTAGGTAAGCTTAAGGAGTTTCTCACTTTAGCTGCTTTTTTGGCTCTTCCTGTTGAATGTAAGGGACTCACTATGTATTTTATGCTTTTGGTGTTGGTTTTGGTTGTTTATTGATACATCAGGGCCGTGTGATCGCTTATTCTTTGAGCCAGCTGAAGGTCCATGGACGCAACTACCCAACTTATGATTTGGAGTTGTTGGTGATAGTTTTCACACTTAATATTTGGAGGCATAATACTTATGGTGTGTATTGTGAGATTTTCACCTTTCATTGCAGTATTCAACATCTTATGACCTAGAGAGAGATAAATTCTAGGAATAATTTATGGATAGAGTTGCTTAATGGCTATGATATTTCCATTTTGTATCATCTGGACAAGGCAAATGTGGTGGCAGACGCCTTGAGTCGAAAGACTGTGAGTATGTATAGCTTGGCTTGTTTTTCAGTTCCACAAAGGCTGTTGGCATGAGACATTCAGTCCTTATCTAACTTGATGGTTCGACTTGACATTTCAGACCCTCAGAGGATTCTTTCTAGTGTTGAGCCTAGGTCTACTATTTGAACAGATTTGGGATCGCCAGTTAGAGGATTTCACTTTGTGTTCCGCATTATCAAGTGTTGTGTGGTTAGTCCAAGAGAGATACCATAGATTCTGAGGGTGTTTTGATATTTGATAGCCATATTTGTGTTTCGAGAATTGTTGATTTGACTAAACTTATTTTGTACGAGGTTGACAGCTCCAGATATTCTATTTATCCAAGTAAAGCTAAGATTGTCATAAACCAAACTAGGGTCTGGCTGTGACGGGCATCTCAAGTCCACTGTGGACCAGAGATCACCACCTTAGCTTAATCCAATATAACTCAGTACACCTAGATGCAGATGAATACCAACATCAAACAAAATATGAGGGGAAGGCTTAAATAATTTACAAAGGATCAATACTGAAAACCAACCACAATACCAATGCCAACAATTATATCCAACAAAGTCTCTAAGAATTCTAAAGATAGTTTGATCGGGACATACCCCCGACCATAGACAAAAATAAGTCGAAACAAAAAATCAAACATAAGGAAATCCAAAGAATTAAATGGGGTCTTCTGACGGATGGAAACTCAATACTTCAGTCTGACACCTGAGCTATCCTATTACCCCTAATCACTTTGTAGGAGGAGCAGCAGTATGGAAAGCTGTTGCATCACATGAGGACAAAACATCTGAAGACGGTTAGCATTTTGAGCGCTAGTATGTAACTTAGGGATACATGATAAAATAATTCCATAATCCTTAATATAAAATCCATTAAAACCAGTGGGTAACACCATAAGCAATGCATGTATGCATACATACATATATATATATATATATTTATATATATATACATACATACATACATACCACATGTCGGGAATGGAACAAGGCTTAGCATTAGAGTAAAACCTTAACTTGGAATGTGTAGCTTGACCGTCCTTCAGTTTCCCCAACAAAAAGGGCACTAGTGCTGTTATCTACACGACCAGAGGTATGGTAGAAAATCGGTGAATCGTTACCCTTCGCCATACTTGATACAAATACATATAGTGTGTCATGTAAGCACACAGTCATTAAGACCAACCCTTAGGTCAGTAAATGCGAGTTTCCAGTATCGATCCCTCTAGCACCTCCACCTCACACGGTTAGCTACACAATCCCCTTTGAGCCAAATTAAAATCATTTACACATATCCATCCATTAACCCAGGAGTCTTTTAATTTGGCACTAACTGTTGGTATCGTCATACCAAAATTTAAAGATTGCAAGTCTATTACATTTTGCTATACAAAACCATTAAACAAAGTTTACTCCACAATTTTAAATTTACAAACCAAAGCCATGGTCATCAAGGCCTTTCCAAAACCATTTGAAAACAAAACCAAACCAATTCATGTTCCATTTACCATTTATGAATGCAACGCTTCTAAAGAATAGTAAAACCAAGAGATAAATCATATTCCAAAGCCAATTATGCAAGTGGGTCGTGGTTATTATCAATTTCCATACCTGAAAGATTTATTTGGAGAATCCATTGTACTGCTAAATTCATTAACCTATGCATCCAAAGAGTTCAAAAATCATTAATTCAATGCATTAAAAAATCAACAATAATTATGGGAAAACATTTAAACCAAATATATTTGAAACCCGTAACCCGTAGTTCAAAACTCAACATAAAAATCATACATAATAATAACCAAATTATGCCATAAAGAAAAGATAAGTATAGGAAAAGAGGTACATTCCTTTATTAGCAAGAATTTTAAAGAATGTAACACCCTTCGAACCCTAGATGACCACCGCTTTGAAACTCTATCCTTGACATGAAAGGGGAAATTTGAGAGAGGATCTTTTGGAATTGAAGTAATAGCTATTTGTATAGTTAAAACTGATGTGAATTGGCACATATATTGGTTAAAGGTTGTTTATAAGTGAAAGGACCTCATTACCCCTTGTCCCAATTAAATAGAATAAAACAACTTGATTTTATATAGGTTTGTGTCACAGACCTTATCGCAGAGATAAACCTCCGTGCCACGAATCTTAACAAAGAAACTAGCCTCCGTGTTACAGAAGCTACCATGGAAGCCAGCCTCCATGGCACACCAATACGATAGAGGCTTACTACCTCCGTGAACCTAAACCATCCCGAACCCCATCCAAAAAATCTGAAACTCTTTTGGGACACCTCTTTAACATACCTAAGTACAATTTAAGTAAAAAATGATGCTTTAAACATAGGAAGGCGAAGAATAAAAATGCTCAAAATTCGAGGGTTTTGCATTATCCCCCCTTAGGATCATTCATCCCCAACTGACGAGCTAGGAGACTTTTCGCACGAGAATAACAATATTACTCCTGAATTAAATGATAAACCCAAATATTAACATCGGAAAATAGAAGTCATACCTTAATCTAATTCTCATTACACATGGAATAAGAATTGATACTTAGCCCTCATATCTTCCTTCGCATCCCAAGTGGATTTTCCACCTTATGTTTCCTCTAGAGAAACTTTACTGAAGTTATATCTGTATCCCAGAACATACAAACTTGTCTATCCAAGATCTCCACAGGGACCTCCTCGTATGACAGGGAATCCAAGATACCAACATTCTCAATAGGCACTACTAAGGAAGGATCACCCACTCATTTTTTCAACATGGACACAAGAAACATAGGGTAAATGGAACCCAAGCATCCATGCAATTCTTACTCATAGGCAACTTTTCCTACTCTCTTCAAAATTCAATAGGGGACAATATAACGGGGACTGAGCTTCCCCTTCTTACAAAAATGCATAACTTCCTTCATAGGAGACACCTTCAATAACACCTAATAACCCATAACAAACATCAACTCTCTTCGTCTCCTGTCTGCATAGGACTTTTGGCAACTTTGGGCCGTCTTAAGCCTATCCCAAATCACCTTTACCTTATTTATAGCTTTATGAACTAAATGCAGACCGAATAACCTTGCATCAGCAACTTTGAACCACCCATTAGTGGACCTACACCTTCTACCATACAATGTCTCAAATGAAGCCATGCCAATACTAGAGTGATAGCTATTATTGTATGCAAATTCCACCAGAGGTAAATGGTCAACCAAGATACCACCAAAGCCAATTACGTAAGCTTGAAGCATTACCTCTAAAGCCTATATAGTGCTTTTTCATTGTCCATCCATATGTAGGCAGAAAACAGTACTAAGGCTCACCTTAGTCCCAAAAATCTCTAAAATAATCGCCAAAATTTTGATGAGAACTGAGTAACTCGATATAAGACAATAGAAACAAGCACACTATGTAAATTCACGATCTTTTAAATAAATAACCTTTCATAGTCCTCAATAGAATAATCAGTGCTCACCGTTAAGAAGTGAGCAGACTTAGTCATCCTATCCATGATGACCCTTATAGAATCAAATTAGTTTTGAAACTGCGGAAGACCAGTAACAAAATTCGTATCTACCTTCCGACCCATTTACATCGGGAACACACACCCTTCCTTGGTACATCAAGATACCATCACCCCAAATCTCAAAAGTAATTATATTCCACCTACCCTTACCTTTCTTGATTTTTCTCAAGATAGGGTGTAACACTTGCTTCTCTTTTTAACTTCAGCACCAAGAGATGACTCTCCACCTCTTTCACAAATAAACCACCATCCTTAGAATCTATGAGAGTGACTCCAAGATCAGCCCAATAATAAATATCTCACTCCAAGTCCCGCTTCTCCTTATCTATATAGGATAGAATCCCTATAGATAACCTGCTAAGAGCATCATCAATAATGTTAGCCTTACCTAGGTGATGGTGGAGACTTATGTCACAGTTCTTAAGAAACTCAAGCCATCTCCTCTATATGAGATTCAACTCCTTCTAGGTGAATACATATTGCAGGAACTTATGATTTGAATAAATGTTGACATGGACCCCATATAAATAGTGTCATCAAATATTCAGTGTGAACGCCATAACCAACAACTCCAAATCACGAGTAAAATAACTCCTCCCATAAACTTTCAACTGCCTAGATACATACCCTACCACCTTGACATACTGCATAAATACACAACTAAGTCCCATGTGGGATGCATCAGAATAAATGATGAAGCCATTACTAACCTTAGGTGGGGTCATATTTTGAGCGAAAGTTAATTTATCTTTCAACTTCTCAATACTCCCTTCACAAGCCTCTAACCTTAGAAACATCAGCTTCATCTAAGTTAACTTAGACAAAGGTGCAGTGATCGATGAGAAACTTTCCACAAATCTCTTATAATAACCAGCAAAACCTAAGAAGCTCCGAATATCAGTTGGAGTCATGGGACTAGGCCTAATCTTAATAATCCCTACCTTCTATGGATCAACTATGATCCCTTCACTAAAAACAAAATTACCCGAATAAGAAACAACATTAAACAATAATGGACAATTTGAAAACATAACATATAATTGCTGATCTATTAGGGTCTGCAACACAACATGGAGGTGATTGGCATGATCCACCTCACTATTTGTATTTACCATAATATCATCTATAAACACAATTCTGAACTAGATCAAAAACTTATAAAATCGTCAGGGAAGACCTTAGGATATTCACTAACCATAGAAATGGATTATAAAGAAGGACCCTCCTAGTTAGAATCTTTAACCCATACCAGATGATAAAGATTCCCCTTGGAAATTAATTTTCAAGCTCTAAGATATGATATGAACCTTTTCTTGGGTACTAAGGATCGCCCTTGCCACGCTTATTAGGGAATTGAAAAATAACCTTACAGGCTCGATAGGCTAAAGTGGAATAGCATGAATACAACCAATCCATCCCCAAAATGACATCAAAATATAACTTGTCTAATTCATAGGTCTACCATAGTTTTCTTACCACTAATAGATAACACACAACCCCTACAAACCCTTCTAGTAAACACCGAGTCAGGGGTAAAAATTTAAAAGAGGTGTGAAATATACTCAAGACATATGCATATTTATTTACCATCATCCTTCCTTACTTTAAATTCATAAATTCTACATCTTTTTCCTCCCTCAAATCCTATGGAAAGAAGTAATTAAGAAAGGCACTAGAGATATCATCCCATAAATCAAAATTAGTATCATTTCCCCTAAGCCACTACTACTCTTCAAACATTGGTATGCTATATCTTTCAACTAATCAGCAGTGAATTCCACACCTTCTACCTCAGTAGAATGAATAACCTGGAAGATCTCCTTCAACTATTCTATAAAACCTTTAGGATATTTCTTAACTTTAGTACCGATAAAAGTTTAAGGGCTCAGTCTAAAAAATGTCCAACTTTAGTGGCCTTAAATAAACTACCAGAAGTACCAGTATAACTCATCTGACATGACAGAGATGTAATAAGCTGTGTCAATAGATGAATAGATTTGCAAAGTTTGGGATTATTAATATCTTCTTGAGGTGACTGAGTCTGAGTGTCACTAGTTGGAGGAGGATCAATGGAGACGGGCGGAACTCCACAGGAACAATTAGAAGCAACGACCTTAGACAGGGTCTTTACCCTATAGGTGGGATAAGATCTTTCCATATTTTACTCAGGTGGGATAGATGAGTTTCTAAGAGCTTTAGTTCATATGGGAGGAACGATCTATAAGGAGACAAATGTAAGTTAGAAGAATCCAAGACCTTAGACTCTATAGTCCAAAAACAAGGCAACAAGAAAGGAAAACATTCCTAAATGCCTCATAGCCTCCCCCTTATAAGTATGGAGCGCTACACAACTATAAAAAGCGACTCTACTTAACACAACTATGTGGACACCAAATTGACCATGAACCTAGGCTCTATACCAAATTTTTCATGATTTAAACCAGGTCCTAGCCGTGATGGGTATCTCAAGTCCATTGAGGACAAGAGATTAACCCCTTAGCCTAATCCAATATAACTAAGTACACCTAGCAGCAGATAAATGCCAACATAAACCAAAATATGAGTGGATATATTAAAGAATCTATAAAGGAACAATACCTAAAACCAACCACAATACCCATATTTATATTAATTTCCAAAAAAGTATCTAATAAATTAAAAGATAGTTTGGTCAGGACATTCCCCCGACCATATCCAAAAATAAGTCCAAATAAAAAGTCAAAGATAAAGAAATCTAAAGCATGAAATGGGGTCTTCCAAAGGATGGAAGCTCACCACTTTAGTCTAACACTTGTGTTATCCTACGAACACCTAATCATTGTATATGAGGAGTTGGAGTATAGCTAGTTCCTGCATTACATGGTGACATAATGTCTAAGATATTTAGTGGATGGAGTGGTAGCATGTAACTCAGGGATATAAGATAAAACAATGTCATAATCCTTAATATAAAAGACAATAAAACTAGCGCATAAAACAATAACCAATGAATATATATATATATACCATATTTTGGGAAATGGAATAATGCTTAGCATGAGAGTAAAACCTTAACCTGAACTATGCAGCTTGACCATCCTTTACCTATACCCATGGGCTATATTGGTTCAGATCCCCCTGCTTAAAGGGCCTTAGTACATGCTAGACGCATGACTGGAGGTATCAGAGAAAGTCAGGGAATTCTTACCCTTCGCCATCCTTGTAAAAATATATATATTGTATGACATAAGCACACCTCATTAAGACCAACCCTCACATAGGAAAATGTGAGTTTCCAATATCAATTCTCTTTGGACCTTCACCTTCCATAGTTAGCTACATAACCCCTTTTGAGCCTAATTAAAATCATATACAAATTTTAATCCATTAACTCAAGAGTCTTTTAATTAGGACCTAACCGTTGGTATCATCATATAAAAATTTAAGCTTGCAAGTGTATTCTATTTTACCATACAAAACCACCAATTTGACTCCACAATTTCCAATTTAAAAACCAAAGACATGGTCATGAAGGCCTTTCCCAAACCATTTGAAAACAAAACCCAACCAATTCATATTCTATTTACCATTTAAGCAATGCAATATTTTTAAAAAATATCCAAACCAAGAGATAAATCATATTCCAAAGCCACGAATGCAAGTGGTTCAAGGTTATTATAAATTTCCATACAAAAACCATTTATTTGGGGAATCCATTGTACCCTTAAATTCATTCAACATCCCTATGCATCCAAATAGTACATAAACCATCAATGCAATGCCTAATAGTTCAATAATAATCATGGGAAAATATTTAAACCAAATGCATTTAAACCCTAAACCCATCGGTCAATACTCAACATCAAAATCATGTATATTAATAACAAATTTATACCAAAAAGGAAAAAATATTATAGGTAAAGAGGTAAATTCTTTAATTACAAAGAATTTTGAAGAAGATATAACCCTTAAAACATTAGATAACCACCTCTTTGAAACTCTAACCTTGAATGAAAAGTGGAAATTTGAGAGAGGATCTTTTGAAAGTGAAGTACTAGCCATTAATATCATGAAAACTGATAAGAATTGGCTCATATAGTGCTTAAATGTCATTTAAAATTAATTTGACCTTATTACCCCCTTCCCAATTAAATAGAACAAAACAACTGGATTTTTATATAGGTCTATGGCATAGACCTTATCGTATAAACTAAACTCAGTGTCATGGACCTTATCGCAGAGACCAATCTCTATGTTATGGAGGCTATCCAAGAAGCGAGCCTCTGGAGCACATCAACATCATAGAGGATTGCTACCCATCTGACCCAAAACCACACCAAACCCCATCTGAAAATTAAAAACTCTTTTGGGACATCTCTTTCAAATAAATAATTATAATTTAATTCAAAAATCAATGTTTCAAACATAAAAGGTAAAAAATAAAATTTCTCAAAATTTTAAGGTGTTACAAAGATGTATTCAAAATTGAAGCAACATTATTGATAGAGTGACATAAAGAGAGATATGGCTAATTTCATGGATTGTTGTCTATGTTCTTAGTTTGTAAAGGCTTATCATCAACTGCCAGGTGGTTTGATTAAGAGATTTCCCATTCTCAAGTAGAAATGGAAGTGGATTACCATGGATTTCATTAGTTGTTTACCTTTCACTTTTGGGGGGCTCCAATAGTAATTAGGTTTTTATAGATTGATTGACCAAGTTAATATATTTCATTTCTATTCAGATGACCTTCAATGCTGTGAGATTAGCCCATATCTATATTAGTGAGATAGTCTGTTTGTGTTGTGTGCCTGTATTAATTATTTAAGACGAGCGTTCGAAGTTCACTTCCAATATTCAGAGATCTTTTTAGGAGAACTTGGGTACTTAGGTGGACCTTAGTATAACCTTCCATCCATAGAATAATGGCAATTCAGAGTGGACTATCTGGGTTCTTAATAATATGCCCTAATCCTATATTATGGATTTTAGAGGTCAGTTAGAGTAGCATGTAGCCTTGGCAGAGTTCACCTATAATAATAGTTATCATTTGAGTATTTAAATGATACCATTTTTGGGTTTATATAGTAGGAGATATCATTCCACAATTAAATCGTTTGATATATTAGAGGTTAGACCCCATAGAATTGATTTTCTTTGAAAGTTGGTGGAAAGAATCAAGGTGATTCAGGATAGGCTGAGAGCATCTCAGAGTAAGAAAATGGCCTATGCATTGCTTTGTTCCTTGAGATTTGAATTTAGTGATAGGGTATTCTTCTGTGTGTCATCCATAAAAAGTGTGATAAGGTTTGGGAGGAAAAACAAGTTAAGCTCCAGATATATTTTGAGATTCTTTGCATAGTTGGTTAGGTGGCTTATGAGTTACCTTTACCTCCAAATTTTTCTACTGTTTATCTATTTTTCAATGTTTCTATGTTGCATCGATACATTCTTGATCCACCTTATGTGCTTATATGGGACTCAGTTCAGCTGGATGAGAGGTTGATCTTCGTGTCAGAGCTTGTTCTTAATTGGATAGTAATGTTATGAGTTTATGCACAAGGTAGATTTCTTTAGTTAAGGTTCAGAGGAGGCACAACCGAGTGGAGAACACCAATTGGGAGATTGATAGCCAGATACGGACCCAGTATCCTTACCTGTTCAAGCCTTCAAGTACATTTTGATCCTTGACTTTCATAGATAAAAGACCTTTTTAATAGTGGATATTGTAATAACCCTTCAAGTCATTTTCCATATTTTTGCTTGTTTTTGTAGTTAGAGCTTTCCTTTAGCTATCTCAAGTCATTTATAAATAGTTGGAACTAATAATTTGGTTACTGGGCAGTTTGTTTAGTTTTTAGTGCCAGTTTCCTATTTTAAAATCTTTAATAGTTCCTATTCACCGTAGGAAAAAATATCAATCAAACAACCTCATATGGTAATTTTGATTATTCCAACTGCACTAGATTGTCTTTTTAGGCTAGGAGGACTCTTTGTTTGGTTTTGAAGGTACCTGAGCAAATTTTAACCTATTGGTCAGAAAGTTAAGAAACGAAATATGGGTGTGGGATCTTGAACAGAATCTTTGCCTACACCATTCAATTTGAAACATCAAAATTGATATAGTAGCATAGTCCATTTATGTATGTAGGATGTTGGATGAATCTTAAGGGATTGGTAGAAACTTTGAAAATTCTATGTCTTAGTTGTATCTAGAACCATCGCTAATAACTCACAAAAGCGGCATAATCACAACTCCCTTGGTAGTCCACCCAGATGATGTGATTTTGATGGCTATGTTAGCAATCGCGACTAGCCTAGACACCCATAATATGTGGAGATTGAGGCTCGGGTCACGATAGCAACATTCAAGCACTAAGAAACGGTATAAATACCCCATTTTAGACTATTTTGCTTAATCCTTCATCGATTCACTTGAAAATAACATATAAAATAGTTAGATAACTTGGGATTGAGGATTTTGGCTGATTTGAAGAGAATGAATAGCAACTATTATGTGATTTCCTTTGCATTAGTCGTAAGAATTTACCCTTTCTCATGTTTCATTTTCAAAATTCTTATTCAAAATCCCTAATACTTGGTGACTTGATATTATCATCAATTTATCTTGTATTTTACCAATTCTTGAGGATAATAACTCATTGACCATAAGAGTTTATTAGGTTGAATTCATAAATGCAATTTTCAAAAATGGGACCCAAATAGAATTTTAGTGTGATTTTTGAACCCAAAGGACAATAGTACAATATGGGTATCCTTATTCTCTTTTTAAGGAGTAGATTGTAATTTTTATAGCATGGTATCTCGTGATTTTTTTTGGAAGGGGAAGTTAGTGATTTTGCAATTTTTTTAGCTTTCTTCAGTGTCTAGGTAGGATAGGTTTTCCTTCTTCTTTGATTAAGATATGTCATAGTATAGATATTATGCTAGATTTGCGGTTGGTTTTAGATTTTAATGATTAATTTTTGAATTCTCAAGTTAGTTGGACCTCTTTGGCTATCAGAAAATTATAATTTTTGCATAGTTGGCTTAGTATCTTAATTCCTTAATAGACTTTCTATCTTTGTACAAAATGAGATCCATTTATAATTTAAAGTTGAATTTATATACCTTAGCATAGTCTGGGGTAGAATTTCCTTAAAATAAAATTTAGGGAGTAGACGAGGGTTCCTTTGACCCGTCTTAGGTCAAGACTTGAACTAGTAGAGGTAGACCTTTTAAATGCAAGTCATGTGTTTCACTATACTAAATTGAGACTATTTATTTAATGATCATGATAGTTGGAATTGGAGGTTGATGATAATTTTAATGAGTTTTGACATTTGCTGATTGTGATGGGTTGAAGTAAGGGCTGATGATTATGGATTATACTTTTGATTAAGTTATTGATTATGACATTGAGGGTGGTATTGATAATATATATACGTACTTACTGGTTCAAGTAAAAATCTTAATGAAGATTGTAATGACATACATACCTAATTAAAGCCTAGAGGATTATTACTCTATTGATTATGAAACTATCGGTTAAAGTCCAAAAATTTGCAATGATATTGATCATGATATTGGTGAAAATACATTGACGATATTACTTTTGATGTTGATTATATGACTATCAGTTCAATTTCATCTATTACTTATGATACTTGTTATGTGGCACCGATTAAAACCTAGTAATAGGGCATGATGTTAACAAATTAGGTATTGGTAGGTTCAAAGAGGG
Organism: Capsicum chinense; assembly: GCA_026120095.1. Classification (NCBI taxonomy): domain Eukaryota; kingdom Viridiplantae; phylum Streptophyta; class Magnoliopsida; order Solanales; family Solanaceae; genus Capsicum; species Capsicum chinense. The sequence goes on along the minus strand of JAPEIP010000006.1, from coordinate 70,177,930 downwards.
ATGAAATGGTTTGTATTATGGTGTGATAGGGATGAATTCTACCTATATCATGAATGGTGGAATGTGATTATGTTATCATTTATGCTTTACTTGATTGTACTCTACAGTCTTATCAGGGCCTGCGTTGGATTGTTTATTATCTGCAATCACTAGCTTATAGGGTCCAATTTTATAGATATAATTGTATCTATTTGATCTTTTGTGTTATGTTATTTTTCTGATTATCTACTTATTTGTGTATAACAATGTTGGAGTTGCTTCAGGTTTGATCCTTTACATTAACTTAGGTATGTTATCTTGCGTATTGTTATATTTATATCAGGATTTAGTTCAATCAGCCAATGAAGTATAATAAGTACAAGTGTTTTCATTCTCATAATACACTTCAGTACCTTTTTGGTGTAGATCTGAGTAATAGTTGTCACTGTTGATTCGAGGATCGTTTTTTGGTTTGTTTTGAGATCGAATAAGCTTTTAGAGTCATAGTCAATCTCATAGCATTTCCTTCTATCTTATTTCTGCCTAGTCTTTAGCTTCAAGAGATGATTGTGTTGTCTATTTTAGAACTTGGTTGTATTTATATTAGCTCTTGTACTGACTTTACTAGGTCATGGGATATTTTCTATGTTATGTTTACCTTTCGACTATTCTATTGCTTTGCTTGTTTCTTTCTTTATAATCTATTTGGCCCTTTTTGTGGCATTCCCACCAAGTTAGCCCATTGTTAATAGCTCTGAGCTACGGTTTGCCTTACCTACAGCTGGGGTTTTGTAGGTTCCATTATGACTCATAAATTGGGTCCTGACATGTGAATCGTAAAACATAGGAATTCTTGGGAGAAACGATTATGGGTGATTTTTGAGCTTGGTTTTCATTAAATTATGTGTTTCTTCTTTGAATTTATGGTAAGATCTAATTTATTTTATTATTAAATCTTATATCTTTTCTAATATTCCTAGAATCTTGGTGACTTTATTATAGAACCATTAAATCTTGAAATTTACCCATGTTGGAGGGAAAACATTACTTAAGCATAGAGGACAGTGTATTGGTTTTAAAAATGTGATTTTGTAAATAGGCGCACATGGAATTTTTAAATTATTTTGGATCTAAAGCACAATAGTGCATTATGGGTTTCATTGTTCTTATATTGATGGGTAGATTTTTATTTTGATAGAATAGGACCTTGAGGAATCTTTTTAGAAAGGAAAATTAGTGATTTGGCAGATTCTACAGGCTTTTCTTTGATGTCCAAGTAGGCTAGGTTTAGATTCTTCATACTAAGATCTTGTGTAGTACGATTATGATAATATGCGTAATATGGTTTGGATTTTAGGTGTTGGAAGTATGAATGAGGATATTTGGACTAGCTGGACCATCTAACTTATCTTAAAATCATAGCTTAGAGTGAAATTCACTTAGCTACTTATGTCATAGGTGAACTTTGCTTCGGGGCTCAAGTTTAGAATGGAAATACCTTAGTTTCTTATGTTAAGGGAACTTGTCTTAGTTTCTATAATTTTAGTTAGAATTGACTTAGTTGTTCATTTTTTAGAAGAATTTCTATATTTGGGCTATTTATGGTTTCTTATGTTAAGGGAACCTGCCTTAGTTTCTATTATTTTAGGCGGAATTGACTTAGTTGTTCATTTTTGGGAAAAATTTCTATCTTAGGGATATTTATGGCTAATTGAACATCTATAAATAAACTTAGATACCTTAGCCTAGTCTAAGGTAGAGTTCTCTAAAATGGATTTTAAGGATTATAGTGAACCCCTTCGGGCCACCATAGGTCAAGATTTATGATAGCCTTGTATACTTATATATGCATGATATACCCTTATTAATGTTTGGTTAGGGACTTGAGAAGGTTGAATATATTTTTTGAGTATGCTATTGGATATTGGAAAATTGGTGCTAATTCCATGTATAACCTAATATGACTAATGATATGGATTAGTTATATATAATTATTGACATGGCTTACAAATATGATTAATGGTATGGTCTTTCAACATGCTTAAAGATATTTTTTTAGATGTGACTAATAAGTAATGGCTTATAGATATGTTTAATGGCTTATAAGATATGATTAATGAATAGTAGATATGGTTAATGTCTTATCGATATGATTATTGATATAATTTATGGATATGATTGTTGACATGGCCTATGGGCGTGGTTATTAGCATTACTTAATATATAGGGTATTGGTATAGATTATGGGTGTTGATACTAATATGACTTATGGTTGTGATTCTTGGTTTGATGCATAGATATGAGTAAAAGGGATGATCTACAGTCATAGTTTATTGATATAGTCAATTTAGTTAGTTTATTGATATGGCCAGATGATAGAGTTCATTATTATGATTTATAAATATGAGTTCCAGTTTGAGTCCGACAGTTGATGACGATATTGATAATATGAGTTCCAGTTTAAGTATAATAAATGAGGATATAATGATGATACGAATGTGTTCAGATTCAATTAGGCATTGGGAATTATGTATGATATGATAGGTTTGGATGGATTCTAGGAATATGTCATGATAATTGATACTTAAGGTAATTTGGTTACTCAGTACCCTTGATTGTACCCTTCAGGCTTCTGGACGCCTGCATCGAGTTATTTACTTTTCTACACTTATTGGCTTATGGGGACCAATCTTGTAGTTATAGTTGTTTGATCTTTCTGATGCTATATAGTATGCATTCATTTACTTATGTATAGCAGTGTTGGAGCTTATTTCAAGGTTAACCCTATTACTTTGACTAAGCTTATTTTATCTTGTATTTTATCATATTTATATCATGATTTAGCTCAGTCAGTCAATGATGCCTATTGAGTACCTGTTATGGTCTATCACACACATATGTGCACGTGACTGTTCAAGTAATATAGTGACTCAAAAGAATTAGATATCAAACCAATGAGGACTACTTGATTAGCAATTTACTTTTTTAAGTTCCAACAATATTATATTCAAGTATTTAAGAGTATCAAAATGGTTGTGATAATTTAGTAAATATTTAACTAATAAATAAATAACAAAGTGTGTCAATCGCAACATAAGATAGTTTTTAAACAATACAAGAGAGAATTCCATGGCTTAGACACTCTTAACAATTATGTAAATCTATATCCTTATCTTGATTGTGTTGGTTATTAGGTTGTTTATTCGTAGGGTTTAAAATACAATCATGGTCGCCCGAGCCACTAATCTTCTACCTAAAAGGACATAGCAACTACATCATGGACTTGGGATGTAATTATCCATTTAGATAGTTTACGTTATCTTCCTGCATTTGAACCAAACAAGACTTCTAGGTATATTCTTATCCTAGACACCACTTCAAATCCTCTATTCTATAAAGGAATAAGAACTTTCTGCGTAAACTCTTCAATCTATCCTAATGATTCTCTTTTCGACTTCACAAATGTATTAAAGATGTACTTTAATGATGGCCATGTATTAAAATAGTAAAAAAATAGTCTAAGAGCAACCCATGCGATTAACTAAAGTTCAATCACTCTAAAAATATCAAAATACAATCATGTGTTCAGCTCAACCCAGAACAAGGGTGTTTAGCCAATCATGTATTAAATTAATTTCAGCGAAATACAATTAATCATCGCAAAGTCAAAGTTAAAAGATCAAAAACTAAATAACCTTAATAAAACTCTCGTCCTTGCTTTTCTAAATGAGAAAGATTTGTCCAAATTATATTAAATGTCCATATTATAGTAGGTATTGATGCATGAAAATTACCTTCACCGTGTCATGGACCTTATCGTGGTGACTAAGGTCTATGACGTCAGTATCACAGATGCATACTGGAATATGCTATCAAAAATTAATCTCCGGTCCACGTAGGTTATCGCAGACACTAAGGTCCGTGGTACGGGGCTTTTAAGGACCTTCACTTGAATTGACATCTAATTTTAATTCATTAACATGTAACATATCCTAACGTGGAGGCTAAGGTCCGTGGGATGCTTGTATGTCATTTTCTACGTTTCAAGCTCCTCGTATATTTTCTTGCTTTCGTACTTTGTTCCTTGTATTTCGAATCTTTTTTTAGTGCCTTCATGCTAGCATGTAACTCCAAATGCCTCCATGAACCAATAGATTCATGTTAAATCATAAAAGCATGTACAATTGCACCAAGATCAAGCCCTATAATAATAATAATGTATGTTAGATAGAGAATGTGATTTTAACTTAAACACAATGCAATTAACAACTCTTAGCTCAAAGACCAAGTTCACATATGGGTTAATATTAGTACTTGGATGTATAAATATGCCCAAGATCACCACCCCACACTTAGAATATTGTTTGTCCTAAAACCATATTAGGAAATCATTAAAACACAACTAGGCTTCACACCACAACCTGAACAAGACACTTTTCCTGGGCACACACAGGCTACACATGACTTATCAATTTTTATCTCAAACATGTCATATCTTATATAAAAAGATAGGATTACTATTTTTAAACTTCTTTGCCTCAAGAGTGGATTCTGAATGTTGGGAAACCTTTGAATATTATTCAATCCAGAATTCATACAGGACACTAACCATCCCCTATATGTACCCTCAAAATAAGACGGTTACCCATATTCACTCATAATCATGCAATGTATCATAAGAATGGATACATAGGGAACAAATTTCGTCACTCTCATGAAGAAATCACACATAATAAATGATGAACAATAGTCTTTCCCTAAGTGTATTACTCTACTAATAGTCGAATGTTACGATTAATGATCAAATAGGTCTTTAAAGGTTGTAATGTAAGCTAAGGGATGGGTAGGAACGATTTGGGTAAAAATAGTGGCTAATCTCCCTAAGAGCTTTAATACATTACAAGAACGTTTAAAACAATCACTTAACAACTAGATCTTCATCTCATCTATCTCCCCCTTTTATTTTATTTTAGCCCTATATCATTAATCTGATTCGTATACACTACGGGAGGGAGTCTACTTAGTCAGCACAATATTCATTGTTCTTGAACATTGTTTATTCTTTGCATCACCTAACTTCCGACCTCATAGTACCTTAATTCTTACACCAACAGCTATATTTTGGGGCTTCACTGTCACTTTTTTCCTACTTGAATTTCAACTCCTTATTCAACTAATTTTTCACTAAAGTGCTTAGGAGCTTTGGATCAAATTAAGGCTGAACAAAGAAGGGATACAGGCTATATGTGAGGCTTCCAAAGAAAATAAGCTATAGGCTCAATCAGGCTAGCTAGGAATATTCACAAGGGTAGGCAAAAAAGGTCTAAAACATGGCTATTAAAAAAATATCTACTTCATCTCCTAATTTCAACACTCTTTAATTAGCTTTGTAAACACACCGAGCAAGTTCTAGATATCAATATCCATGTGGAATAACTATATAATCTCACTCATGCTTGGTATATGCTAGATTCAAGTAGGATCCCTATAGACTCTCGACCTAGTAATTGCACAATTTTAAAATTAAGCCAACAAACCAAGAGTTACAAAATTGAGATTTGGTGTCACAAACTAGCATCCTTCTTTTTTACTTTGTCATTCTTCTTTCGAGAACAAGTGTTTTTCAGTCATATAGCCATATGGCCCAACAAAAAGTACCACACACTAGAGTAGTGTTCGGGTTCTCCTTACTTATTTATTCCCTAAGCCTAATACCCCTTAAGATGGTCATCATCCATTCATCATAGAGGAAGCGACCTAACTATGACGAGTTATTAAAATACCCTAAAAATAAAAAATTTAACCCTAAAATTAAATTAAAATTAACTAACCAACTAAAAAAAGTAAAGTAAAGAAACCACTATGAATAACAAATTTAGCAAATATCATAATTATTAACTATTACAGACCGAATAGTTAGAATGTCCATCAAAGGCTAACATCAATAATATCCAAAAATAACAAAAAAATAAAAGTAGTAAATGAGAAGTTCAAAGAATGAGAACCACCACCCCACACATAAAATGTAGAACTGTCCCTAGTGCTTGTAAACATAACCATGTTATGATGCTTTGTAACACTCCCTGGTCAGACCTCGTTTGTGCCATCACTGATATTCCAATTGTAGGGCTCCTCTCCAAAGTTTGGGTCTACATCCTCATCATCCTTATACTTAATATTTGAATTTGTTATCTGCTGCTCCTTATATTTGGAAACATCATCACCTACAGTCTCTACAAATCTGGCTTATCTGCAGAAGAGTCCAAGCATGTGAATGAGTGGGTAATCTTTCTCTACAACATGAATATCATATTTCTTAGATGGTCTAACCCCTAGTCTCAGCTGAAGTATCTATAACCCATACATATGGGCGGTAATGTCATCATCTCGATCATGAAGCTTAGGAAAAAAGTAAGCATTGGCCCATGAGCAATATCCAATTCTCGATTCTTGGTCACATCTATGGGGTGCACGTTCACCGATGGCCTATAATATAATGCCTCCTCCTCAACCACATGACTTCTCAAGAACCAATTCAATAAGCCACCAAACTTATATTCGTGCCCCTAATGGTAGTACACCTTATTCATAGTTAAAAGAATAATAACACCCACACTAATCTAAATATTCTCCTATATTAAAGCATAAATCATACAGACTTTGTCACGAGTAACATCTTCCATGTGTTTTCTCAGAATGAGGAAATGATATATAATTTTAAACCACATGCGGGCTTCCGTATTCATTTGAGCATTTAGCAATGTTAGATGAACCCACCTTGATGTAGATTCATTATCGTATAATAGATTTCTGATATCTACATATAGTGGGGTAATATTCAGCTACCTCAGATAAAGTGCATCACCTTTGGAGTCCCTAACATAGAATTTATGTCATGTGTGGAGCATTTCACTACCTTCTCTCATATCTTTACTTCAGAATTATGATCCCTAGGGTCCTAGTTGGCATAAAATTCTATGATGAGGTGCAAGGTACACTCGGTAAGATGCTCAAATAGGTAGTTCATGAGAAAATACTCTAATCTTTGTACCATGCTAGGGTACTCCCTCAGTATGCTTGCTTAGTTGATTAACTCATCCGGGGTGTACTTGGTCTTATTTTTCTTAGAGTACTATTTAACTCAATCATTATCTGCCCATATTATCCTATATCTGCATGACTGATGATGTGGGACAGCAGGAGCTTTTGGTACCCAGCCAATTGATCTATTTCTCTTTTGGGAACGCTCAAATAGACTTGCAATATCTTTTCCCTTTTGTTCTTTGTTGTCCAAAACTCTTATCATTCATACATCAAGAAAACAAGTAAGATAGGGCATCTATTTGAACTAGCATACACTATATGTGGAAGGGTTTTGAGGTCACCCACACTTAGTTCCTAGCATAGGTGGATAGGATATGAAACTAGGGTACTTTGAATTCCGCCGTTTCACAATAAGATCTCATGTTAACAATACCTAAGAAAATACATTAAACCAGTTGGATGTTGCGTTACTCAGAATTCAAGAACACCCCAAATTTTGCACAAAATATGATCATACAGGACTATCAGTTATTTGCAATCTAACACATAATAACATTGTGAGTTCGGTGCAAGAACATGTGAAACCATAAGTTATAGGGAAAAAATATTTTAGCCTCACTCAACAATACTCACTTAACAAAACATTCATAATGCAACCACCATTTAAAATTCCAAGAGATTATAGTGATCATACAAGTATAGTGAGCATACCCCAAATACTACCACATGATGATGAAAGCTTCTTCTTGTGCACAAGACAAATCATTCATAAACTCTCAAGAGGTACCAACTATATAAAACTTCATGATAAATTAGAAAGAAGAAAAAGGATTTTCACCTCAAAATAACAATGAATGAAGCATATGACTTGGTTCATTTTTTCAAATTCTGTATAAAAGTAGTATCAAGCAATACTTAGGGAGACATTAGAAGAATATATCAAAAACCAACAAGAAATGCTCGTTGTATATTAGCATAACCACTCTCTATGTTTCCTTATCTTATAACAAATAATATTATTAATTTAGTTTAAGCACAGGTGCCAACTACAACACATTTCAATACCAAAATCTCTGTAAGAAAAAAAATAAAACATCAGTCTCTACACAATCCGTGCCTCATTTCAATTGTAATATATTAAATAAAATTTACTCATAGTAATGCAACTCGGCATATAAACAAACAATGGGAACAATCTAGAATTAAAGAGTGTAGAGTAATTTATCAAATTACAATGAGTGTTTATGTATAAATCATTGTCACATTTCAATGGATGTGGAATGAGTTTAAGGATACAATGTCACTCATTATGGTGTTTAACTATACACCCATAACACAAATTACCAAACATTCGAACAAATAACATCAATCAACCCAATCTGTGAATTTTTAACCACTACATGCAGGTAAAACCAAAGCAAAAAAGCTTGAGTACATACCTTAATTGAAATGGCAGAGAGGAGAGGGGATAGTTCCTTGGCATGTCACGCTTTGGTTTAAGTTTTTGAGAGAGCTTAAAGGGGGTAGAATGTTCAGTTGAAGTTGAGGGGAAAAATGAGGGGAATTGGGAACTAAAAGGGGATAATTTAGTGTATGAGGGATGGCTTCATGTCAAAACCTAACTTTTTAATGATATTACCCCAGATAAACCCCTTTTATGCAACTAATCTTATTGCGGACTCTATGGTCGGTGGAATGGGGCTATCACTGAATCATATTGGAATTAGCCTTCAAAAAATTTATCTTTAGCATAACGCAAACCTTATCATAGAGGATAGGGTCTGTAACATAGAGGAATTGCGGAGAATTACTATTTTGACACTTGGGGGAATTTTTGTCCCCCTTTTTCTTACCTTTAGTTTTCATCAATACAATACATATTTTATGTACTTCATAGCCTCTCGAAACACAAAATTACTCAATTTTAGTTCTTCCCCATTCCATGATGTTTTTCATTCCTAGAATCTTAACAAAAAACAAAAACATGTAAGAAAAAGTTGGTACCCTCCCACCTAGCACCTTAGTTTTAGTCATGGCTCTACACATCTATACGTATTTACTATTTCTTTTATCTTTTTATTTAAATAAAAAGGAACTAAAGTAGGATATTACATTAAATTCATGGATTGCCTTCAATTCATGCGTTATTTCATTTCATGGCACGACTAAACTCTGCTTTATTCTTCTTTAAATACGATTAAAATCTTGTGCTTGTCCGTATGATCTTCCCAATAATACTTAACTCTCTATCCATTTACAAGAAAAATAGTATTTTTGTCCTCATTCCAAAGTTCAACAACACTGTGAGGGGTAATTTTTACAACTTCAAATAGCCCCAACCACTTGGACCTTAATTTACCTGGAAACAACTTTATCTTAGAATTAAATAGCAACACTTGCTAGCCAGGATCAAAGACTCGATCTATAATCTGCTTATTATACAATCTTTGGGTTTTCTCCATGTATAAATTTGCATTTTCACACAGCTATAATCAAAATTTATCGAGCTCACTAAACTATAACATCCTTTTATTTTATACAACCTCTGAATAAAAGTTTCAAATTCTTTACTACCTAATACTCCTAATGCTTAAGTTTGATGGGTAAGTGATACGCTTTCACTTAAACCAAGTGATAAGGAGAAGTCCCAATAGGTATTTTATAGGTTCGTCCTATATACCCATAATTCATCATCCATCTTAACCAACTTTTCCTTTTGAAACACCCTGAGTTATTAGCCCATAGAAGATTTTCTAGATTTCTGGTCTTTGGAAAGGTTAAAACTATATGAAATAACACAACAACTAGGATACAAGTGGTATGGGTTAGTCATATGCTGACTAATATTGGTTGGTGGGTTGGATTTGGTTTTGGGAATGGATAAAACTTGGGTGGTATGAGTCATATCGGTGGGTACAAGTTTTTTGGTTACTTCACTAACTTTTAGCATTTTTAACTTAATATGGATATGAGTACTAGTGTTTCACCAAGAGCTATAAGATAGGGTATGAGTCATACCAAGGACTCGTATGGTCGACAGTGCTCAATCCACTTTAGATTCTATTCTATCAGGAGTAGAAATAATGGGTACTAGTCGTATGCATGTATATTACGTGGGTTAGGGTTATTCGTACCTTGGAAAGTGTTGGGTGCAAAGGAGATAGCCTTGGGTACAAGTGGTGGGTACCACTCATATTAAAGGGTACGACTAGTATGGATAGTCGTATCCGTCTGACGAGATTTTGGTGCAGCTTAAGTGAGGGCAATCTAGACATTCCTCCACTTAACCTAATAACGTCCTATGACTGTTAACTTACTTGGTAGGTTATTTCCCTATTATTCTATGCTTTAACTCTTAGAAAAATACTTTTTAATCCGCTCTAATGTTTTTTGGCAAGGGAAGCTAGGGTTTCATCTTAAGAATTAATTTGGCTCTTGTGTTGATGGTTACTCTCCATCATTTTCTTAATTTAAGGCATGTTTTTTCCCTTATTTTTAGTTCAAACTAAAGGCCCGGTTTTATAAAATGTTATCATGGTTTGATTATTGTATAGTTTTGGGTTTTCAAATATGATATGGGGGTTTTGGTTATAAAGGCTTGGTAATAGTTTTCCCTTGTTTTGATTATGCTTTTATATGCTTTAATAGTGGTTTTGGATAATTTGTTGCATGGGAATGGTGATATGGTAATTGGCTTTGGTTTTGGAAATACTACATTGATGGATTTTAATAGAACGTATGCATGGTTTAAACTTGTTAATAGAACACTAAATGGTAAATGGTTTGGAATGGTCAAAATGGAATGGTTTTGGGTTTAACAGTTATTCTTGTAAGGTAAAATGGAATCCCCCAAGTAAACAAAACAATTCAATGCTTGTGGGGTACATGGGACACCCCCAAGTCAATAGGATAATGTGATCAATGAGTTCATGGGAATCCCTTAATCTCAAAAAAGTTTGTCTAAGGCCAATACTTTCAAGTTATATATGGTATGGCGATACCACTATAGATAGCCTTAGATAATATTAATGGAATAATGGTCTAGTTGGAAATAGTTTTATCTAGGCAATAATAGAGTGGTGTGATAGCTAACAGTGAAGGTGGAAGTTTAATAAATGAATGTTTGCTGACATAAGGGGTAGAGCATGGCTACGCTTTTATGATACTATGAGGTATATAGGAATACTCTAAGTACATTGTATAAGTGTATCATGCGGAATAAGGGTACTTGGAAAGGACTTAATCTTATGGTATCTCAAATTTATATGGCTAAACGCATCAGTGCCAGTTCAGGGGATTACACTAGACCCATATAGGCCTTGGTTTGTTATGGATGGTTCAGAAAACATCCTAGGTTTTTACTTCCTTTAATGGAAATTTTGTATGTTTTAGACTTGATAAAGGACTTATACATGGTTTAAATGGTTTGTAAAGGCGAAAGGTTAAATTGTTATGCTTATGGAGTATAGAGAAGTCTCCTAAGTGGAATAAATATGGTAATTAAAAGGTCAACCAAGGTCCCCTTAACCTAAATAGTTTGTCCATGGATATTACTTACATGTAAGGGGTGGTATGATGATACCACTAATATTGGACTTGATTAATAAATGGTAAATATATTGTTTATACATGGTTTTAATAAGGAAATAATGGCGGGGTGTGCAGCTAAACCGTGGAAGGGGCGATCCCGGGGTCACCAAAACTGAAAACTCATAGTTAGCTATTTGAGGGGACTTGATGACTATGTGCGTGAGACACATTTTATAATAGGGATGTACTAGTCATCCCATAGGATATTCCCTGATCATGTTGCTACACATATTGAGGCCCTTTCAGTAGGGGGAGATGAACCCATATGGCCCGTGGGTGGTTAGGACTGCAAAGCTACTCACCCCAAGTAAAGGTTTTCAATTTATGCTAAATTTGGTTTCTTATCCCGGTACTTATATATGTATAGTTGTATGCATTATAGATGGTTTTATTTAGTTTTATAACTGACATTATTTTAGCCTTATCCTAAGTTTCATGCTAGCGATCACTCAATAACCCCATCTACTGGCGACTGTATACCCATGCCATTATAATCCTCGTATTTACCATACAAACTCGGTATCATTATTTGGACTGAAGTAATAAGCTTTTATTCTTTTGAGAGGCATCATTTCATGTTGTGGATTTCTTTAGACATTTTTATTTTGTTCTGGATATTGATTTTGGCCAAAGTTGGGGGCATATCCCAACCAAATTTGTTTAATCTATTGGATAAAGGCTTTATGGTATTTTTGGGGGTTGGTATGGGTGGGATTGGTAGAGCTTACAGCCATAGCATTGGTATTGAAATAGAGGATGGCATTATTGGACATATTTTCTTACCATTCCGCCATGTTATATTTTTGGGATTGATTTTCATATTATATTTATGTATTCCTTTTGGTTTATAGTCTATGGTTTTTCTAGTATGGTTGGGCTATTTGTGTGGTAAGGTTAAACTCGATTGGGTCGGTCACAGTTGTGACCCTATCCCATAGTCTTTATGAGAACAATAATGATATCTTGTTATATATTCTAAATTCATCCCACCTAAGGCTGGTTGTAGGTGGTTGGGTTGGGTAACATGGGTTGAACCCAGTCTTATTTTGACTTGGGATGCCTATTATGGCAAGGCCCAGGATTGAGTCTTATCAAGTTGGTTTCATAGATTAGGGTCATAGTTAGCTAGGAAGTCCACAAAGCCGTGTAGAGCGGAGTGTCTATTAGGGTTATGAAGTAGACCACACTCATAAGAGAGAGGCTATAAGGCATTTAGGAATGTTTAATTTTTTGGTATTCTATCTTTAAGCTTGAGTTCTCAATCTTGGAATCTCCTCTAATCCTTGTTTGTTCATTTTTTAGATCATGCCTCCTAGATTTGGAACATAAGGAAATTCTTCCATCCTATCTATAGATAACACTGAAGGGGTAAGTCCTACGTTTTAAGTGTATCGTAAATCTCATGGTCCTATTCCTGATGGTTCTCGAGTTTCTCTTATTTTGGCTAGTTCTTCTCAGGTCCCTTAGGGTAATATAAAAAATACAAAATTTCATCAGTCTATCAATATTACTGCCCAACTAGTTGTGGATTAGGCTGAGCAGGGTGCAACTGGCACTTTGTTTGCTGAGGCCACAAGGGTTGGTAAATTTATGAAGATGGGTCCTCTAAACTTTACTGGGGTAAAGGTGGAGGAGTATCCACAAGGCTTCTTAGATGAGATGTAAAAGATCTTTTGGGTGATACACGCTACTAATATAGATGGGGTTAGCTTTGGAACTTATTAGCATAAGGATAGTGCTTATAAATGGTATGAGATGTGGGACAGGGATAGAGGTGATATGGAAGAGGAAGGGTTATGGGAGGCCTTTTCTAATACTTTTTTATATTAGTTCATTTCTCTAGAGTTTAGAGAAGTTAATATGGTGGAGTTTGAGAACCTCATGTAGGGAAAAATATCAGTAAAGGAATATACTTTGTATTTCTATTAGCTTTCAATGTATGCTTCTAATTTGTTGGATGATATAAGGTCGATAATGCAGAAGTTTGCTTTTAGGTTAAAAAAAGATTTGATTCTAGAGAGCAAGACTTCCTTATTGATTAAAGATATGGATATCTTTAGATTGATAGTTCATATGTAATAGGTTAAGGATGAGAACGGGAAGCAAGTGGAGTTTGGGGATAGGTAGTAAAAGAGAAGTAGGTTTTTTGATTAGGGAGGTGCTCAGTCTTACGGTGGTAAAGATAGTGGAAAGTTGTAAAAAATGAAGTAGGGGAGTTCTAGCTCCCTTTCTTGCTAGTGATCCTTATTGGTCGGGAGACAGGCATCATCAAGGCGGTGATAATTCTCAGGCATAGGTTCCCCAATCTTAGGCGATCAAAGGAGAATTAGTTTTTTTATATCCTTCTTGTTAATTTATGGCATCCTCATCTAGGCTATTGCGAGGAAGGAAAGGAAAAATTCTTCAAGTGTGGCCAGATAGGCCATCGGCTAAGGGATTGTCTTGCTAATAAGGTTACTATAGGGGTAAAGAAGATTCTCGTGCTTTCATCTTCTATACCTACACCTGGTAGGGAGGCATCTGCTTTTTTTACTGCTCTTAGTTCTAGTGTTGGTCGCAATAGGTTGTATGTTTGTCGTCCCAATTAGAATCAAAGGCATCACTTGATGTCAGTACTGGTATATTGCATCTCTTCTCTCGTTACTTATATTATTTACTTAATCCAGGGTCCACTCTTTCTTATGTGACTCAAAATATGGTTATTTATTTTGATTTCGATCTAAAAGTTATTTCAGATTCTTTATCTATTTTTACCTTTATAGGTGACTTAGTTATTGCTAAAAGAGTCTATAGGGGGTGTGTTATATCTGTTTGTAGCAAGTAGACCATGGTTGATCTATCTGAGTTGAATATGGTATATTTTGATGTAATTCTAGGTATAGATTTATTAAAATCTTATTATGTATTAGTAGATTTTCGAACCCCTAGGGTTATGTTTAAGTTCCCTAGTGAACCAGTTATTGAATGGGAAGGTTGTTCCCTAGCTCCTAAGGAGATGCTTATTTATTATCTTAGAGCTCGAAGGTTAATATCCAAGGGCTTTCTTTATAACTTGGTCTAGGTTAAAGATTCTAACTCAAAAATTCCTTTGTCTTCGAACCCTGTTGTTAATAACTTTGTAGAGGTCTTTCCAGATGATGTTCCTAGTGTTCCTTGGGATAAGGAAATAGAGATTGGTATTGATTTACTTCTGGACACTCGTCTAATTTCTATTCCTTATTATAGATTAGCTCCAGCTAAGTTGAGGGAACTCAAGAAGCAACTTAAGGATCTTCTGGATAAGGGGTTTATTCATCTTAGTGTTTCTCTATGGGGTGCATCGGTGTTTTTTGTGCGCAAGAAGGATGGTTCCCTTTGGATGTGCATTGAAAATAAGAAGTTGAACAAGGTGATGGTTAAGAACAAGTATCCTCTTTCTCGGATGGATGATTTATTTTATTAATTACCAGGTGCAAAGTTATTGATAAGATAGTTCTTCAGTTTGGGTACCATCAGCTTAAGATTAGAGAGGTAGATATCCCTAAGATGACTTTTAGTACTTGGTATGGGCCTTTTAAGTTCTTGGTAATGTAATCTAGATTGACTAATGCTCCGACAATATTTATGGACTTGATGAATAGGGTGTACAGGCAGTATTTGGATCTCTTCATTATATTTTTATTAATGACATTTTGGTTTATTCAAAGAGTGATATAGATTATTCTACTCACCCCTGTGTGGTGTTGCAGACCATAAAGAAATAACAGGTGTATGCCAAGTTCTCTAAGTGTGATTTTTAGTTGAACACTGAACTACCTTGGGCTATATTATTTCTAGTGAAGGGATCATGGTGGATCAAATGAAGGTTGTTGTGGTAAAAAGGTGGCCTATACCTATTACTCTATTTGATATTTGAAGCTTCTTGAGCTTAGACGGGTATTATAGGTAGTTTATGGGAAACATTTCTTCCATAGCTGCTCTTTTGACTATGTTGACTCAGAAGAAGGTTAAGCTTTCTTAGTCGGATACTTGTAAAGAGAGTTTTGAGAAGTTGATGGATAAGTTGACTTCAGCTCCAATCCTGACTTTGCTGGAAGGCAATGATGGGTTTGTGGTTTATTATGATGTATCTTGGGTGGGGCTTGGTTGTGTTTTGATGCAGCATAGGAAGGTGATTGCCTTTTCTTCTAGTCAGTTGAAGGTACATGAAAGGAATTATCCTACTCATGATTTGGAGTTGTTGTGGTTGTGTTTTCTTTGGAAATATGGAAACATTATTTGTATGGTGCTCACATAGATATCCTTTTTTATCACAAGAGTCTTCTGTACGTGTTTACTTAGAAAAAGCTTAATATTAGGTAGAGAAGGTGGCTCAAGCTTCTCAAGGATTATGATATGAATCTTTACTACCACCTAGGTAAGGCTAATGTCATTGCTAATGCTCTTAGTAGGTTATCCATGGGGAGCTTGGCTTATGTGAAGAAAGGCAAGCGGGAATTGGTGAAGAATATCCATCACTTAGCTTTGTCTCATGGACTATGACGATTGTGGTGTGATGGTATGAGAAGTGGTTCAATCATTTCTTTGTGTAGATACTAAAAAAACAAGTGTTGGGTCCTGTCTTTATAATAACCCAGGGTGATGCTGGTGGGCAAAAAATGGTGGTGGTTGATAGTACTTTATGGTACCAAGGGAGGTTGTGTATTCTTGATGTTGACAGTCTATGACAAAGGGTTTTTACTGAGGAACATGATTTGCACTATGTAATTCATCCCAACTCGACAAGATGTATCATGATCTCAAAGGGATCTACTGGTACAATAGTATGAAAAGAGATGTGGATGATTTCATGGCCAAGTATATAGTGTGCCAATAGGTTAAGGTTGAGTACATGAGGCCAGGAGGGTTGTATCAAGATATTAATATGCCCAAATGGAAGTAATAAGTGATCAACATGGACTCATCACCAGTCTTCCTCGGTCTAGAAATCTTAGGTCATCATGAAAAGGATGCCCTGGTCGACATATTTCTTGCAAGTGTAGACTACCTTTATAACCGAGGATTATGTGAGGTTGTATATTTAGGAGATTGTAAAGCTTCATGGGATACATATTTTTATTATCATTTACCATGATTCACAGTTTACGTCTCATTTATGGTGGTCTTTTTAGAAAGAGGTAGTGACTAAGGTTAGCCTAAGTATTGCTTTTCATCCGCAGCCAGATGGGCAATTAGAGAGAACTATTTAAACATTGGATGATATGCTTTGTGCTTGCGTGATTGACTATGGTGGCAATTATTTGGATCATCTATCATTGGTGGATTTTTCTTATAATAATAGCTATCATTCGAGTATTGGTGTGGCTCTTTTTAATATATTGTATGGTAGGAGGTGTAAATCTCCTATTGGGTGGTTTGAGCTTAGAAAAGTACACATGTTTGGTATGAATTTAATTTATTATGCGATGGAGAAGGTCAAGGTGATTTGAGATAGGCTTAAAGCTACCCAATGTCACCATAAGTCTTATGAGGATGTTAGGCATAGAGACTTAGAGTTTGAGGTTTGAGATTTGGTGTTCCTCAAGGTATCTCCTATGAAGAAAGTGGTGCAGTTTGGAAAAATAGGGAAATTTAGTCCTTGGTCCATTGGTCCTTATATGATTTTGCATAGAGTTGTCAATGTTGCTTATGAGTTTGAGTTTCCATCTAGCTTAAGTTTTGTTCATCCGATCTTTCATGTTTCTATGTTGAGGAACTTTTTTGGTGATCCTTTTTCGGTTGTTCTATTATAAGGATTGGGTATTTTGAATTCTCGGTCTTATTAAGAGATCTTGTTGAGATATTAGATAGGCAAGTTCGTCTGTTATGGACCAAGGATGTGGCTTTTGTTAAGGATCTATGGAAGAACCATAAGGTGGAAGAAGCTACATGGGAAACAAAAGAGGACATAAAGTCTAAGTATCCACATTTGTTTTCTGTTCTTGGATTCCTGTAGAAGGCATGTGTCTTGAACACATCTTTATTTTCTGAGTTTGTTAAAGGAAAGATAACCATCTTTGCCTCTTTGTTTTCAAACATTGTTGAAAAGATGTTTAATAATGCAAATATCTCTCTGTGTGGTTAACCCTACCTTGTCCGAATGGTTTTGGTCACTAGAATGGGTATGAGTAATAAGGAATGGTACGAGTCGTATCAAGAACTCATATGGAGGAAAATGTTTGATCCTCCCGGTATTTCATCTTTTTATGGATATGGGTTATGGGTATAGATTGTATACAATAGTTATTACTTGCTTAGATTAGTCATATACTGGACAGTGTTTTATCCAGGGGTTGAGTCTTCGATACGATTAGTGGATACCTTCGAATAGGAGGGTATGCCTCGTATGGGTTATTCATATCCCTATGATGGGTTTTAAAGAGATTTAAGTGGGGGTATTCTTTATATTTCCCTATTTACCTTAACTAGGACC
Organism: Capsicum chinense; assembly: GCA_026120095.1. Classification (NCBI taxonomy): domain Eukaryota; kingdom Viridiplantae; phylum Streptophyta; class Magnoliopsida; order Solanales; family Solanaceae; genus Capsicum; species Capsicum chinense. The sequence goes on along the minus strand of JAPEIP010000006.1, from coordinate 70,159,866 downwards.
TACGACTTCAAATCCATTTTGGAGGTTATTTATCCTATTATTCTATTCATTAACACTTGCAAACTATTCCAAAATACTCTATAATTTTCTCAAGAGCTTTTAGGGCAGAAGGCTAGGGTTTCATCCTGTGAATTGCTTTTGGGGCTTGTCTTGGTGATTTCCTTCTATCAATTCTTTGGTATAAGACAAGATTCTCTTCCCTTAATATAATTTTGACTAAAGATATAGTTTATATGATTTATTTCATGGTTTTACTATTTCATGATTATGGTTTTAAACTATTATTTGGGGGTTATGATATTGAATGCTTGGTTATGGTTTCCTATGGTTTTATTTATGCTTATATATGTATCAATGGTAGATTTGGGTAATTGGATTGCATGGTAATAGTTTAATGGTCTTTTAAATTTGTTTGGGTTATATTATGCCCCCAAGGTGTTTGATAAAACGCTTATAAAGATATGTTCATTGCATTGACTTCTTTAAGGGAACTCTTGCATGTTTTAAATTTGATAAAGGATTTATACATGGTTCAAATGGTTTGGAAAGGCTAAAGGCTAAATGGTAATGCTTGTGGAGAACATATAAGTCTCCCAAGTAGAATTAATATGGTTATTGGAAGGGCACCTAAGGTCCTCTTAACCTAAATAGTTTTGCCATAGATGTTACTTAAAAATAAGGGGTGGTATGACGATACCACTAATATTAGACTTTGTTAATAAATGGAAAATGGATTGTTTGGACATGGTTTTAATTGGGCATTAATGGCGGGGTGTGTATCTAATTTGTGTAAGTTGCTGGTCCCGAGGGAACTAAATCTAGAAACTTATATTTGTTGATATGAGGTGTCTTAATGACTATGTGTGTGTCTCACATTTTATATTAGGGGATATACTAGTCATCCCATGGGATATTCCCTTTTCATGCAGCTACATGCATTGGGGCCCTTTCAGCAGGGGAGTTGTACCCATATGGAACGTGGGTGGTTAGGACGACAAAGCTACACATCCCAGGTAAAGGTTTTAAATACATGCTAAACCCAGTTTCCTTTCACGACACTTATATATGTATAGTTATATGCATTATGGATAGTTTTACTTAGTTTTATGACTAACATTATTTTATCCTTATCATGAGATTCATGATAGCAGTCACTCGCTAACCCCATCTACTAGCGACTGCATACCAATGCTATGTAGGAACCAACCATTCTACTCTTTTTGTTTAGTAAGCAGACTCAATATCATCATTTTGACTAAAGTGGTAAGCTTCCATTCTTTTAGGAGGCATCTTTTAATGTTATAGATTTCTTTAGACATTTTTCCTTTATATTGGATATTGGTTTTAGCCATGGTTGGGGGCATGTCCCAATTAGATTTGTTTACTCTTTTTGATATAGGCTTTATGGTACTTCTGGGGTTGGTATGGGAGGGATCGGTAGGGGTGTCAACCTTAGCATTGGTATTGATATGGAGGCTGGCATCATCAGACATAATTTCTCACTATTCCGTCATATTAGATTTTGGGATCGATTTTTTTATATTATGTTTTTTTATTCCTTTTGGTTTAAGGTCTATGGTTTGGTTTGGTATGGTAGGGCGATTATTGTGGTACGGCTGGACTTGATTGGGACTGTCATAGTTGTTATCCTATCCTAGAGTCTTAATGAAAACAATTATGTTATCTTGTAATATGTTCTAAATTCATCCCACCTAAGGCTGGATATAGGTAGTTGGGTTAGATAACAGAGAGAGGTCCCTAATCCTTATTGGACTTGGGATTTGAGTATGATAAGGATTGGGATCGAGTCATGTCATTTAAGCTACACATATCCAGTGTAATGGTTTCAAATGCATGTTATTCCCTGCATGGATATGTATATATATATATATGTATGGTTGTATGCATATGGATGATTTACTTGGTTTTATTAAATGTCATTATTCTGTCCTTATCCTGAGTTCATGATAGCATTCATCCGATTACCCATCTTTGGGAAACTGTATCCCCACGCGATGCAGGAACCAACCATTCTACTTCTTCTGCTTAACGATCAAACTTCAGGATCAGTTATTGGATTGAAGTACTAAACTTATATCATTCCAGAAGGCTTAATTTCATTGATGTTATTTTATACTTTAGTTTATATATGGCTAATGGTTTTGTCTATGGTTGGGGGTATATCCCAACCCAATTTTTGTATTTTTTTAGTTAGAGGCTTTTGTGGAACTACTATGGGTTCATATGGGTGGGATTCGTATTGGTGTTAGCCTTATTATTTGTATCGGTATTGCAACTGACACCAGTTGACAAGATTATTGGTTGTTCCATCCTCTTATATTTTAGATTACAAATGATTATTATGGAACTCATATTGTTATGGCTTGGATTATGGTTTTAGTTGTTATTAGTTATCAATTTGGTATCAGATTGTTGAACTCATTTGGGTGGTCACAAATATAGACCTATGCCATAGTCATGGATTATTCAATAATGGTATCTTGTTATATGTTCGGAATTCATCTGACTCAGGGTATGCATAGGTCAGTTGGATTGGATAACAGGGGTGGTCTCCATTCCTGGTTGGATTTTGGATGCCCTTTGTAACATAGCCCTAGTTCGGGTTGTGTCATGTTTGTATCATAACTTTATGTTCATGGTCAATTGGGAGTCCACAAAGCCGTATCTAGTAGAGTATCCTTTAGGGGTGTATAACTTACCACACTTATAAGAGAGAGTCTATAAGAGATTTAGGAATGTTTCACTTTCTTGGCATTATGTTTTCAAGCTTGGAGTTTGAGTATCGGAATTTTCTCTAATCTTTGTTTGTTCTCTTTTCAGATCATCCCTTAATGATCTGGAACACGAGGAATTTGTTTGTCCCATCTAGGTATGATGCTAATAGGATACGCCCTACACTTGGAGTTCACACTCGATCTCAGGTCCCTATACTTAATTGTTCTGGAGTTCCCCTAGTTGCTACTAGTCCTCCATAAGGTGAGGTTACAAAAGTGGAATTTCACCAATCTATTCATGTTATTTCTCAGTTGGTTATTGCTCAGGATGGGAGAGATGCGTCTGTTGTTATATTTACTGAGGCCACTAGGTTTTCCCAGTTTGTGAAAATGAATCCTCCTAGTTTTATTGGTGTGAATGTGGATGAGAATCCGCAGTGTTTATTAGATGTAATGTAGATATTCAAGGGTAATGCTGGCCATGAATGTGGAAGGGGTAAGCTTCCCAGCTTGTAAGCTCAAGGATGTTGCATACCAATGGTATGTAGAATGGGATAGGGATAGACAGAGGTGATATTGAGGAATTGTCCTTATGGGAGGCCTTTTCTAATGGTTTTTTGGATCGCTTGTTTCCTCAGGAGTTGAGGGAAGCGAACATGGAAGAATTTGTGAATCTTAAGCAGGGAAGAATATCCGTCAAGGAATATGACTTAAAGTTCCATCAGTTGTCAAAGTATTCTCTAGAATTGGTGACTGATATGAGAATAAGGATGAGAAAGTTCACTTCTGGTCTATCTCGATATTTGATCCTTAAAAGTAAGACTACTTTATTAATTAAGGTATACATATTTTGAGGTTGGTTGTTCACATACAATAGGTTAAGGATATGAAGAGGAAATAGATAGAGTTTAGGGAAAGGAAGGGTATGAGTAATGGGTTCTCTGAGCGTGAGCAATAAGGAGGTCGGGATAGCGGTAAATGGACAAAGAAGAAATGGGGGAGTTTTTGTTCCTTCTCTACTACTAGCACTCATTACCCAAAGTAATTGGGTGACAAAAGTCGGCAAGGTGGGGTAAATTTCTGGGGATAAGGTGCCCAATCTCAGGTGAGTTAGGTAGAATCAACTACTTTGTATCCTCCTTGCTGGTTCACTGGTCGTCTTTGTTGGGGTTTTTCTGATAAAGGGAAGGATAGGTGTTTTAAATGAGGCTAACTAGGCCATATGCCTAGAAATTGTCAAGTTGGTAAGGGTGCTTCAGGAGTTGTCAAAATTTTGATTGCTTTATCTTCTGCTCGTACACCTTATGGTGCAACTTCTCTATCTGCTTCTGCTTATTATACTGGTGCTAGACAGAATAGGTTTTATGCTCTGTCGTGTTGTGTATTGTCTGCTTCATCAAGGGTCTACTCTTTCTTATGTGACCCCATATGTGTCCGTATGTTTTGGCTTTGATCCTAAGGTTATTTTAGATCCCTTTTCTATTTCTACCCTGATAGGTGATTCAGTTTTTACTAAGAGAGTCTAGAAGGGGTGTGTGGTATCTTTTAGTGGTAGGCGAACCTTGGTAAATCTATTAGAACTCGATATGGTTGATTTTGATGTTATCCTATGGATGGATTGGTTGAACTCTTATTACACATCCTAAGATTTCAGACCCGCAAAGTTGTCTTTAGGTTCTTCGATGAATCGGTTATAAAATGGGAAGGTGGTTCCCTAGCTTCTAGGGAGAGGTTTATTTATTATCTTAGAACTCAGAGATTAATATCAAAAGGGTGTCTTTATCACTTGGCCTAGGTTAAAGATTCTCTCTCAGAGGGTCCTTCTTTTCACTCGGTTATAGTGGCAAATGAGTTTCCTAAGGTCTTTCCAGATGATATTCCTTGTGTTCCTTTGTAAAGGGAGATTGAGTTTGGCATTCATTTGGTTTCGGACACTAGTACAATATCTATTCCTTATTATAGAATAGCTCTAACAGATTTTAGGGAACTAAAGGAGAAATATAAGGATCTTCTATTTAAGGGGTTTATTCGTCCTAGTGTATCCCCGTAGAGTACATTGGTGTTGTTATTGAACAAGAAGGACGGTTCTCTTCGGATGTGAATTGACTATCTGCAGTTGAATAAGGTAATGATCAAGAACAAGTATCCTCTTCTAAAGATAAATGACTTTTTTGATTTTCTGAGATAGATCATCAGTCTGGGTACCATCAGCTTGATATTAGGGAGAAGGATATCCCTAAGATCACTTTTCATTCTCGGTATGGGCATTTTGAATTTCTTGTTATGTAATTTGGGTTGACTAATGCCTCATCAACATTTATGGGTTTGATGAATAGAGTTTTCAGGCAGTTCATGGATCTTTTTTTTCATTTTGTTTATTGATGACATCTTGGTGTATTCTAACAGTGAGGTGGATCATGCCTATCTCCTCCATGTTATTTTACAGACCTTGAAGGAGCAATATTTGTATGAAAAATTCTACAAGTGTGAGTTTTGGTTGAACGATTTAAGTTTCTTGGGTCATATTATTTTTTATGATGGGATCATGGTAGATCTGCAAAAGGTGGATATGGTTAAAAGGTGGTCTATACCCATGACTCCAACCGACATTCAGAGGTTCTTGGGTTTGGATGAGTATCATTAGAGGTTTATGTAGGGTTTTTCTTTGATAGTTTCGCCTTTGACTAAGTGAACTTAGAAGAAGGTAAAGCTCTCTTGGTCAAAAGCTTGTGAACAAAGTTCTGAAAAGCTTAAGGAAAAGCTAACTTTCGCTCTGGTTTTGACACTGCCTGAGTGTAAGGAGGGATTTCTAGTTTATCATAATGTGTCCAGGTAGGACTTGGTTGTGTTTTGATGCAGCATATGGAGGTTATTGCTTATGCTTCCAAGCTGTTGAAAAAGCATGAAAGGAATTATCCTACTCATGATTTGGAGCTTTTAGGGGTGGTTTTTACTTTTAAAACTGGCAGCATTATTTTTATGGAGTGCATGTAGACATCTTTTTTTATCATAAGAGTTTACAGTATGTGTTCAGTTAGAAGGAGCTAAATCTTAGGATAAAGAGATGGTTGGATCTTGTCAAGGATTCTGATATAAGTCTTCTCTACCACCCAGATAAAGCAAACCTGTTTGTTGATGCTCTTAGCAGGTTGTCCATAGGATGTTTGGCTCATATGGAGAAAGTAAAATGGGAATTGGTGAGGGATATTCACCACTTGTCCAATCTTCGAGTTCCCCTCTTGGACTCTAAGGATAGTGAGGTAATGGTTTAAAAGTGGTTAGATCCTCTCTTGGTACAGGGATAAGGAGAAGAAAATATTGGATCCTGTCTTGATTAAAATCAAGCGTGATGTTGTTGGACAAAAGGTAATGGTCTTTGATATTAGTGGAGATGGTACTTTACATTACCAAGGGAGGTTGTGTATTCCTGATGTCAACGGTTTACAACAAAGGGTTTTTGATTCGGTAAATGAATCGGTTTTTGATTCAGTAAATGAATCACGCTATGTTGTTTATCCCAATTTGACTAAAATGTATCATGAACTTAAGGAGATGTATTGGTGGAATGTTATGAAGAGGGATGTGGCTGACTTTGTAGCCAAGTTCATAGTGTGCCAACAAGTCAAGGTTTAGCATATAAGGCCCGATGGCTTGTATCAAGAAATTGATTTGCTCGACTGGAAATGGTAGTTGATCAACATAGATTTCGTTACCGGTATTTCTTGGTATCAAAAGAAATTTGATTTGATATAGGTCATCATGGATAGGATGAAAAAGTCTACTCACTTCTTGCTATTAAGGACTATCTTTTGGGTGGAGTACTATGCAAAGTTGTATCTTCATGATATAGTAAAGCTTCATGGGGTACCTATTTTTATTATCTCTAATCATGGTATGAAATTTTCTTTTCACTTGTAGAGGTCTTTTCAGAAGTGATTAGGTACTAAGCTGATTCTAAATATAACTTTTTATCCTCATATAGATGGGCAATCAGAAAGAACTATTTTGACATTGGAGGATATGCTTCGAGCATATGTGATTGACTATGGTGGTAGTTGGGTTTAGTATCTATATTTGGTAGAGTTTTGTATTATTGGGATGGCCATTTCTGAGGCATCGTATGGTAAGAGGTGTAGATCTCCTATTTGTTGGTTCAAGTTTTGTAAGGCAGATATGTTCGGTCTGAATTTGGTTTTACATGTTATGTAAAGTTTAAGGTTATTAAGGATAGGCTAAAGGCTTCCCAAAGTTGCCAAAAATCCCATGTAGATGTAATACATAGAGATTTAGAGTTTAAGCATGGGGATAAGGTGTTCCTAATGGTATCTCTCGTGACTGGAGTAATGCACTTTGGTATGAAGGGAAAGATCAGTCCTCGATTTATTTGTTCTTATGCAATTTTGCAGAGGGTTAGTAGTGTATCTTATAAATTGGAGTTTCCTTCCAGTTAAGCTCCATTAATCAGGCATATCATGTATCTATGTTGAAAAAGTGTCTTGGTGATCATTCTTTGGTTGTTCCTTTTGAGGGCCTAGGTATCTCGGATTATCTGTCTTATAAAGTGGTCTCGATCGAGATCTCAGAGTGGTAGGTTCTTCCATTACAGACCAAGGATGTGTCCTCGATTAAGGTTCTATAGAGAAATCACGAGGTAGAAGAGGTTACATAGAAAACGGCGGAGGAAATAAAGTCTAAGTATCCGCATCTTTTTTCTGCTCCTGGTATTCGTGTAGAAGGTAAGTGTTCTTCAACATACTTTTGTTTTCATACTTTGTTAAAGGAAATAATAATATCCTTGCATATTTATTTGGTAACTTGGTTAAAGGTTGATTGATATTTAATAATACAAATGAATCATGCTTGTGGTTACCCTACCTTGTCCATCATTTGGGGATGAACATTCCTAGAGGGGAAGACAGAAACACCTTGGGTTTCTAGCCTTTAGAAATTTCTTGGATTTCTATTCTATGGAAAGGATACGACTAGGGGAAATGACCCGTACACTGGGATACGAGTGCTATGGGTTAGTCCTATGTTGACCAGTGTTGGTTGGTGGGTTTGATTTAATTTTGGGAATCGATCTAACTTGGATGGTACGAGTCATAGCAGTGAATATAGTTTGTTTTGTTACTTCACCAAATCTTAGGCTTGGTAACTTAAGTGAGATCTGTGTACGAGTACTTCACCAAATTTTGTAAGATAGGATACGAGTCTTACCAAGGACTCGCATGGTGGGCAGCGTTCAATTCTCTTTAGATATTATTACACCAGGGGTACGGATCATTGGTACTAGTTGTATGACTGGATCTGATATGGGTTAGGGTGAGTCAAACTTAAAACAGTGTTAGGTCCAAGGGATATGGCCTTGGGTATGAGTGGTACCACTACTCATATTGGAGGGTAAGACTGGTATGGATAGTCGTATTGCTCTGACGGGATTTTGGTGCAGTTTAAATAAGGGCAATCTGGACATTTCCCCACTAACCTAATAAGGCCCCATGAATTTTAACTCACTTGGGAGGTTATTTTCCCTATTATTCTATTCTTTATCACTTAGAAAAAAATACTCTATAATCTTCTCTAAAGTTCTTAGGAAAAGAAATCTAGAGTTTCATCTTAAGGATTTATTTGGGGCTTGTGTTGGGGGTTTCTCTCCATTATCTTATTAGTTTAACGCATTTTCTCTTTCCTCATTGTTATTTGAAACTAAAGTAATAGTTTTATACAATGTTTTCATGGTGTGATTATTGTATGGTTTTGGGTTTACAAATATTATATGGTGGTTTTGGTAAGAAATTCTTGGTTATGGTTTTACCTTGTCTTAACTAAGTTTTAATATGCTTTATTGGTGGTTTAGGATAATTGGTTGCATGAGAATGGTTATTTGGTAATTGACTTTGGTTTTTGAAAATACTATGCTCCAATGTGTTTGATAAAATGCCTATGTGAATGTTTTCACTACATAGTTAAATTTTAATGGAACTTATGCATGGTTTATCATGGTAATGGAACCCTCGATGGTTAAATTATTTGGAATGATGAAAATATAATGGTTTTGGGTTTAACAATCATTCTTGTAGAGTACAATGGAATCCCCCAAGTAATAAATATAATGGAACACTAGTGGGGTACATGGACTCCCCCAAATCAATTGTATAATGTGATCTATGGGTACATGGGAATCCCTTGATCTAAAAAAGGTTTGGTAAAGGACAATACTTGCAAGTTATAGTTGATATGACGATACCACTATGTAGAGCATTGGTTAAGAATAATGGAATAATGGTTTGGTTGGAAACATTTTTTATTGGTAAATAATGGCGGGGTGTGATAGCTTACCGTGAATGTGGCAGTTCAATGAACGAACACTGGAAGCAGTTTTTTGCCGACATGAGGGGTAGGGAATGTTGACCCTTTTATGATATCATGAGGTACATGGGAATCCTCTATGTACATTGAACATATGTATCATAGGGAGTAAGGGTACTTGGGAATCCCTTACTATTATGGTATTTCCGGTTCGTGTGGTTACAAGTATCATAGCTTTTTTAGGGGGTTACACAGGACCCTTACAACCCATGGGTGGTTAAGGACCGGTAAGCTACAAATACCCAGGTTAATGGTATCAAATGCATGCTAAACCCAATTCCCTTTTCCTGCATCGTTATATATATGTATGGATGGTTTGTAAGCATATAAATGGTTGACTTGGTTTTATTTAGTGGCACTATTTTATCCTTATCCTGAGTTAATGATAGTGTTCACCCACAAACCCATCTTCAGGGAGCTGTATCCCCACTTGATGCAGGAACCATTCGTTCAACTCTTCCTTCTTAGCAATCAGATTTTGAGATCATCTATTAGATTGAAGTGGTGAGATTCCATCATTCCAGAATGCTTTATTTCTTAGTTGTTATTTCATACTTTGGTTTATGTTTGGATATTATTTCTTGCTATTATTGGGGGAATGTCCCAACCGGATTTCAATATTATTTTAGTTAGAGAATTCTGTGAAACTACTATGGGTTCGTATGCGTGGGATAGGTATTGGTGTTAGACTAAGTATTGGTATTAATATTGGGGCCGGCACTGGTTAATGAGATTTTTTGTTGATCCATCCTCTTTTATTTTGGAATTATATATGAATATTATAGAGCTCATATGGTTATGGTTTGGATTATGGTTTGGTTGGTATTAGTTATTAGTGGGGTATCGGATGATTGGACACCTATGGGTGGTCACAGATATAAACCTATCCAGAGTCTTGGATTATGCAATAATGCTATCTTGTTAAATGTTCAGAATTCAGATGAATTAGGGTATGCATAGGTCGGTTGGGTTGGGTAATGGGGGTGCTCTCCAGTCCTGGTTAGACTTGGGATGCCCATTACGGCAAGGCCCTGGTTTGGGTTGTGTCACTTATGCTAACCATTAACTGTCTTCTACAGAATCTACTTGATTTCTATATTATATACCTCTACTTGGCCACTTGTCTGTGGTTGTTATGCAGTAGCCACCTTGTCTCTGACTCCATATTTTGTCATTGAATTCTTGAATCAATGATTCATAAAATGTGGTCCTCCATCACTAATGATTGATCATGGTGTGCCTAAATGAGAGAATATATTATTTTTTAAAAATTTCATCACCAGTCTAGCATTATTAGTGGGACGAGGTACAACCTCCACCCACTTGGACACATAATCTATACCCACAAAAATGTATAGATTACTATTTTATGGTGGGAATAGGCCTATAAAATCTATCCCCCACACATCAAAAATTTCCACTTTAAGGATATTATTCAGGGGAATTTTATGGTACTTTGATATAGTGCCTATTCTTTGTCATTGATCACATTCTATCACATAAGCTCTAGCATCTCTAAACAACGTAGGCAAAAAGAAACTCGACTGTAATACCTTTCGCGCTGTCAGTTTATCTCTATGTTGACCTCAATATGGTGATAAATGGCAACTTTCCAGCACCAGCTCGCATCCAGATTCTGAAATACATCTTCTCACTATTCTATCAGCACCTTGTTAGAAAAGATAAGTCTCATTGTACATGAATGAGCGAGAATCATGAAACAACTTCTTCTTTTGTTGACTTGTGGCATCTGGAGGATAAATACCACTAACAAATAGGTTCACTATATCAGCATTCCTTAGGACCTCTGCTTCATCTAGTACCATAATCCGTTCATCTGAAAATTCCTCCTGAATACAGAAGTTATCATCAATAACATGAGCATAACTCGGAAGCCTCGATAAAAGGTCAGCCACTTGACTCTCATCTCCCTTCCGATCATGAACTTCCATATCAAATTCATGGAGCAGAAGAATTCGTCTGATTAACCTCGGCTTCATATCTATCTTGTTAAAAAAATATTGGATTGAAGCATGATCCGTATTAACAATTATTTTCATGTACATAAAATATTTTCTAAACTAGTCAAATACATAGACAAGTTTCAATATCTCTTTCTCTGCGACTGTGTAATTGATCTAGGCTGCATCTAAGGTTTTACTTGCATAGTAGATGGAATAAAAACCTTATCTTAATGTTGACCCATTATTTCTCCAAAAACAATATCACTTTCATGAAACATCAATTCGAACGGTAGTTCCTAATCAGGAGCAACCATAATGGGTGACTCTGTCTATCTTCTTTTAAAATTTTCAAATGCTTTCTGATATTTGGTCACAAATTTGAACTTTACCTCTTTGCTTAGCAGCTTGTACGTGGGACTTGATATCTATGAGAAGTCTTTGATAAACCTCCTATAAAATACTATAAATCTGAGAAAGCTTCTCACGCCTTTCATTGACAGTGGAGGTAGCTTCTCAATGAACTCTACTTTAGCTTTGTCCACCTATAGTCCTCTTTCTGACAACTTGTGACCAAGGATGATACCTTCCTTGACCAAAAAGTGGCATTTCTCCTAGTTTAAGACTAAGTACATCTCCTCACATAGAGCTAGAACCCTGTCTAAGTTCTGCAAAGATACATCAAATGAGTTACCAAAAATTAAAAAATTGTCCATAAATACCTCGACAACATCCTCCACCATGTTGTAGAAGATAGCCATAATGCATATATAGAAAGTCACTTGTGCATTGCACAAGCCAAATGGCATACGTCTAAATTAGGTTCTATATGGACAGGGAAGGTTGTCTTCTCCTACACTACCGATGTTATGTCTATCAATGTAGCCCGAATAGCCATCAAGGAGGCAATAATATTATATCCTAGCAAGTCTGCCTAGTATTTAATTAATAAAAGAGATGGGATACTGATCTTTCCAAGTGACGTCATCTAACTTCTTGTAATCTATACAAATCCTTCACTGTGTCACTGTACGAGTTAGAATCCACTAATTATTCTCATTAGTCATAACATCTCCTCTTTATATGGAAAACACTTCACAGGCCTGACCCAATTACTATCTTAGATGGGATTAACTATCCCAGCATCAAGACACTTAATGACCTTTCTACTTTTTTCTTAATAGGATTTAGTCTCCACTGGTGTTGTACAATTGCTTTATATACCTCATCCATAAATATTTTATGCATATAGAAGTCAGGATTGAATACTTGAATATCTGATATTTGCCATCTAATTGACTTCTTCCTTCTCTTGAGTACTGTCAATGCCTCTTTCACATGCACATCATATAAACCTACAGACAAAATTACAGGTAAAGTATCATCATCACTAAGGAAAGCATATTTAAGATTATATGGTAGAGCATTGAGCTCTGCCTTCGGTTCTTACACAATAGATCTCTTGGGAGAAAGAACAATAGGTCTATTCAAAAGCTCAAATTCTATCTTTCTAGTAATAATGCTTGCCACATCAAGAATCTGAATCATTTCAAATACTTCAACATTACACAAAATATCATATCCCACCAATGCTCTCTCCAAGAGATCCTTGGATGTAATAAGGTGAAAGAAAGATATGAGATCCAACACTGTGATAGCAGACAATTATTCATATATTTTTAGCAGTTTTATTGCCTTATATACGTCGAACACCTCTACGTATCATTAGCACGTATGGTCAATTATCTTGCAGCTATATCAACCAATGAATACACGATTTCTAAAAGGTAACATCCAAAAATAAATAGGACTTTTGAATAAGCATAAATATCAAGAATTATCTAATCCACAAGGAAGATAAGAGACCCCACTTGTACCAATTCATCTTCAATAATGCCATCAGGTTTAACACGTGAATGATCAGCTAACTATAAAACAACTGTGGTGGTTCTCGAGCTGCCTAACCCCATCTTTCTAAAAAAGGATGTGGGTATAAGATTAATGATCTCTCTAAGATCACATAGACTTTGAGAACTTATAGATTTCCCAATTACAATATAAACTATAAAGCTCCCCAGATCCTTCATCCTTGTGGGCAACCTATTCTGAATTTGTGATGTGTAATTTTCAGTAAGTGCAATAATAACATATCAGTCAGGCAGTTCTTGTTGTCCATGATTTCCTTCATATACTTATCATACTTGGAACACTTTACAAAATATCAATGAGAGGAATATTAATGTTAACATGCTTCGACATATTAATAAAATTCGTGTATCAAGCTTACCCTAGGTGTTTCCTGAACCTTTGTGGGAAAGGTGGAGGTAGCTTCACACATTCCACTTTGAATTTCTTGTTTTCAGCATTATCTTCCACAAAATTTATTTCATTATTTGATTTTTTACCATCAGTAGCCTTGTGATTCACCTGCTTGGGTTCCAACTCCTTCAACTGCAGCCCACTCTGAGTAGAACTAAATTCACCCATTTTGTATTTCTCAATATCACAAAGTAAACCTCCTTGAGGTTTAGTGTTTTTTGCCCCAAGATCTTTGTAATCATTTTTTGATCCTTCATATCTGTTAACTATACTTGAGTAGCCATAATATATTTCACCATCTCTTCAATATTTCTTGATTTAATAGTGGCTTGATTCCATGGAACATGCTGTTGCTGATTTTGATTTACTAGTCCACGATATTGATTTGCATTTGGTGCCTGATTTCCACCCCATGAGAAATTGGGATGATTCCACCAGTAAAGATTATAAGTATTTCCAAAGTTCTAATATCCTTGACAATTATCATTTCCCACATAATTAACGGACTCTATATTAGATGCACAAGCATCTACGACGTGATTACTATTTCCATATACCTCACACCAAGTCAGACCCTGATGAGCTATAGTTGCTATTACTGGAGTGGACTGTGTGATTCGCAGATTGATATTGTTGAACTGTGTAGTTATCTGATTCTGTTGTGCAATATCTATGTTTATATAGCCTTAAAATGATCAACCTTTTTAACACCTATAACCTTTTATAAAGCAGTTCTTACTTTATCAGTATGCCTCTTGTATTCCATTTTAAAAGATGATTCAGCAGTGTGTACAATTCATCATACATCTTCTCTAGTACCTATCCACCTACTACTAAATCTTGGAGAATATCCATGCCTTTCTCAAGACCCTCAATGAAAGTATGTGCCAACACATCACTATTCTGATGATTGTGAGGGAAATTTTAGAGCATACCCTTGAAGCTTTCCCAATATTGCTAAAGATTCTCTCCATCTTTTTACTTGAAACTCAAAATCTCACTTTTTAACCATGTTGTATTCCCATATAGAATGAATCAAATAGGGAATTTTTGAGAGAGATCATCCCATAAATTGATTGATTTTGATAGTTCCGTATTTAACCACCTTTTTACTTCCCCCAATAGAAAAAAGAATAGAGTGAATATGATGTAATTAGTAGATACCCACTAGGAATTTAGGTATCACTTATCTCAAGGAAGTTCTGTATGTGTTGGTGTGGATCCTTATGAAATAAACCTTTATACTACCCACTCGTGTGAAAGAGTTGCACCATAGTCTTATTCAATTCAACAAACCATCTGTAAAAGCTAGTAAAACCCAAGAAACTCCTGATATCTGATGGAGAGATAGGGTGAGGCCAGTTTCTTACCACTTCAGTCTTGTGAGGATCTACTCTAATGCCATCGCCAGAAATAATATGGCAAAGGAATGTTACTAAACTTAGCCAAAACTCACACTTATTGAATTTGGCAAATAGCTAGTAATCTCTGAGGATCTTAAGAACAATTCTAAGATGATCTTTCATGATCGCTCTCTGTGCAGGAATAGACCCGGATATCATCTATGAAGACTGTGACGAACATGTCCAAGTACTACTTTAATACACGGTTCATCAAGTCTATGAATATGGCTGGGGCATTGGTAAGACCAAAGCACATGACTAGAAACTCGAAGCCACCATACTGAGTATGAAAAGCTATCTTTGGGATATCACATTCTCTAACTCTGAGCGGATGATAGCCTGATCTAAGGTCTATCTTGGAGAAATAACTGGCACCCCAAAGTATGTCAAACAATTCATATATCCTAGGAAGAGTATACTTATTCATGACCGTGACTTTATTATGATTATGGTAATCAATGAACATCCTGAGAGAAATGTCTTTACGCACGAATAAGATTAGTGCACCTTATGGGGAAATGCTGGGTCTAATAAATCCATTACCTATGAGATCATTCAATTGTTCTTTCAATTCTCTGAGTTGTACTGGTGCCATTCTGTATGGCAGAATAAAAATTAGCTGAGTATCTATAAT
Source organism: Capsicum chinense (assembly GCA_026120095.1). Classification (NCBI taxonomy): domain Eukaryota; kingdom Viridiplantae; phylum Streptophyta; class Magnoliopsida; order Solanales; family Solanaceae; genus Capsicum; species Capsicum chinense. The sequence continues at coordinate 70,144,445 of JAPEIP010000006.1, read as the reverse complement.
AAGGTCAATGCCGAAGTCTATTCCCTTTTGGGAGGAATGCCTGAAAGATCATCGGGAAATATGTCTGAATACTCATTTACAAATTAGACTGATTCGAGAGTGGGATATTAAAAACCAGAGTCTATAACATGAACGAGATAATAAACATATCCCTTAGATATCATTTTCCTTCCTCGAAGGTAGAAAACAAGCTGACCCCTGAAAGATGAATATTGTCCTTCCACTCTAAGACGAACTCTTTCGGGAACTGAAATTGAACTATCCTATTTCTGCAGTTGACTGTGGCATAGCAGGAATAAAGCCAATCCATGCCAAGAATGATATCAAAATCAGTCATCTCTAACACGACTAAATCTGCTGACGTGGCTTTCTAAAATATCATAACTGGGCAGTTCCTATATACCTACTGAGCTATGATGGTTTTACCTACTAGGGTAGAGACTGAAAAGGGCTATGCTAAAATTTTAGGACTGATTCCAAAATCGCCTGCTATATAAAGAGTAACAAAAAGCACGTATGCACTTGGATCTAGCAAAGCATATACATGAACATGGAAAATCTACAAAATACCAGTAACGACATTAGGAGAATTATCCTGATCTTGTTGGGTCTGAAGAGCATCGAGTCTATTTGGGTGTTGCCCACCAGTAGCACTGGAAGTGGCACCCTGCTGAATTGGGCGACCGAACTGGGCTATGGAATGATTCTACTAACCCTACAGACCTGAATGTGAACATCCTCTAACCCCGTGTCCTGTCTTGCCACAACTAAAAAAAACATTACTATAAGATTTATAGGTACCCTTATGGTTCTTACCACAAGTCTAACACAGGGGGTTAGTTCGGGCACTACTGACACTGCCCTAAGACTTAGATCCTGGTGCTCGATCGTTGTTTCCATCTTTGAATTTTGGCACTGGGGCACTAGTGGAACAAGGAGATGGAACTGTTGGCTCAGGAAAAAACTGCTAACGATTTTCTCCTTCTGATTTAGGTTGAGAAAAACTGAAACTCCCTAACCTTGCTCTCTTGTTCTGCCTCGCCCTAGTCCTATTCTTCTGCTCCTATATTTGATGAGCATGAGTCATGAACCTGGCTAAAGTCGTATCATTTTTCAGCATCATAGACCTACACTTATTTACCACTCTATCATTCACCCATGACACGAACTTGCTTATCTTAGCCCTATTGTCTGCAACTACATGAGGCGCATATCTAGCTAACTGAGTAAATCTGAGAGGGTACTCTTTAACCATCATATTTCCCTGCTTGAGGTTGATGATCTTTAGAACTTTTGCCTCCCTAAGCTCTTAAGGAAAGAATGTCTAAGAAAGCCATGACAAATTTCTCCCACTCTATAGGACCTGCATCCTCTAACCTCTCATACTTTCACTATTTGTACCAAGAGTGAGCAACATCCTATAATTGGTATGCAGCTAACTCTACACTCTGATAAGAAGTAACTTCATGATGTGTATGACCTTCTAGACTTGGTCAATGAATTCCTAGGGGTCTTTATCAGACTTAGACCTAAAGAAAGATGGAGGGGTCATTTAGGTGAAGTCTCAAATCCTATCTGCGGCTGAGTTGGCCACGGGATTGGCTAAAATAGCTGTTGTCCATTCATTTTGGACACCAACAGACTGAGAAAGTGTGGTAAATATGGCCCTAAACTCCGCATGAGAAATATATTCACCCAAAGGATCTTTCGGCCGAGGAGCTGGCTGGTTTCTTCTCTTTGGAGACATGTTTTGAAATAAGACAAGAACAGATTAGACTGAGAGTTTAACTTGAGATCATTATCACTAACATGACCTGCATACTGAAAGAAGGGAACTATTCCTAAAACATCTTATAGACTCCTTCACATAAATATGGCGCGCAACGCACCTATGTACAAGACTCAACTAGTTGTGGCTTTCAAACTTCCTAGGACATAATTGAACCTTAGGCTCTGATACCAAGTATGTAACACTCCAATTTTCTAAACCGGAATGCTACACAGTACTTATGACCCCGAACGACCACAAGCTAACCCATGACTGATAGCTGTACCTGTACACTGCATGATATAAATGTAAAATACATAAAACATGAATAATAGACCATAAGGTTTAACTGAATAAAATATCTAACAAATCATAACATTCATATGGGGTAACAAATACCCAAAACAATTGAAGTTTGAAATACATTTGGACTAAATCAAAAGCCTCTAAATACTTTCTCAATAAGGAGTTGAAGGAATATGTCTCCAACTAACTCTATAAACTGAAAGATAATTGATGAAAATAAATGAGGTCAAATCATATCGTTCTCGAATGAAGAGAAATCACTGCACCTCTGTATACTAAAATATGAATGCTATTGCTGATCTGGAACACGTGGCTCTGAACCTATGGTGTAACATAAAATAAAGCACCATAGCACAAATACGTTAGTAAAACTAAAAGTACTGAGTATAAGAGTAAGGTAGGCTACATGCAAAACAGATTACTTACATAAGTAGTGCTAACTGAATGATTAATATGAATGTGAGAGTGGAAACATACATACATAGTAACAGAGATCGTGAATACCTGATATCTAGACTGTATGCTAATAAATGGTTTATTTATATCTAACATGACTAATACTGAGATTTCTGATTACATGGATGACTGTGTCTAACAGTCCTGAATCTGATGGAATAATTTAAGTTCTGTACTATAATTGAATTGACTATATCTGACAGTTCTAGTATACTAAAATCTAAAGAACTATCTGAGTTATTTTCTAAGACTGAGACTAAAACTGTGGGCGGTAGTTGTTTAACCGATATGCCCTAAAGTGCTATAATAGCTCAGCCGAGGTCCAATCTGTGCCCTGGTTGAAAAGGTGTAAATACCGCACAACTGGTAAGGACAAGCTGTGAGTGAGCCTTATCTGGCAAGTTACTCTAATAAGAATGGTGGGACCCTGGTCTGTCAGGTCAAATCACCTCATCAACCCTAATCTGATAGGTTAAGCTTTCTTGACATAGGCTGGCTACGTAGTTATAGAACACAAGGATGACTGCTAAGAATCACACTCTTATCTAGCCGGTGAGTTCATACCCTTGGCTCCACTCGGTGCTAACTTCTAATCCAATCTAAAGAGATTGAACATAATTAACTCACTGTACATGGACTGAGTAACTAACTTCTGTTGACTAACAGAATAGTACTATTATCTCAGAATTAACTAAGATCATGAGATTTTTGAGATTTCCTGAGTCACATGACTATTTGAGTTCTATAGATCATGGATTGACTTAGATTATCGTGACAACATGACACGGATCTAGGCACACAGCTATATTTTTTGGGTACAGGTACCCCCATGATTCGATGGAAGGAAATTGACACACATGACTAACTAGATCATAAGAATAGAGCCCATAATTCAAAATATCATAAGTAGGGGATTTTATACTACAATTGGTTCTCAACATCTTATACATGGAAGGGGATGCACACAACATGTATATACTTGTTTTGCTTCAATATAATGCTCATTCCATATCACAACAATAACACATAATAATAACATGGAGTTCATGTGGAGTCATAAAGAATAGAACATGGGATTGTAATTTAACCACTATTAAGTCATAAAAACATGGATTCTATTATTCTTGGCATTTTATCAAACATCTTACATGCACAAGTTTACGCATAGGTGTACTTATCAATTTGACAATCTAATACATAGGTTTCAATTAACCTACTCACATGATTCATAAAAAACATATCAAGATACAACCTTAATTCCAAACAACAATAATCAACATGAATATAGTAATAACCGAACAACTAAATAACAATTTGTAATTTAAAATATGATTCTTGAGCTCCATGGATGAAAGGGACCCACGAATGCACACTACGCATACCTTAGTGATTGAATCTTGAAAGAGATCTAATGTTTTCCGAAGGTTCTTGAAGAAATCCTTTGGCTTGCTCTTGATTTTTCTTAACTAGGTTTTAACCACTTTGGTAGAGAATGTTCTTGTTCTTAAGGAGATGATCTTTTGAGAAAATCCTTATATTGTGGCTGGGAGTGTATGAGAGAGCTTTTTGAGATGTTTAACTAAAGAGAATGGAAGATAATACGCTCCTTGAGGGTTATAAGTCATGGGAAGTGAAGGAAAATACCAAAATACCCTTGAAAAATGTCCCTCAATTATTGAAAAAAATTGCTGATGATATTCGTGACAAGTCATCAAGCTAGTTATAAGTCTTCATGAAATGTCATCATAAAAAGGTGAAATCTTGATTTTCTGGTTAAGGTTGACGACATTGGTGATAGGCCATCACGGGCATGACGACTTATCACAAAATATGGTCACTAGGGGTGGAAATCTACCAATGGCGACGACATTGATGATAAGTCCTCCACTTGTGACACCTTATCACGAATGTCATCACTTAGTTTCCCAGCCTTACATGCTGGAGTAAAATAGTCATAACTCCTTACTCCGATATCAGATTTAGGCAAAATTGGTATCTTTGGAAATCTAATTCAATTATCTATATTTTAGTGGGTAATGACCACATAAATTATTTGCATAACGACATATATGCTCATTTAAAGTTGACTATATCAATATCTTTCTCAAGAATTCAATCGGTAAGTAAATGTTTTGATTCGTCTATTAACTAAGACACTTTTCAGGCCTTAACATGAATTAACCTTGATCATAACACTACCAAAGAACTAAAAATTTATTACTCATGAGTTCGAAGCATGATCCTAAAATATCTAAACTTTTGGGGTATTACAATGTTGTTCGTAAGTGAATATCGAGCATCAGAGTCCTGGTAGCTTAATTAAGAGACTGACTATTCTCGAGTCGAGGGGATTGAATTACCATGGAATTTTTTAGTAGTTTTCCTTTTACTTCCCATGGTTTTTATAGTATTTGGGTCATTTTGGATCAGTTGACCAAATCAGCATATTTCATTCCTTTTTAAACGTCCTTCATTATCGAGAGGTTAGCCTATATCTATTTTCATGAGATTTTCCATTTGCATGGAGTTCATATATCTATCATTTTACTATGGGTTTTAGTATTCACTACTAGATTTTAAAGAGCTTTTCAAGAGTAATTAGGTGTTTAGGTAGATCTTAGTAAATCCTTCCACCCTTAGACCAACTGGCAGTCGTATTGGATAATTCAAGATATCAAGGATAAGCTATGAGCTTGTGTTATGGATTTAGGAGGCTAGTGGGACAATCACTTAACTTTTTTATAGTTCATGCATAAAAATATCTACCAATAGAGTATTCAAATAGTATTCTTTGAGACTTTGTATGGAAAGAAATGTTGTTCTCTGATTGGGTGATTTGATACATCTTAGATTAGATCCCATGGTACATTCTTGTTTCAAGAGTCATTGGATAGATTCAGGGTGATACATAATAGATTAAAGGTAGCTTAGAGTAGGTATAAGTCTTATGCATATTGTAGACTTTGTGCATTAAGGTTATGGGTTGGTGATTGAATATTCCTTCGAGTATCATGCATAAAGGGTATGATGAAGTTCAATAGAAAAAGAAAGCTTAACCCCAAATACATTGGACCTTTTTTTATCCTTCGTATAGCTAGTGAGGTGGCTTATGAGTTAACCTTACTCCTTAATTTTATTGTAGTCCACCCCATATTCTCATATTTCTATGTTACTTTAAGATATTCTGAGTGTATGTTATGTGCTCATATGGGACTTAGTTCAATTGGATGAGCGATTAACATTCATAGAGGATTTGGTGCTCATATTAGCTAGTGATGTCAGAAGATTATGCACTATAGAGATTGCAATATTTAAGGTTCAGAGGCGAGACCACCTAGTAGAGAAGGCTACCTAGTAGATTGATAGTGAGATGTGGGCCAATACCCTTACATTTTTTAGGCTTCATGTAGATCCTAATTGGTTACTTTTATAGACAAACTTTCCATTGGTAGTGGATATTGTAATGAACCTTTAGGTCATTTTCTACATTTTTGATCATTCTCATTGTTTAGAGATTTCCTATAGTTTCTCTAAGTTATTTATGCCTTCCTGGAGTTGACTGCTCAATTATCGAGTAGTTCGTTTGGATTTTAGATCAAATTCCTAATTTTAAAGTCTTTATTGGTTAAAATTAGATATTGATAAATACATCAGTCAAGAAAGCTCGTATTCCAATCTTGATAGTTTAAATAGCTTTAGAATGTCTATTTTTTGAAAGATGGAGTTGTATTTTGGGTACCAAGTCTTTTGAACTTATTTTGGAATGTTGGTTGAAACTTAAGAAATAAGGAACTTATAAGTGGGACCTACATTTCATTGAAATAAACTCAAATGGAAATTTTAAATGTGTTGTTGTGTCTAAAACTTTAAATTTTATAAGGTAGCATAGTTTGTTTGTGTATACGAGATTCCAATAAAATCTTAAATGGTTTGTGGAGAATTAAAATAATCTAAGTCTTTAGGTGGTTCTTTTAGCTGGTGCATTCACTTAAGTGGCCAGCCAGTCTTTTAAGAGATCAGGCTAGCCTAGTTGAGGGCCACTTAAGTGATGCCCTCACCAAATAAGAGAAGGCCTCTTAAGTGGCAAGAGTATTGCTTAACCATTGGCCATGTATGCAGTGGGTATCGTGAAAGTGGTGATTACGTAAGTGACCTATTGTCCACTTAAGCGGTGAATGGGCATCCTTTAAATGTCCCAACTACCCAAATTCTTTACAATTTTCACTCAATTTCAAGAGTTAAAAATCATAAAACCAATGGAGACATGGAATAGACATTAGTAAATGATTTTAGGGAGTTCGTAAGCTTGAATTACTCATTTTTTCACTGAATTCAAGATAACTTTACAAATATTCCATATTTAATTTCCCTCATTATTTTCACCAATTTCCCTAGAAAATTGGTAGGCTGATTGAATCACCATTTTAGGTCATAAATTGCCCCATTCTTTAATGTAAATGTTCTATGAGCATAGAGGGATGTGTTCTCAGTTTGAAAGTTTTATTTTGCAAGCGGGAAACACATAGGATTTTAACATAAATTTGGACCCAAAGAACAAAAGTGAAATATAGGTATCATTATTCATATAGTGATGAATAGTTTAGGATTTTGATAGCATGGAATCTTCCGAAGGCTTTTTAGAAATGGAAATCAATAGTTTAGATGATTTCTTCGAGGTTTTCTTCAGTCTCCAGGTAGGATAGGTTTATTTTCCTCATAGATTGAGCTAATTCATAGTATATTTATGATAATTTTATATATAAGAGATAATAGGAACTAGGTCTTGGTGATATAATTAGTAGTATTTGGATTAATTAGACTATTATGGAACCGTTTATTAGGTGTAATTGACTAAGCTATTCATGTTAAGGTAGAATTGCTTTCTTAGGGCTACTTGTGGATTACTTAACATTTATAATTCAATTAGCTACCTTAGCTTACTCAAAGATATAATTTTGTTAGAACAGATAATGGGGATTAGAAGTAGGCCCCTTCGACCTACCTTAGGCCAAGACTCTTGTTTGCTCTTCATAGTCTTATTGGGTGTATAACATCCTTAAAAAAATACTTTAGAGTTTGAAGAGTCTAGATTCTTAATATTTATGCTATATTGGTACATGACAGTTGATACATGTTCTTTTTCAAGTTTGGAGATTTATTGAGATTGAGTTCTGTTTAAAGTTCGAGAATTTGTGACATGAGTTCCAGTTCAAGTCTGGCAAATAATGATGATAATGATATTGTGTTTTTGTTTGAGTTTGACATTGAGATTTTATTTATTATATGTTATGGTACAAATGGATTAAAGGTTATGGCTTGATATATGATGAATTAATGAAATTCTGGTTATTTACTTTCTTTGGTTACATCCTAGGGTTATTGAGGCCAATATTAGGTTATTTATATTTCCTGACATACTGGTTTATATGGGCAGTCTTGTAGTATTATTTAGGCTTTCGTTCATATTATATCGATTTCAATATTTATTTACAGTACTGGAGTATTATTCCATCTTTGTGTTTTTACCATGTCATAACTTATTTATCTTGCACCATTCTTGTGCTTATATTATGATTTAGCTTAGTCGGTCGATAATTTATACTGGTACCCATGGCTTTGGTACTTATATGTAATGATCCTTGAGGTTATTTTCTTTATTTCCACTCATATTTTCATTTTAGATCTTTCCTATAGATGCCCTAAGTCATTTATCACTTGTTAGATTAGAAAGTTTGGTTAACAACAGATAGTTTGGTTACTGAGAAGTTCATTTGGGTTATAAAGCCAATTTCTTTTTTGAATCCTTCAACAACAACAACAACAAACCCAGTGTATTCCCACTTAGTGGGGTCTGGGGGGGGTAAGATGTACGTAGTCCATACCTCTACCTCTGATGAAGTAGAAAGGTTGTTTCCGAAAGACCCCCGGCTCAAGTCACGAGATATCACACAAACACATAGTACAGCACAGA
>JAPEIP010000006.1:70090347-70133263 GCA_026120095.1 Capsicum chinense | reverse complement strand
GGGGGGGTTATGAACCTGCCGGGGGGGGTTGTATGAACCGACGAGGGGGGGTATGAACCGGGGGGGTATGAACCGACGGGGGGGGTCGGGTCAACGCCGGGGTGCGACGACCGGAGGTTAGGTCAGCACCGGGGACCGGATGTCAGAGCCGGCGGTCGGATCTGGTCGGCTCCGACGTTCAGCGACGGCGCCGGGGACCGGAGACCGGTGCTCTTGCGATGGGGAGGGGGTAGGGAGAGAGAGAGAGAGGGAGAGACGTCGACCGGAGGTCGTAGCCGGCGGTCTGGTCAGCGCCGACGACCTTTGGTCGGAGCCGACGGCCGGATCGGGTCGGCGCTGAAGGTCAGCGACGGCGCCGGGGACCGGAGGCCGGTAAGCTGGGGGTGGAGAGAGGGTAGGGAGAGAGAGAGGGGGGAGAGCGCCGTTGGGAGAGGTACTGAGGCTTTTGAACTTATTTCAAACTATTGGTTGAAAGTTAAGATATATGGAAAGTTGGTACGGGACCTATTTTTTATTGAAATAAGCTTGGATGGAAACTTCGACTATGACATTGAGTCCAAAATGTTGAATTTTATAAGGTAGCATACTTCCTTTGTGTATACGGTATTCTATATGAATTCGGAGGGGTTGGTGAATACTAAAAAAAATTTTAAGTCTCCAGTTGGTGCATGATATCTGGTTTGACCACTAAAGAGAACCTTTGGTCACTTTAGAGGAGGGTGATTTAGCAGTCCATTTGGTAGTTTAGTGGCACTAGCGCAGCCAATAGGTACCACTTTAGTGGTACCTGGATGCTTTAGGGGCTTGCATTAAAGCAACCTATGGTCTACTTTAGTGACCAAGTTCGTGGGGATGGGTACCGCTTTAGTAACAACTAGGCGCTTTAGTTGTGATATCTTTAGCAACACTTGGTACTTATAATTTCCCTTTTTGTCTGATTTCTTCCAACTTTTCTCCTAGTCTCAGAAAGTAAAACCCTAAATAGTGTGAAAGGTTGGGAAAATTATTTGTGGGTGGTTTTTGAGCTTGGATAATGTCAATTTATGTGTTTCATCATCAAATATGTGGTAAGCTCTCATTTGTTTTAGGTTAAAATCCTTTATCTTTTCTAAAAATCCCTAGAATCTTTGTGGCTTTTTTATAGCACTATTTGATCTCAAAAGTCACATATTTTTTAGGATAAATGTTCCTTGAGCATAGATGGACATTGTGTTAGTTTTGAAAGTGCAATTTGGTAAATAGGACCCACAAGAGATTTTTACGTAATTTTGAACCCAATGAAAAAAGTGCCATATAGGTACCATTTTTCTTGTAGTGATGAGTATATTATGGTTTTGGTAGCATGGGACGTTGAGGAATCTTCTCAGAAAGGAGAACTGATGATTTAGTAGATGCTTCAGGCTTTTATTTGGCATCCACGTAGGTTAGGTTTACTTTCTTCATAGATTGAGCTATTTCATAGAATGCATAAGAAAATATGCCATATATGGGATTAGATTTAGTTGTTGTAAATGTAAAAGAGAATATTTGGACTAGTTGGACCATCTGGGGTATATTGAAACCATAGCTTAGGGTGAAATTAGCTTAGCTACATGTGTCTTAGGAGAATTTGTCATAGTGGCTCATGTTTAGTATAGAAAGCCTTAGTTACTATAGCTAGGTAAAATTGCTTTAGTCATTCATATTTAGGGTGGTATTGGGCTTAGTTGTTTAGGTTAAGAAAAATTGCCTTAGTTGATATTATTTTAGGTGGAATTGACTTAGTTGTTTATGTTTGGGAAGAATTACTATTTTAGAGTTTTTTATTGTTCACTCAACATCTCGAAATGAACTTAGATACTTTATCCTAGTTCATGTTAGAGGTTTCCTAAAATAGATTTCTAGGATTAAAAGTGTGCCACTCCGGCACACCTTAGGCCATATCTTGTGTTAGCTTTGTTAACATATTTACGTATGGTCTACCCTTATTAATGTTTTGTTTATAACTTAAGGAGGTTCAATATAGTTAATGAGTATGTTAGTTTGATATTGGAAGATATGGCTTCCGGAAATAATTAGTGATATGACTTACAGATATGATTAATGTTATGGTTTATATATATCATTATTGGTATGGTTCCGATAATAATTAGTGATATGACTTATCAATATGATTAATTTTATGGCTTATATACATGATTAGTGATATGTCTTAGATATATGATTAATGATTGACTTATAGATATGACTAATGATATGATGTTTATACACACATAAACATACACACACACACACACACATATATATATATGATCATTGATATGGCTTCTGAATATGATAAATGACATGACCTATCAATATGATTGATATTATGGATTATAGATATGATTAATGATATGGCCTATCAACATGTTTAATGATATAGTTATAGATTTGATTTATGATATGACTTTTAGATATGATTGATGGATTATAAGTATGATTATTGACATAACATATGAATAAGACTATTGACAAGACCTATACGGATAATTACTGGTATGTATTAATAGATATGGTATTGGCACGGTTTATGGGTGTGATATCCCAAGTTTTTTCCATTAAATATTTCGCTCCCAAATGTGTCGAGTCGTTAAAACGTTTTTATCTTTCCAACAGAGGCTTAGCACTCAAAAAAAATTGCTAAATGTTTAAACTTTCTCATTTAGACCTCTGATCTTTGGGTATTTAGTTGATGACCTTTCCGACATCCGTTTTCTATTTTCAAGTTGCGTTGCGATGGGAAAATACCGTTATACATCCTGAGTGAGTTTCGGAATATTTGGCGTAGCATAAGGGCACGTTTGGGTGCCCAAAACAGTGGCACCATGCGATTAGCATGCTCCAGAAATTTTCAGGATTTCAGGGACAAATTCAAATGATCATCACTTCCTGAATATAAGGAACTGGGAGATTTGCTATATATTAAACCAAAGCTCTTTCAGTATTCTTTTCAATGCAATTGGTTTCACCCCATTCCAATATTAGAGTAATAAGTTACGATCTTTTTATTTCAGCATGTCAATTAAGTAACTGAGGGATGGATTTGTTTGGGTCAACTTCGTCGATCATAACTCCTTATATATGACGAACTGGGTGGCCTACCATATATAAAATAAAAGATCTTTGATTTAGCTTTCCAACGATATAAATTTCACAAAAATTCAATACCTGAACGAGGAGTTATTCAATTTTTTGTTGCCAAGGTACGCAGGATTTTTCTGCCATTTTTTAATTTCCTTAGGGGCAATCCAGTCATTTCACCCTTGCCCCATTTCATGAAAATAAGTATAAAAACTGATTTTGGGCATCAAATTCTGTTATTTTCAAAAAAAAAATTCCAACAAAGAAACCCTAAACTTCTAAATTCCCCTTCCAAATCTTCCAATTCCACCATGGAAATTCCAAATTAATTCGATAAATGAAGTCCCCGTTCTGAGCTCTTCGAGATGCACCAATCAATTTCATGAATAGTGTTTCGAGGCAAGAATTCATTCCAATCTTTAATTTTAAGATATGTGGGGTTTGAACAAGAATAATTCTTCCGTTCTTTTGCCCGTATCTTTAATTTTTACTATGGATTATTATGAATTTGACAAATGAATTTATTTCGGAGATATCCTACCATGACATTTTGACTATGTATATATATAAATTCTTTAAGCTTGCCAATTATGATTATTTAATGGATTCATATGGTTCTGTAAGTTGAATTATATCTAAAAAATTCGATTATGAACTTATAAGATTTGAATTGTAAGTTTTGAATCACATGAGTATCTGACTATTTTCATTCTATGAATTGAGATTTAATATTGGGATTCTTGGTGTTTCTATCAAGAATTGATATATTTTGAACATGTATCCACGTTTTAAGTTCAAGAATGAATTATTGGACTTTTCAGGTATTTTTGAGCCATGTGTCAAATTTTGAGCTTCCTTATGACTATTTGAGTTATTGGGTATATTGATATCGAAGTTACAATGAGTCTTGGTATTTTCTAGATGGTTTTGATGAGTTAAATTGTTGAAAATATTACGTATTGAGTCTTCATATCCTTGTCCAAATGTCGATTCGGTTATGGTTCAATGCATTGATACTTTATTGATGTTGAGGAAGATTAAAATATTTTGAGCTAAAATATGTTGAGTTAGGAATCCACAAATTGATACGATTTGATAAATGAAAGAGATTTGATTTGGTCTTTATGATAGACCCTTGTGATGTTGTGGTGGATTTCCTAATGCGTTCAGAGCTTGTCGGGGAGTAGTACTTAGCACCGAGAGGGAAATTTGGTATTTCCCCAAACCTATGTGCCACCGTAGGGTTGTTTGATGATGACACTATTGGCCAGAGAGCCCGATTGTGATTATTGCCGTTTTAAGGTCGTACTCCCTGGCAAAGAGTATGACGCTCCCGCCAACGGGGGTTTCAAACATTGGTATTCCACATAGCTCATGTGGGGTTGTCGGTTCTAGGAAACTCTCATGTCCATGAGATTAAGTTTCTTGAATTACCGAGTTACTTCGAGATTTGAGTCAAAGAGTTGAGATTTTTATGATGTTTTATGGTCATTTATGATGATTTATAATTACCTATGATGATTTTTGATGATATTATAATTTATGATGATTTAGGCTGATTTATCATAATTTATGATTTATAATGATTTACGTGGATTACGAGATTTTATCATATCATTTGAGGCGTATTGTATTTTCTGTATTCAGTCGTATTGAGTAGGGGCATTTAAGAGTCATGACCTGGCTATCTTTGGTCAATGCTAGTAGAGGCATCATAGACAATCATTAGTAGTCAGTGTATTCAGTTTTAGATTTGTATATGTATGAGCAGAATTATGACCGTTTAAATTTACTTTCATGTTGGTCAGACTAAGTTATGGGTTATTTTCGCATTATTCCTTCTCTTTTATGTATTTTATTCAGTTGCTTTAGGTTATGCCAGATGAAGGGTTAGCTTGGGATCACATTTGACCTTAAGCACCGTGTAACATCTCGAGATCCGATTTTGGGGCGTTACAATAGGTGTTGGTATGGATATGGCTTATGATTCTCATACTTCATCTGGCGTATAGATATGAGATAAAGGGATGGTCTATAATGATAGTCTATTTGCATAATATTTTAGGTTGTTTTTTCAATATGGCTTTTCGAGTAATCATAATACATTTTTGTGCCCTTTTTGGTGCAGATTCTAATACTAGTTATTACTGCAGATTTGATGGTAGTGCAGGGTTGATTTTAGAGATTAGGTGAGATCTCAGAGTCAGGATTACCCCTTTTTTCTTATTTTAATCTATTTTTAGTCTTTCATTATCGAGGCAATTTGTATGTTGTTATTTAGTACCAACAGTTCAAATGTAGTAGATCTTGTGCCAACATTATTGAGTCTTGGGATGGTTGTTGATTTTCTATCTATCTATCAGACAAGTATGACTTTATTATTTCTATCTAACTCTTTAGTTGTTAATTTTCGACTTTTAGGCAATGTTTCACCAAGATAGCCCATTGCATCTGGATTTATCCTATGGTTCAGCTTACCTATTGGCGGCATAAAGTATGTGCAATCATGAGTAACAAATTTGGCCATGACATATTAGTATCAGAGCCTAGGTTTAACGCACCATATTTGGTACTCAAAACGCTCCACGGTTCTCAAAATCTCAAAGGACCACAAGCCAACCCACGACTGATATCTGTAACTTAGTACTAAATAATAATAATACTATCATAAATGTGGAAAAATGAACGGAAAGGCCAAAAGGTTCAATACTGATACATAACTAAATATATGGTATAACAATACCTAAACAACTAAAATAACTATCTGAACTTGCTGTAGTTTGAAAGCCTCTAAAGTTGAACTGTTTGAATAATGAGTTGATGGGAAAATCCTCTAACTAACTCCATCTGCTGAAATAAACTAAGTACAAAAAAAATTAAATAATCAAATAATAACATCCTCGAATGATGAGAACTCACTGCTGACTCTGATTGCTGAAACATGAATACTGCTGATACTCTGGAGTGCGTGCTTCTGAACCTAAGGTATAAAACACCATAGCGCAAATACGTCAGAATGATTGAATATACTGAAATGCAAGTGAGGTAAGCTGAATGCATGGGGTACATATGTATTAACAATACTAACTGACTGAATAACATGAATGTGAGAATGCATGTACGAATACATAACTATAACTAAGATCGTCATAACACTGACTAATGAATTCTAATAATATGGATTTACTGATATCTGAGTACTAATATAGCGATACTGAATGACTAAGTCTATTGAGTATTGAGGAACTGATTTCATATTATTGATAAAGGAATAATTGTATCTGACAGTTATGATTATGAAAAACTGGTCTGATTGACTGTATCTGACAGTCCTGAAATCTGAATACTGGTAACATGAATTTCGTATAATTAATATACTATTAACTGGGTGACTTTGTCTGATAGTCTTGATTCTAATGGAACTAGCTACGTTTCGTAATTAGCTGAGTGATTGTATCTGACAGTCCTGAAACTGTAAAACTAAATTGAGTTCTATTACTAAGATTGGATCCAAAACTAAACCTGTAGGAGGTAATAATCTGACCGATATGCCTCGAAACTGAACTGGTGGGGTCCAACCTCTAACCCTAACTGTAAGGGTGTCAGTACTGTGCCACGGGTAAAGACAAGTTGTGAGTAAACTCTCTATGACAGGGAGCTCTTCAATCAAACCCTCCTAATAGGAAAACTCGGATGATGTGTAAAATTGGTAAACTCGTAGGGTACATCTCAACCTACGCTAGCTACATAGTTTTGGAACTCAAGGATTGTTTCTAAGGATCACACCCTCTACTGTATAACAGGTGAGTCCCTATTCTTGGGTTCACTCGGTGCTGAATCCTACTCTCAACTGAAGAGATACTAAACTGATTTAAACTAAACTGAACTTTTACTGATAGTATTGTTTAGTTGATTTGAATAAAGTTCACTAAATTTTCATTGACTGACGGAATACTTCTGAGATCTGATTACTGACTAAGATTATTTAGAATACTGAGATTATCGAGGGTACTAAGATTATTGAGTTTTCTTGAGTCATGTAACTGGCTGAATTCTAATGATCATGGCTTGAATGAGAGTATCATGAAAACTGACACTCTCTCTAGGCATACAATAAGTTGGGGATTTCATAAAGCACATAGTTATCAGAATGTTGTACATAGATGGAATTGCATATAGACATGTCATACTTTTATCAACCTAATCTCATGAACATTTCATCAAATACTCATAATGCACACAATATAATGGAAGTCATTATTGATCATAAGGGTAAAGCATGTATTTATCACTTGGGTCACAATTGAGCCATAATACATAATATCTATTCTCTTAGGCATTTTGTCAAATACCTTACATGCACCTCTTAGGGCATAGGAATAATCATCGAATTAACACATCATAACCACTAAGTTCATAGTCTTCAACTCACATCTTATATAGTTTCATAAAAACAAATAAAGATTCCAACTTGGGAATCGTACAATCTTAATCTCATGTACATAATCAACCCACAACAAAACATTCACAATACAAGATTTAAAAACATGATTCTTGGCTTCATGGATGAAAGGAATCTAGGAATATACAATATGCATACCTTAGTTTCTGATTTTACAAAGATTGATGGAGAGATTTTTGAAATTGAGTCTTGAATTTGAATCCCCAATTGAAAACCCTAACTTGTTTTTGAGAGAAACACTATATTTTGGGTGAAATATGACTGAATCACGTGTTATTGGGTTTATATATAGAAGGTAAATTGACTTTTTTCCCCTTAGAGATGCGGACATTTAATGAATAAAAATTAGGTGCCGACGCTACCAGCGACGTATCTCGTTGATGGCTATGGCACGATACTCGATGCATCACACCATGATCGTGTTGAGCCTCTAAATTTTTTGATCTGCCATCCTGCACAAATGTTGACCAATGCAATTGGCAACGCGGCACGCCATGATCTAGTTGGTCCACTATTTTAGGACTCCTAACATGATCTAAACGTGTTCCAAAAAATCCAAAAGTTATCCGGGAACACCTATTGATCTTCCTGATCATGTATTAATAAAAAATATATGACCTATTAAAGGACCATAAGGTGGCTAAATGATATTACTAACTTTTGAAGGCCAAAAATAAATTATTTCTGGGAACTTAGATAGAATTTTCTAAGTATGGGATCCCCTTAACAAGCATAAATGAATGAATTAAACTTACAAATTTTGCAGGGTCTTACAATATCTTCACTTTGGGAACATTCATCCTCGAATGGTACTAAATGAGATAGTGGAAATGATAAGATGAAGTACATACTGAACATGAACAACTGAAATATGAGTACATAACTGACATTGCTGATTTTCCGAGATTTGTTCTGAGCATGCATATATGTTGCATGATTTCATGACTAGAATAACTAATAAGCTGAATATATTATACTGAACATGCATAGCTGATGCATGAATACATGAACAATCTGATACATGAATGCATGACTGAATATGGAGTGGTAATTGATATCAAGATTATCATGAAAATCTGAGCATGGAACTGAACTTTGAGTTTGTAACTGAAATCTGAACTTGAAACTGGATAAGTTCAAGGAAGACTATTACCTTAAACTAAAAAATGCTGGTGAGTCTGAGATTAACTACCAAATATGCCTAGGCAAAAAGATGAGAACATAACTGAGTCTGAAATGTGACACCTGAGCTGGATATCATGATATGAACTAAGCACCTTAAATAAGGGGCTTATAACCGAGGTCAGAGAAATTGGACTCAGTATGAGAAGAGAGTGATATGTTTAAGTCATGAAATTTAGGGGATTATAGTTTCTCCCCTTTGGGACACTATGTCCCTTAGAACATGGCGGGCTAACTTTGCTTAGATAATAAGAAAACTGAGGCGATGCATAAGCGCCTAGGAACTGAATCATGACTGATTATCTAAAATCTAAAACTAAGAAATGATACATAAATCAAGTTGAACACACAACTACCTTGTTGGTCCATCTTAGAATGATCACATTCATGAGACTCCGAATAGTGAGACTAGATGGAAAGATAGGGAAACCACATTATCCAAACTTGTCCATTTCACTATTAAACAAAATTACAGGCTTTACGAACTAACTCATGCTGAAAACTTGTACTCGACTTGAGAATTTCTGTGATATTCTTTCTATAGAGTTCTAGTGAATGGAGGCAGAAAATGAGTCTTGATCTAGCCTGAATAGGGGATCACTGCATGACTTGGATTTTTGTATTAGGAGAAAAGTCCTATGAAACATTGTCTAAGATAATGTGACTAAAATTTATGCACTTCAACTGAAACTTTTGAAAATATTCACATGGGCGCTGAGCACGAATGCATAAGTATACTAACTTATCTAATTAACTGAATCACTGGTAGCTTAATACTTGACATGTAAAACTGAACTGCACTTGGTTTGGGATAGCTGGACTGAAAATATAGAGTATTATGCATCAAAGGTAATAACTAACAGGGTAAGATAAGTTAATTAAGCATGAGTAGGGAGAAACTGTATTACCTTTGGAATACAAGACCAGGCGTCTATCATAATTTGGGAGCATTCTATAAATTGAGGTACTGAAATACTAATTTTTGAATAATTGATGGCCATATGCTATGGTCGGGAAATCTTGAAATTGTACTAATTTTCTAATGTAACTGGACTATGACTAGGACTGAGATTGTAACCATAACAAAGACTATAACTGAGACTGAATGTTGGTTTTCTATAACTGAGGGTTAGACTGGTATGGTAGTACTGAATTCTAATGGCTAAGTAACTAAAAGCTAAAACCCAAGGTTTTGTAGGACTATTTAAGTCCTTTACTGAATATTGATTACTGAACTGACACTGTAACTGAGCCTGCAGATGGAATATTAACACTACGAATTCATCGAGGGATCTAAACTGAGGGTATACGTGGCATAATCTAAG
This sequence comes from Capsicum chinense, assembly GCA_026120095.1. NCBI lineage: Eukaryota > Viridiplantae > Streptophyta > Magnoliopsida > Solanales > Solanaceae > Capsicum > Capsicum chinense. The sequence goes on along the minus strand of JAPEIP010000006.1, from coordinate 70,123,192 downwards.
TTTTACTAAACACTAGGAGTGAAGTCATAAATCATATGGGCTAAGCAACTGTAAAGAAAGTGCATGAGTCATGAGCTGCAGGAACTGGGTTTGGAATTTCTGAATTCGTGGAACATGATCTGTAACATTGGATGAATTTTGACTCCTCATACAAGGAACTTGAAACATACACTATTATATGAAAAGAACATGGATATAAGCTTTATTCGTGGGACTGAAACATAAAGCATGCATAAGTATCGGGGGGAGGGGTTGAAGTACCAAACTTTTCACTGAGGTAGGAATTGGTCGACAATCATCTTCCCTTATTGATTTTCTACACATACTTACATTACTACTAGAAGCTGAAGGCTTGACTTTCTAAGATATTATAACTGGACAGTTATTGAATACCTGTCAGGATATGTTAGACTAACTTACTAGGGTAGAGACTAGAAAATATCCTGTTAACATTTGGTCTGAACTTAATATTAACTACTATGAAAGTAGGTACAAAAGAACAAGGAAGCTCCTAAATCATAAGAAACCTGAACATGTAAATGAGGGAACTGTACATACCAGTTGCTACATCAGGAGGAATTTCCTTATCCTGTCGGGACTGAAGTGCATAGAGTGTATTTGGGAATTGTCCACTGATAGCACTAGTACTGGCCCCCTTCTAATTTGGGCGACCGGACTAAGAGTTTGAGTGGAGCTCATGCTCACTCGTATAACATAAACACTGAAAGAAAGTAAATAGGTTTTAAAATATCTCACAGCCTTCTGCACATAAGTGTGGTGCACAACATACCCATGTACAAGACTCTACTAGATTGGGATTTTCAGACTTTTGAGGACACTGTTGAACGTTAGGCTATGATACCAAGTTTGTAACACCCCAAATCTGGTATGCAGAATGCTACACGATGTTTATAATCTCGAAGGACCATAAGCTAACCCATGACTAATATCTATAACTGAGCACCAAATAATAATAATAATATCATAAATGCAAAACATAAACTAAATGGCCATAAGGTTCAATACTGATACATAACTTAAAATATGGTATAATAATACCAAGACAACTGAAATAACATTCTGAATGTGCTATAGTCTAAAATCCTCTAAAACTTAACTGTCTGAATAAAGAGTTGATGAGACAATCGCCTAACTAACTCTATTTGCTTAAATAAACTAAGCACTAAAAAAATAATCAAATAATAACATCTTCGAATGATGAGGACTCACTTTTGACTCTGGCTGCTGAAACTAGAATGCTACTGATACTCTAGAGCACGTACTTCTGAACCTATGGTATAAAATACCATAGCGCAAATGCATTAGTACAATTGAATGTATTGGTATGCAAGTGAGGTAGGATAAATGCACAGATTTCATATGCATGAGAAATACTAGCTAACTGAATAACATAAACATAAGAATACATAATGAATACGTAACTGTAACTGAGATTGTGATAACACTGACTCATGAATTTTGATAACGTGGATTTACTGATATCTGAATATTAATACTGGGATACTGAATAACTAAGTCTATTGAGTACTGAGGAACTGATGTCATATTATTGATAAAGAAATGAGTGTTTCTAACAATTTTTAGTATGAAGAACTGGTTTGATTGATTGTATCTGATAGTCCTGAAATCAAAATATTGGTAACAAGAATTTCATATAATTAATATACTATTAACTGAGTGACTGTATCTAGAAGTCCTGACTCTGAAGGAACTAGCTGAGTTCCATACTGAGCTGAGCAACTGTATCTAACAGTCTTGAAACTGTAAAACAGAATAAAGTTTTGTTACTGATATTGGATCCAAAACAGGGACTGTGGGAGGTAATCATCTAACCAACATACACCGAAACTAAACTGGTGGGGTCCAACCTATAACCCCAGCTGGATGAGGTGTCAGTACCGTGCCAAGGGTAAAGATAATTTTTGAGTAAACCCTCTCTGATAGAGAGCTCTTCCGCTAACCCCTCCTAGTAGGAAAACTCGAATGAGGTGTAAAATTGCTAAACACGTAGGGTGCATCTCAACCTACACTTTCTATGTAGTTCTAGAATACAAAGATTGCTTCTAAGGATCACACCCTCTACTATCTAACAGGTGAGTCCCCATCCTTTAAATCACTCGGTGCTGAATCCTACTCCCAATTAAAGAGACACTAAACTGATTTAAATTGAATTGAATTGTTACATATAGTATTGTTTAGTTTATTTGAATAGAGTTCACTAAATTTCCATTGACTGATGGAATACTACTAAGATCAGATAACTGACTGAGATTACAAAGATTTCTGAGGTTACTGATATTACAGAGGGTACTGAGATTACTGAGTTTTCTTTAGTCATGTAACTAACTGAATTCTAATGATCATGGCTTGACTGAGAGTATCATGAAAAATAACACTGGATCTAGGCACACAACTAAACTGTTGGGTACAAGTACCCCCAGCACTTGATAGCATAAAATTGACAAGACTTGACATTCTTGAACACATGACCAATCTCAACAATTCATAATACAATAAGTTGGGGATTTCATGAAGCACATGGCTATCATAATGTTGTACATGGATGGAATTGCATATAGACATGTCATGCTTTCATCAACCTAATCTCATAAACATTTAATGAAATACTCATAATGCACATCATATCATAGAAGTCATCCTTGATTATAAGGTTAAAGCATTTATTTATCACTTGGGCCACAATTGTCCCATAATACATAATTTCTATTCTCTTAGGCATTTTTTCAAACACCTTACATGCACCTCTTAGGGCATAGGCTTAATCATCAAATTAACACATCATAACTACTAAGTTCATAGTCTTCAACTTGCATGATTACATAGTTTCATAAAAACAAATAAAGATTCCAACTTAGGAATCATGCAATCATAATCTCATGAACATAATCAACCTACAACAAAACATTCACAATACATGAGTTAAAAACATGATTCTTGGGCTTCATGGATGAAAGAAATCCATGAATGAACACTATGCATACCTTAGTTCCTGATTTTACCAAGATTGATGGAGAGATTCTTAAAATTGAGTCTTAAATTTAAATCCCAAATTGAAAAACTATAATTGTTATTGAGAGAAACTTGAGAGAAATACTATATTTTGGATGAAATATGGCCGAATCACGTGTCATTAGGTTTATATACGGAAGGGAAATTGACCATTTTTCCCCTTAAAAATACGGACATTTAATGAAGAATAACTGGGTACCAACACTACTAGTGATGTGACGCGTTGATGGTTGTGATACGATACTCGACGTATTGCGCCATGATCGCGTTGAACCTCAAGAAATTTGGCTTAGGCATCCTCCATAAATATTGACCAATATGATTAGCGATGCGGTGCACCATGATTGCGTTGGTCCACTATTTTGGGACTCTGAACATGAACTAAACGTGTTCCAAAGAATCTGAAACTTGTCCGGGAACACCTAATGACCTTCCTTATTATGAATTAATAAAAAATAATGGATCATTAAAGGAAATTAAGGTGATGAAATGAGATTACCAACTTTTGAAGGCCAAAAATAAACTAAGTCTAGGAACTTAGCTAAAATTTTCTAAGTATGGGGCCCCCTTAACAAGCATAAAGGACTGAATTAAGCTTAGAAATTTTATGGGGTCTTACACTAGGTTTCACTAATACTGTTGTTACAAAACCAAGTTCCTAGTAAAGTCCTATGGATTAGAATGATGATGTTTATTTAATATATTTGGGAGCCTATAGTACATTATTGGGAATTCTTCATTTCTTTCACTCATTTCATACTATGAGTATGAGTTTGATTCTAAAGCATTCTTAAGTTTCATTCTTTTGCAGATGTCTAGGATGCGTGCTACCCCTATACGAGTTGAGGGTCCTGAGAGATAGCCTAGGGATCTTGTTGCTGTTTGTAGGCCACCTAAAGGTTATAGATAGAACATATATGTCTTCTCATCTAGGGGCCATGATAGAAGGCCTTCACCTGCCCTATTCCTGCTCCCAAGCCAGAGATTGTTCCACCTTAGCCAACAGTGGGCCAGTGACCAGCCCCAGTCTCCACCTAGATTTATTTCTTGTTCAATGCTTAGAGTTTTTTTTGTTTAGCTTTTTGGATTGGTTAGTGTTGTGCCAAGCACACACACAAGTGTACATGGTCCACTAAAGTAATAGAGTGTCCTTATGAAAAGCCAAATATCAAACCCACAGGGACATATTAAACAACAATATAATTCTAGTTCAACTATAAAGATTTAAGTGAGTGATAAAGTAGCCAAAATAGTTTGAGAGTTATAATCTCAAACCAAAATAGACCATATGGTAAATAACAGGTTCTTGAATAATAATAGGGAAAACTAGAGTTAAGGCGCAACAAACAATCATACTAAGCTATAATTTCATTGGTTAGGTTAATTATCTTAGTTTTTGGTCCATGGAGTTTATAGTTTGATTATCCCCTTCCTAAACTCTTATCAACTAACTTACAGCTGCAAATATATCATTGAGTGGGGATATAAGAACTAAATTAAATGCATTCATAATTCATCCTATAATTCAACAAAATAGGGCACATAGGTATATTTCTATACTAAATGGAAATCACAACATCATTAAATTGAGAGATTACAATCCTATTCTATCTACCATACATTCTATCCTATCATTCATCCTTCTGGTCTCACGATAGAATTAAGTATGTATTAAAAGGGTCAAAAAACCTAATAATAGTTAACACAAAGGTAAATAAAAAACCAACCATGAAAAATAACCAAAACTAATTCAATCATGACAAGAGTAATCATGTTCTTGGCCTTACCACGAGAAAGGGTGTTTAGCCACCTATGAACATATATGTAGTCATGACAGATGAATCCATGTTATAATACAAGAATAAACTAAAGTAGAGGTATAAAAACCCTAATGGAAGCCTCCTCAATCATGTGTCCATGACCCTACATCGTCCAAGTGTTTTCCAAAGAGTTGAATAGTCCTATCTATAATAATAGGACCAAGCTGCCCATTCTTAACCCAATGTCTACCATGCAAATATCGCGCCATCTATGCTATGTTACATTTCAATAACATGGAGTTATAATGGTTTTTACATCCCAAAATACAACCAAGAGCGTGCCACACCCTTATCGGTGTGCATAAAGTCCATAGCATGCCAATGAGTCCCAAATTTCTAGATTTTGTAATGCTTTGTTCCATGCATTAGTCCTTCAAGGACAAGATTTGTGGTGATATTTCCTGTTGATTTCCATTTTGTATATCATCCATATATCATTTCAATAATCTCACCAACTTATGTCTTACCTTAAACATTAACATCACACAACTTAACTCTTACATTCTCATTTATATCAAGATTAGCTCATTAATACTATGAGATGCCCTCAAAACTAAGCTAATTAAGCATAGATAACAAAAATTAGGTGCATATATCCACCTAAGATCATCACCCCACACATAAATCCTTTTATGTCCTCAAAAAACTCTTCACTTAAGAATCAAGATCATGAAATGTCATGCACTTATCTAGAAAGGACATACAAAAACAGTATGAGCATGAGTTATATGACTATAATATATATATATATATATATATATTGTACGGAAGAGTTACTACTCATAAATATAATAAAGGGGTATGTACAAATCAATTTTATTCCATTGAATACTAATATGAGGCAAATATAGGAAACTATAACCCTATATGATAACTTTTCTCTGCATGCAGTGCCTCTAAAAATTTTAAACTATAATAGGTAAGGTGGTCAAGGTAGGTCTCTTATATACCCAAACTATAATTACAAAAATAATTAAATAATACTCGATGTTTATTAGCCCCAAGTAAGAGTTGAGCTTACCAACTTCTTTTCTAAAGATAAACAAGTACCTGGTATAGAAGTTTACTCATCAATAGACCTGATCCTGTACTTGTAGAAATGCAATGCTCCCAAATGTAGGGGAATTAGTAGATAAAAAATATGTACTAGTATGTAAAACAGACATAATAACAAGCTGATGTAGAAGGATGCTTAATATATCAAACAACAAAATAAGGAACTGCGGATGACTAACTACTAAAAAATCTTATATAAAACTATAACTTATGAGGGATAGGGGAAAAATATGCCATGTAAACTATTACCTAAGAATATACCTTACTAACTTATCATATAAGTGCTTACAAGTAAGTCATCATTATAAGGTCCTAGTAATTTGCCTAAGTGGTGTCTTGTACCTACTTTTAATAAAAATACTCATATGATGGCCTACAAAAGGCATTCTATGTCATGTGTACAATATGTGTTACCCAGATACACCTGACTATGATTTTATAACTCTTAGTTTCTACAGATTTACATGCTACATACATTTAAAAGAAAATTATGTTGTGTGTAAATCTATATATGTATGTATGTATGTAGATGCAGTGCATATAATGTGTATGGTTATGACTAGTGGATTAAAGAATAAATAAGACATTTTATTATATATAAAGATATATGTAAATTTTTGGTGCAAGTGGGTCCACTTTATTATTCATTTTCTCTACAAAAATACTTCAATGATAAAAGGGGAAAAACTCTTTATCATCTTACACAAAACTACCATCTCTTTTCTTTCTCTCTCTGATGTTACTCTGCCATAACTTTACTGGAAAAAATAGTGTTAGCCAGTGAAACCACCATTGGCGTCGATCCCATTCTTTTCTCTCCATCTCTCATTTATTCCAGTTAACCCAACTAACCTCTTCCTCTCTCTCCATTCTCTTTTATTTCTCCATAAATCCGAACACTGACGAACCAACACCAATGAAAGTAACCACTATCCTAGCTGGTGAACCCCACTAAAATAGCCCCTAATAGATTTGGGTTGGAAGGAGGAAAGGGCAATGGTTTCTCAATATTGATTTTGAAAATTAAGATGGAAAACTAATTATCTATCAGATTGTGAAAATTAATAGTTGTCAAAACAAAGATTACATTCCCGCTTGTTGAATTATATGATACCCTCAATCATACCATTAGATAGGAAGAGATTTTCCATTAGAGCTTTTCCATATCTTTCCCATGTCATTAGAGCTTTTCCATATCTATCATACCATTATCTTATTTTTACCATTATAGATTTTCTATATCTTCTCCATTTTATTTATGACTTGCTAGAAATAATTGTTCTACTACCGGGCAGTTCGTTAGGTTTTTTGAACCATTCCCCCATTTAGAAGTCTTCGTTGGTTGCAAATGTCCATCAGGCAAAAACTTCAGTAAAATGATATCAGATTTGAATTTATATTATACCATCAGCTCTATAATATCAATGTTAGGTTGGTTAGACCTTTGATTCAGGTCCCGTTACACCCTAACTCATTTTGACATATGGGTTGAAAAGTTGATAAATTGGAAATTTAGGTGTAGGGCCCAATTTTAGTCAAAACATATTCTAATGGAAGATCTAACTTTTCCAACGCATCCAAAACATCAAAATCATTGTGGTTACATGTCTTTTTTCCTATATTAGACTTTGGATGTATCCCAAGGCCTTGTCCAAAATTTGGAATAAAATTTCAAGTTTCAGCCATCTCTCAGTGTAGCAAGTATCGCGACCGCATTGGACTTGGATGGTCCATTTAAAGGCTCTATTAGGCCAAAAGTTTTCTATTCCTTTATTGTCTTGATCCTCTAAAATGCTAATAGAGATGATAGTCTTAGTAGTTTGTTTTAGGTGTTGATTAGGATCTTAAACAACTTTCATATTTGAGATAAGCATCTAATCTAAGGTAAGATTACTTTAATTTTAGTATTAAATTATTGATTGTTATACCTAATACCCCTAATGAATTGAGGCTTGATTTTAGATACAAATATTGTTGCTTTGCACTAATTGATTAATGTTCATAACTCCTTATTGGTATTTGAACAATGGGTTGGCCTCAAAAACTCATTCCATTTGCAGGGCCTACATGGGTGTTTTTGGTGTTGTTTTGGACCCAATGAAAAATAGTACAATATCGGTGTATTTATTCTTGTATTAATTCATAGATTATGTTTTTGATAGAGTGGATCCTTGGAGATTCTTTGAGGAAAGGAAAAATGAATATTGTTGGTTCTTGAGCAATATTTGTATTCGAGGTAGGTTAGGCTTACTTTTAATAGATTGAGTTTTATTGTATTAAGATTGGGTGAAGTCATAGATGTTTAAATGGTAGATGGTAATGTTTTGGATTAGCTAAATAATTTAGGCCTTTGAACACATTAAGTGTGATACTTGACCCATAGTCTAGCACCTTGGTAGTTGGACTTGTCATCTCATGAATAGCATAAGAATACTGTAGTTGATCTAGTTAGATGTGAGTGACCTTTTTCACTTATCTTAGGAGTAACATGACCTAGATATGGCTAGAAGTGATATTGGCATTAGATGTTTTGGATGACTTAGGAGTGCTACTTGAGTAAGAATTGTCTTATTGAACTAGTGTTGATTGAAAGACCTTTAAGACATGATTTAGATACCTTAGTCTATTTCTAGGTAGAATTTATACTTGACGAAGATAATTTGAGATAGTTAGTAGATGCGGAGCTTAACCCGTTTTAACCTTGAACTATGTAACTTCATTAGTTACCTAGATACGTGTTGAACACCAAGAATGTTGTTTTGATAATATTATGGCTAAACACGGTAAATGGTTTATTCATGATGTTGACTTTAAAATAATGTGCATGCTTGATTGAGATCTTATTGTCACTATTTGGATAGCATTAGAAAGTCTTGTGTATTGAACCTATGGCTATACTTTCACTTAGCCTATTGGCTAGTTTACTACGTGAGCCGTGGATTATGTTAATAGTCATATTATGCTCAAGACTAGTGACCAAACTTATGTTGGTTCCAAAGAATCCCTTTGTGCTAGTATTTTTTAATCATGCCTATTAAGAGAGACTCTAGAATATATAACCAATACTAATAATTGACCATACTAATGTCATGTTAAGACCGATATTTTTTTCATGCACTTACGATTATAATCTATTGATTATAAATGGTGAGATATGATGATATGTCTTTCTTTTCTTCTCTTACACTATGATTTATGGGGCTTGTACTTGTCAATGATTTGTCTATGTATCCATATATATATATATATATATTTATACTATGGTGAATATTGACACTATAGTGAATGTTGTTGATATTACAATGCTCGAAAAGTCCTGAAGATATGTTGATGATATTATGATGCCTAACAAGTACGGAAGATATATTGATTATATTATTATGTCCAAAAATTTTGGAAGATATATTGATGATTGTTGATGTTTGGCATATCCAGAGGACATACTGATGATATGACGATGGTCGATAAGTCCAGAGGATATATTAATGATATTATGATGCCCGATACATCCAAAGGATATATTAATGATATGATGATGCCTGACACCGCAAAAAAAGGGTATTGTATTGATGTTGTGATGATACACAATGAAGGTAGAAAAAGTATTTATGTTATGATGATGCCCGATACACTCAGAGGACACATCGACGTTATGGTAATACTATGTATGGTAAGTATATGTAAATATATATATGTATACGTGTGGTTATACACTTGTATGATAATGCTAATATGTGTATTATGATAAGATGTTTTCCTTGGGAAGTTATCTATAATTCTATACCATTAATAACTTGTTAAGTGGCCTAGATCTTGTTAATTCTAATTAGTGAATAGAAGTAGAATATGTTGAATAACGAGTTAAAACTAATTGGTAAGGATAATCATATGTAGAAATAAGGGTTCACCTAGTGGCTACATTTGGCTTTAATAAATAGATAAATTATGAAATTTCACCTAGTAAAATTGGTTGTATGATAAGTAGTTGTCTATATAAAGTGGTAATATTACTTGATGGCTTGGAGACTAGAATACTAGTTGGTGGACCTTGTTTAGTTAAAATGTAGTAACTAGTAATTATGGTTGTAAAATGGTTAATGATGTTAATAAAATTAGCATTGTTGAGGATTGGTGATATTGATGTCTAGTAGGTAATATAATTGGTTTCTTAAATAAGGACATAGACATTTATGGTTCTAACTATTGAGAGGAGTTGGTTTATAGATAGATGAGTGTGTTTGATATTATGTAACCTTTTTACTATATTATGACTAGTAAAATTATAATAGATAGGAATGATCTTTGGTTAAATGATGATTATGGTTTTGTTGTACATCTTTACTATGTGTGGACGTTGGCTATTTGGTGATTAAAATGGATAAATTATGAAATTTCACCTAGTAAAATAGGTTGTGTGATAACTAGTTGTCTATGTAAAGTGGTTATATTACTTGATGGCTAGAAGACTAGCATACTAGTTGGTGGACTTTGTTTAGTTAAAATATGGCAATATGTAACCTTTTTCCTATATTATGACTAGTGAACTTATAATTGCTAGGAATGAGCTTTGGTAAAATGATTATTATGGTTTAGTTGTACATCTTGACTAGATGTGGATGTTGGCTATTTAGTGATTAATAATTAGTTGCTACTTCATTAAGGAGGAGTATATAAAGAATTGGTTAGGATAATGATTGGAGGTCTTATAATGACTAGCAAACTAGTTGTCTACAAATAAACGTTGGCTAGTTAATAATGACTAGATAAAGGGTATTGGTATCATACAGATCTAAATGGCTACGTGAATATAGTTATGATTACTTTGGTGTTTGTTATTTCAATTTTTGTAATTGATGGTGATTGTGAATCTTGATAAATGGCCTTTGATGGGAATTGTTGAAACCGTTGAATGAAAAGTGATGAGCCTTGGATATTGAGATATTTGTTACATATGTAATTTCCTAATGGTTTAATCCTTTAATGCACTCTCTAGTTGTATGGGATGCTGGGATAAGTTCTTTACATTATTTTTCCATGTGTGTACTTCTAGGTTGTATGGGACGTCATGGTGAGTTCTTTTACTTTATATGCTAATGGGTGTTTGTGCGTTTAAATTTATATTTATGTAAATGTGATTATATAAGCGTCGATTATGCTTCTGTATTGCTTACACGCTTTTTATGATGGTATGGTATGTATTGATATGAGATGTTGTATTATTGTTCTAGTTGATCGATTATTTTATTCTGTGATAATGAAGATGATTAAGGTTCGATTATATAACTTGACTTAGAGATATCATCTTTATATCATAATTTATCTTAGTTGTATGATGATGCCTAATAAGTACCCATTGTTTTAGTACTCATACTATACTTCTATACCTTTTTTGTGCAGATCTAAGTACTAGTTGTCGCCGTTTATTTGAGATTGTGCAGTGTTGATCACTTGGAGTAAGGGTGAGCTCTTTCAGTTTTGGGTTGCCCACTTCCCTCCTATCTTTATTTAGTCTTTTGTATTCAAGATTAATGTATAAGACTATTTAGACTTTGAGTTTTATTTCCAATTGTCGAACTTAGATACTCTTGTACTGATATAACTAGGTCATAGGCATTGGTGTCCGTAGTTAATTGTCAATTATGGAACATTGCAGTTTAAAATTGTGTTCGTTTATTGTGGCCCTTCTTGGGTGTTTCTACCAAAGTAATCCATTGCATTAGCTTCGAGTTACGGTGTTGGCTTACCTACTGGTAGGCTTTAGCAAGTACCATCACAACTTGTGACAGGGTCTTCCTTTCTAAACTTCTGAGTCTCTGGATCTGAATTTCTGACACCTAATATTTCACTTGTGGACTGTATGTTGCACATACAGGCCAAAGTTGCCCACTACAGTGGCCTAAAACTCAAACTTCTACTCCTTTCTTCAAGAATAGTCCTAAAACCTATTTTCCTTCAAAACATAACACCAAAACCCATAATATCTCACAAACAACCTACGCAACATGTATATTTTCATCGTTTTAAGCATCAAAAGTACTATAAAACTATATCACATAATCTACCACTCCTCAAGGTGATTGTCATAACATGCTTTGGCTATTCATTATCACCTGGCAATCTACCTTGGGGTCCGGTATTCTACACCTGAGTTAGTTCCATCGGTTGTTTCTCCAACTTCTTCTATTCAGTTTGTTGATTTTTAATTTCAGCAGCCATATCTTCTTGCTTGGAAAAGATATTCTTCAATGTATCCTTCATATTACTTGCTTGTGTATTATGTTGCTGCTAAAACTACTAAATTTGATTATTGTCCCATGGATAATTAGGTTGTCTGCCACTTTTGGTGATAGGCATTTGCATAATTTGGCTTCTATGCATTGCCCACCGAGTTGACAAACTCTAGGTTTGCCCCATAATGGTCTGCAGAATGACCACAATTGCCATAAATCTCACACTAAAATATGGTGTGATGAACTACATTCACTTAAGCTTGGGATATATTTACCCCCAACTTGCTAAATTATGCCATCATCTGATTCTTAAGGGCAGCCAATACAGCGATAAAAGATGTGACACTATCAATATCAACCATACTTGTAGCCTTTTTCACTACACTAATGGATGTGTCACCATGCTAGTCCAAATTTCCTTGTGCAATACATTTCAACAAGGTATGGATCTCATAACAAGTTTTCTCCAATGCTTGTCCACCTGCAGCTGAATCTATACAAATTTTAATATCATCGTCAAGTTCATTAAAAAAGGTGTGAGCTAATACATCATTGGACTGCTAGTGATATGGCTAGTCCTTAAGAAGAGAGTTGAACCTCTCCCAAGCATGATACAAATTCTCATACAACTTCTACTTTAAGATCAAAATCTCACTGCATAATATTATAGTCTTTCCGGATAGAATGGAACAAATAAGGATTTCTTGGCCAAGTCATCTAATGTAGTGGTGTAACCTGTCGGCTTAGCATTCGACCACTTCTTTTCTTCCACTAATAGTGAAAAGGGGAAGAGTTTTAGCCTCACATATTCTGTGGATACCGCAGTGGGTATGAACATGTCACTAATCTCTAAAAAATTAAACAAGTGAATATGTGGATCTTCGTATAACAAGCCAATAACCTATTCGTTGTTGTATAAAAGTTTCACCATGTTCTGTTTCAACTCAAATTACCTCCTACAGTGGATCTTCGAATGACGGAGGTAACATTAGTCATAAATAGGATTTCCAATTTGTAAACTGTCTTGTGGGCTGGCGGATCTTCAACCATAGGTGCAGGATGATCTTCTTCTTCTTGTTGAATTCATTGGATTTGATAGAGAAGGACTGCTTCTCTTCTCAATTAGTGTAAGCATTGCTTTGGCTTGGTATATGGCTCAACCAATACCCAGTCCCTTTCCTGCTTATTAGCTTTGTAAACCTCTACTTGTAAAGTCAGAAGCTAATATCAAGTAGTTAGAACTTAAGAAAACTAAAGCTAAGACAGTTTCCAATTCACATGTCCACATTAATGGCGCCAAAATCTTATTTTGCCCAAGCACACATGCAAGTGTACGTGGTCCACCCAAGTAATATTGTGGCCTTACGAAAATCCAAGTCTTGATCATACATGGATTTGTGCTAAAAAAAACTATCAAATTCTAGTTCAACTATCAAAATTTGATCAAGTACTAAAGTAACCAAAAGAGTTTGAGAGTTATAAACTAAAAACAAAGTAGATAATATGGTAAATTAATGGTTCTTGAACAATAATAGGGACAAAACCATGGTTAAGGAACTACAAACAATCATACTAAGCTATATAACGTTGTTGGTTAGGTTAATTATTTTTGCTGTTAATCCAAGGGGTTGATATTATGACTATGGCGTTCAAAACCTCTAATCAATGATGTAAATTAGCCCCAAAACTACATTGTTGAGAGGGGATGCAATAACTCTATAAAATGCAGTCATATCTCATCCTGTAATTTAACTAAATAGAGAACTTAGGAATATTCCTCTCAAAAATGCAAATCATAACATCAATAAATTGAGGAATTATGATCCTATTCTATCTACAACATGTTCTATTCCTATCATTCCTCCTTTCAAACTGACAATATAATTAAGAATGTATTTTAAGGGTTGCAAAACCAGAAAATAGTTAACATAATAGTGAATAAATGTAATGGCCCTTTATGCCATTTTCCATATTTATTCTTATTTTTTCTATTAGACCTTATCTATAGCTTCTCTAAGTCATTTATCACTTGCTGGAACTAATAGTTTGGCTATCGGGCAGTTTCTTTTGTTTTGAAAGCTAATTCTCTATTTTGAATTCTTGGCTAGTTCCAAAAGGCCACTGGGTGAAAACATTAGTCAAACAATCTCAAATGTAATTTTTGACTTTTCCAGCATATTTGGAATATTAATTATAGGATGGGTGGAACTTTGGTTTGGGTCATGAGACACCCGGGATTATTTCAACCTATTAGTTGAATAGTTAAGAAATTAAAAATAAGATATGGGGCCCATGTTTTATTGAAACAACCTCACATGGGAATTAGGATTGCTCCATTGAGTCAAAATCATCCAACTTGGTATGGTTACTTAGTTTCTTTACGTATATAAGATACCAAATTAATTTTCAAGTCTTGATTGATTTTGGTGCTTCGTGATAATAATTATTTGGGGTTGCTATCGCAACACCCTTGAGCAGGGTAGAATAGCCACAATTGTAAGGTCTAAGTATCATGATCACGATCCTCTAGGAAAACCCAATATACCATAATTGCAAACATTGGGTCACGATAGAGAGTCCCGAGCACTTGGTTTGAGTATAAACAGACACTCGTTGTACTATTTTGCCTATTTCTCAAACATTATAAAAGAGATAAAATCCAAATTAGAGAGATAGCTTAAAATTTGGGATTATGGATGATTGGGGAGCTTATCTAACACTTGTTTATTTGGGTATCTTACGATTTGTGGTAAGATTTCACCTTTAACATGGTAAAAATTTCCATTTCTTTCTTAACATCCTATAACCTTGGAGTCTTGATTTTAGCCCCAAATTTTCTCGAAATTCATCCCTTTTTTAGGGTAATGATTCCTTGAGCATGTGGGAATATTAGGTTTATTTCAAAAATATGATTTTCCTTAAATAGGATCCATATGGGATTTTGATATAATTTTTATATGTAAAGAACAATAGTGCAATATGGGTATCAATATTCCTATATTGATGGATAGAATGTGAGTTTGATAACATGGCATCTTGTAAAATCTTTTCGAAAGCTAAAATTTCTAGTTTAGCGGATCTTGTAAGCTTTCATCAGCAATCTGATTGGCTAGGTTTTTTCTACTATTATATTTGGCTAATGCATAGTATATTTATTATATTCTATTAGATTTTTGATGGGTTTTAGGTTTTGGTGTGCTATCTTGAAAAAGTTGGTTAGTTGGATAGGTTAGGCTATTTTGGATACCCTTTTAGGTATAATTAGCCTAGTTAATCACACCTTAGGTGAAGTTGACCTTATAGTCTAAGCTTAGGTAAAAAATTCTTTAGTTACTAAACTAAAGAGAATATTTCCTTGGTCACTTGAATTTAGGATAAAACTTACCCAAATTGCCAATACCTTAGGTGAAATAGACTTAGTTGCTCTATATTTGGAGATATTTCTATCCTAGGGATATTTGTGTCTTTCTCAACATATAATAGTAGATTTAAATACCTTAGCCTAGTAAAGGTTAGACATTGCATTCTAAATGATTTCAAGGATTTAGAAGTATGCTATTTGACCCACCTTAAGCCAAGACTTGTGATAGTTATTTAAGACCCTTTAATATGCTGGTGTACAATTATAGAGATTCTTAATTTGGTGATACTTAGATTCTTTGATATTGTTGGTGACCCAAACCTTGACCCTTAAAAATTTCCATGCTTTTGAACTCTTTGATCATCATACTACTTTTGCCATGTGTCTTATGGTATATTGATGGGTCTAGGGACCTAAATCATATATTATTCTGTGTGTTATAGGACAACCTCTTTCCTGGTTATGAGAGAATACATATAAGTAGTATGTTGATATGAGGAGAGGGTTGAGTCTAATCATATATTGCCCAGTGTCTAGCCCTTGATATTCTGCCTTGGATATGACTAGAATATACTAGTCGTATGGACTAGTGATGAGTTAGGTAAGGGAGTTGTATGTTGGATAAAATATGGTGTCCAACCTTTTGTTTTGGTGGCAGTTTGAGGTACCACTGGTATGATGTGATAACGATTTAAGGGGTCCTCTCAGACCCACCTACGAGTATTCCACAGCTATTAAGCTAAGGGAAATTTGGACATTTCCCACCCCAAGCCCTTAAGAATCTACATCTTATAACCCTAGTTAGTCATCCTTTATACACTTTAGAAGATTATAAAAACACTCTAAACTCTCTATAAAAACCTCTCAAGAAGATTGGGCTAGGGTTTCTTCAAGGTGGTAATATAGAGGCTTAAGGATCAAAATCTCTCTATGAATCTTCATAACTACGGCATATTACTCCTCCATCATTGTTAGTTTAACTAAAGGCATGTTTTAATTAATGGTTTTCATGGTATTATTATGGCCTTGTTTGGGTAAATATATTTTTAGGGTTTTTCGTTCTTCATGGTAGAATAATGTTCTCCAATGTTTTTCTTATAGTTTTCCTGTTGTAATAGTGATTTGAACATGTGATTACAGGGGAATGGTTAATTGATACTAGGTATTAGTTTTGGAAACTGTATTTCCTCAACATGTTTATTAAAATACCTATAAGGCTGATTTTGTCACATAGTTTTGATTATTCTTAAAACTATTGCATTGCACGATATGGCAATAAAACCTAAATTGGTTTGGATGGTTTTAAATGATTTGGAAAGGCCTTGATGGCCATGGTTTAGGTTTAATTGGAAATCTTGTGGCGTAAATGTGAAACCCTTGAGTGTTGGATAATAACCTTACTTGCAAGCTATAATCAGAATAATGATACTACTTAATAATTCCTTGGCATTTGACTCCTGGAATTAGTGGGTTTATTATGTTCAAAAGATTTTAGTTAGGTAATAATGAGGTTTGTGATAGCTAGCCATGAAGGTGTGAGTCTAAATGACAGACACTAGAAACTCATGTTTGCCGATATAAGGGTTGGTCTTGGTGACCTTAGGCTTGTGGGATACATGGGAATCCTCCAAGTCTATATTTATATATATTTATCATAGAGGGTGAAGGGTATATGGGAATCCTCGGTCCCTATGATATCTCCAATTCATGTGGATACACATGTTGGGCCCATTCAGGGGTAACACTGAATCCATATAGCCCATGGGTGGATTATGATAGTAAATCTACACAACCCAGGTTAAAGTTTTAAATCTATGCTAAACCTGGCTCCCTTTCTCGGCATAGCATATATATGTATGTAGGTGACTGAGTATGGTTATTTATCTTAGTTTTAAATAATGGCATAATTTTATCCTTATACATGGGTATATTCTAGCTTTCACTCTTCTAACTATCTTTGGGCGCTGCATCGACATGCGATGCAGAAACTGGCCATACTTTCACACCTCCTACTCAATGATTTTGTGAATTAGGGACAATTTAAGTAAGACTAAACTAGTGAGTTTTCATCCTTTGGAAGGCCCATTACATGTTATGGTTTATCTCATGTCTTTACAATTCCTTTGTCATTAGTTTTTTGCTATGATTGGGGGCATGTCCCAACTGGATGTACGTTGATTCTTATTAGAGGCTTTGTATGGTCAACTGTGGATTTAGGTGTATTATGGTTTATTTGGTTTGGTCTTGATGGTATGACTTGGATCGGTTGGTCTTAATTTTATACATATCCCAAAGTCATTAAATTGTTAATTTTCTATCTTGTTATATGCTTGGAATTCATTCGGTATGGGCCGTACACTAGTTGGTTGGATTGGGTAGAGGGGGTGGTCTTCAGTCCTTATTAGACTTGACATTCTCGAAATGACTTGGCCCTAGTTTAGATTGTGCTTGATTGGTATTAGTGCCTAGATTTTTGTGTCATGGGATTTCCACAAAGTCGTGTCGAGTAGAGTCTCTTTTATGGCTGTGGCCCGCCACATTTATAAAGAATATGCTATGAGATATTAGGAATGTTTATAGTTCTTGTTGTTCTATATCGTGCTATAGAATTTAAGGTCTTAAATCACCTCTAATTCCCATGTGTTTTCTTCTTAGACCAAGTCTCTAAGAAGATTTATTGTGTGTGGAACTTTTTATGTCCCATTTGAGGATAGCGTTGATGGATCTCATCCAACTTTTAGGGTACAGTCCCAGTATAGGATTGCTGCTTTTGTTTTCCCCTGTGGAGTTCCACTAGTCTCCACTAACCCTACTCCAAAGGTGACAATCATGCTTAGTCATCTCAAAGAGATATTACTAATGCTGAGTTTGACGTCCTCTTCATGTATTGACCCAGATAGTGGACTTGTTGTTACGCCAGTTATATCCTATTTTCCTGAAAGGGAATAAAGAAAGGACAAAAAATAGATAGATGAAAAAGTCCCACTATTAAAACCTAGGGTAGGGTTAGAGAAATGGTGGTATAGGTAGTGGATAGTATTTGGTTGTTAATATCCCTTATCAATAGACTTTTTATGACTATCTTTTTCTAGATAGTAGAATTCGGTTAGCCCCATCCTCCCATTTGATTTTATGGTTGGTTGCACCATAATTATTGCTATAAATAGAGGAATTAGTGTTTTAGTTATGGCCAGTTGGGTCATATACAAAAGGAGTGTCCCACAAGGATTGCCACTAGGGCAAATAGGTTCCTGATTGCCACCTTATTAGTTCTGGCACCAAAGGATGCACCATCTAGCTCTAACATTGGTCAAAATTATCATTTTGATCTCCCTACCCTTAAGGATTTTGAGGCAACTCTTAATGATATTACTAGTATGTTGAAACACATTTCATGTGATATTTACTATTTACTTGACCTGGGATCCACTCTCTCTCATCTGACTTCATTTGTGGTTGGGGATTTTGGTTTTGGTCTCAAGTATATTTCAGAACCTTTTTCTTTTTCTACCACAGTAGGTAACCTTGTGGTGGCTAGAAGAGTCTACATCGGCTGTGTTGTGCCTACGAGAGGTTGGGAGACTTTGGTGGATTTGTTTCAACAAGGCATGGTTGAATTTGATGTCATATTAAGGATGGATTAGTTGCCTTTATTCTCTATTTCCCTAGATTATCATACCTATAAGGTCCTTTTTAAAATCCCTAATGAGCTAGTTATCAAATGAGAGGGTAGTTCCTAATCTCCTGAGAGAATGTTCATATCATATCTTACAGCTCAGAGGCTAATCTCCAAGGGGTATTTCTATCATCTGGCATGGGTTAAAGATTAAAACTCAAATGGTCCTTCATTGCATTTCATCCCGGTTGTGAATATATTTCCAGAGGTCTTCCCAGATTACCTTCTTGGAGTCCCTCCCGATAGGAAGATTACTTTGGGATTGATCTTATTCCAAACACTTATCTTATTTTTAATCTTCCATATAGGATGGCTCAACATGAGTTAGAGGATTGTATGGTGTAATAAAATAATCTTTGGGATGAGGGTTTCATCTGTCCTAGTGTATCCCTATTTGGTGAGCTGGTTTTATTCATGTATAAGAAAGGATGGTTTTCTCCAAGTATGCATAATTTATCGGTGGGTGAATAAGGGACTTAGGGTGACCTCCTTTAGGGGGGATTGGTTAGACTATATATATTTTACACAGGGCTCTCTATTAGTACTTTATAATGGTTGATAGACGCTAAGTTCGAACCTTAGATATGGATTTTGGTAACAGGAGTATGTTGGCTCGTGGATAACAATACAAGATTTGTAGGGTAGAATGGTAGGCTTAGAGGTGCGGAGATAAAATAAGGTTGATGACCTAAGGGATACATGAGTGGAAAAGGGTTATATATAGGACAAAGAATAGCTAAACTAATGGGTTGGGGGCTAAAACCTTAGAAGAGATAAGGCATAAAGTTTGTAAGACTAGGGAAAACTTCAGGTTGCATCTAGATAGTTGAAGTTTCAGGAATAAGAGAGCCAAGAGTCTCTAGTGCATGTCCATAGTGATACCCCTTAGAGTGGAGTGTTGTGCTTATAGATATAGTAAAATGGAGATTGAGGGCTAATATTAATTTTTCACTAGCGGTGGACTTCAATTCAAAGTCAGGGTTAATTTAGTCTTATTCTAGTGATTCCCTCCTATTTTGGTTAAGTGGGTACTCTACTAGTGTTGCACGCATGTTGATGGTGCATGTGCCTAAGGTTTACATTCTAGGTGCTGCATATGACCATACTCTATCCCCTTAGCCAAAGATAGTAATTATAATCTGAAAATACAAGCTTCTAAGTGTTCAAAATCTATTTCATGACACTCATGATCCATGTATTTATGTCATGCTATGCCTAGTTCCAAGAAACAATGGTTTTAAGCAAAAATCCTTGCCTAGTCCCCGTAAACATGAATCTCAGGTCTATTTTATATTACCCATGATATATGCAGCCGTGTTACACCTGGTACCTTGTCCTAAAGACCTATACTATGGTGTGTTTATGCTGGAACGATCCTTCATTTATATCCTAGGTGGTGTCTATGAAGTTCTTTGTTAGAGCATAGTAATATTTTGGATGAGGGAGTAGATGTCATCAATTGTGAAATTTTGGGTGACTGCTAGAGCAAACTTTATTAGAGTAGATGGAAGAATAAGATGAAATTTTTCCAATAAAATAGTTAAGGAGGGGAGGTGCGGTAAAAACCATTAAGATAGTGATTGAAGTTTCTAGATTTTAGGTGGGAGATTTGTAAAATGGGGGGTAAATAGGCAGGTTAAATGTTGGGGATTGATAAATACCAAAGTTTTGTGTTAAGCGGCTATAGCTCCTTGATCAAGACCTATTTCTTGATTTTAGTGATAGATGGGGTGGTATTATCAGAGTGGTGTAACACATAAGGTACCATAGCTTACACTAGCACCTTTAACTCCAAGTAAGTCTTTAACATGGGATGGATATGCGATTGTAATCAAGCCCTCTATTTATATATTCGCTGGGGAAGTTGGGAGGCTGAGATTGAGGAGTGTTGTCTTCATATTGAAAGCTTGGTGGAGGCTTTGGCTGTAATTAAAGGATATTAGATGTGTTGGTTACGGAGTAAGGAGCTCTATAGGGAATTGAAGGGGACATGGAGTCTGACTGCTCATTCTTACTCTCTATTTTTTATGAGCATGCTTAAAGTATGTATATATTCTTAATTTCTTTGTTTACTGCATTTGTTAATAGAAAGTTGGAGGGGTAGTAATATGTTAAATCGTGTTTGTGTTTTCCTTAAATCCCTTATTCGAGGGTAAAAGATCCTTGTAGGGGAGATTAAAATGCCCCGAACATTGAACCTTGTAAGTTTCTTTGGTTTTGAACTCTCTAATAATCATACGACTCAAACCATGATTCGTATGGTGTGGTGATAGGTCTAGGGACCCAAATTCTATGTTGGTCAATGTGGTTTTTGCTATGTTTTGTCCTAGTTATGAGAGACTTGATATGATCCATATGTTTATGTGATGAGAGGGTTGAGTCCAATCGTATGTTGTCGAGTGTCAAGACCTTGATATCTTGCCTTGGATACAACTAGACCACTCTAGTCATATGGTTAGGTGATGAGTTGGGTAAGGGAGTCTTATGTTGAACCGAATTTGGTGTCCAATCTTCTATTTTATTGATGGTTTTAGGTTACCACTCATATGATGTGGTGACGAGTTGGGAGATCCACTAGCAGCCACTTGTGAGTTTTCCACAGCTTTTAAGCTGAGGGCAGTTTTGACATTTCCCACCCCATGTCTTATAACCCTAGTTGTTCATCCTTTTTAGACGTTAGAAGATTAAAAACACTCTCTCTAAAAACCTCTCAAGAAGATTGGTCTAGGGTTTTTTCAAAGGAATTATCTATAGGTTTAAGGATCAAAACCTCTCTAATATTCTTCACAACTCAGGCATGTTACTCCTCCCTCATTGTTAGTTCAACTAAAGACATTTTTAATGAATGGTTTTCATGGTATTATTATGATATTGTTTGGGTTTTAAAATATATTTTTGGGATTTTTGTAGGATAATATTTTCCCATGTGTTTTTATGGTTTTTATGTTTTAATGGTGATTTGAACATGTGATTGCATGGGAATGGTTAATTGATATTTGGTTTTTGTTTTGGAAACTATATTCCCTAAACATGTTTGTAAAAATTCCTATATGGATGATATTCTATTTGATTTGGGATGGGTTTTAGGTGTTTGTGTGCTATTTCACAATACTTTGGTTTGTTGAACTGGTTAGGCTATTTTGGATATCGTGTTTGGCATAATTAGCCTTGTTAATCTTACCTCAAGTGAAGTTGACCTTGTTCTAAATGCCTTATTTACTAAACTAATGAGAAGATTTCCTTGGTCACTTGATTTTACGATGAAACTTACCCAAATTACAAATACCTTAGATGAAATGGACTTAGTTCCTCAATATTAGAAGGAATTATTATCCTATGGCTAGTTGTGTCTTTCTCAACATCTAATAGTGGATTTAGATACCTTTGCCTCTATAGTAGATATTGGTTGGTAAATGATTTTGAGGATTTAGAAGTGGTCTTTTCGACCCACCTTAGGCCAAGACTTGTGATAGTTATTAAAGATCCTTTGATTTACATGTGTACATCTAGGGAGATTGTTATTTAGGTGATATTTAGATGCCTAGGTATTATTTGTAATAACTGATAATATTGAAAGAAATGATAATGAGTATACCATAAATGGGGTATTGATTAAATGTATGTCATTGATAAGCTTTCTAGTATTCGATTGTAGTGGCTATTGATTGGGCTACCAAATATATTATTGAATAAGCCATAAATTATACTCTTGACTGAGCCAACGAATGAGCTATTAATCATGCTAGTGATCATTTTTATAGATATATTAGAGTTTACGCTATTGATCATGCTAGAGGTCATGCTTAATGACTAGATTTGTGATTAAGTTATAGATTAAGCTACGAATAAACTATAGTTTACTCCATGGATAATCTAATGATCAAGCTATTGATAATTTATCGATTATACCAATGACAAGCCATTTGTTATGCTAATGAAAAGCCATAAATTAGGCTTAGGTAAGTTATTGCCTATGCTTGATAGTACATATTTATTATGTTAGAGGTCATGTTTAATGACTATATTGGTGAATATGTTATCAATTATGCTAAAGATAGTTCTTACTAATTATATTAGCGATTATGCTACTGATTATGCCAAATCATGCTTAATTAGCATATTGGCAATCATTCTATTGGTAATGCTAGAACTCATAATTTTGATTGTGATTATTGATTATGTTAATATATTATGTTCATGGTTATGCTATTATGCACTCTATTTATTATGCTATTGCCCATATTAATTATGATATTGATATATATATATATATACATGCCGTACATGACTAGAGAATGATTATGATAATATATATATGTCCGACAAGACAGGAGGGTGATTATGATGATATATATTCCCGACATGACCGTCGGATAATTATGACAATACAGATAAGTTAGGTTAAGCTGAAGGATAATTATGATGATATAGATCTATATGCTCGGTAAGATCATAGGATTATTATGATGATACATATATGCCCAACAAGGACAAAGGATGAATATGATGATACATACATACCCGAAAATATCAAAAGATGATGATGATGATATTTATCAGAATATCATTGAATATCTTAATCGGTTCGAGTCTAGATTATATATCATACTATGAGAATATACTTATTATGATATGATGTCATTGTGGTGTGAGATTGACAATCTAGCGATGTCAAAAATAAGGAAAGGATTATAATGTCACATGATATAAATGTATTCTAGTGAATGAATGATTAGTTAATAAATGTTTGATAGTTGGTAAATAATGACTAGTTGATAAGTGATAATTAGTCGCTATATGAATATTGGATAATAAGAAATGTTTAGTTGATAAAGGATGAATTATTGATCCATGTGGATTAGTTTTAACATAATAGTTAGTTGATGAGTGGTGATTTGTTGGAAAATGATGAATATGGGCAAACAATGGTTATAGGGTGACATGACTTGGAGGAATTCCAATTGTATGAAGAGTGTTGATAAATAATAGTGGTGGGTTACCCTATCTTATTTACACGATCTAGGTTTGTGGGGGTTTGCGATGGGTTATTTACTTTTCATAGCTAATTGACGTATCAGAGCCAATTTTGTAGTAATGATTTCTTTGGTTGATGCTTTATGTTATGCTATGCTACGCTATTATTCTATTTTATTTAGTTGTTTATGCACAATAATGTTTAAGTTACTTGAGGTTTGACAATACCTTGACTTAGTTATGTTAACTTTTATTTTATCATATTTATACATGATTTAGCTCGATTGGCCGGTGATGCCTACTGTACATATGGTTTTGCTACTCGTACTATACTTTTTTACCTTTTTGGTGCAAATCCAAATACTAGTTACCACCATTGATCGATGCTCATGCTTTGTTGATATGCAAAGATAAGGTGAGCTCTTGGAGTTGGATTCATCTATTTCTTACTATCCTTCTATATTCGGTCTTTTATTTTGAGACAGAAGTTATTGATTAATATAGATACCTGGGTTGTATTATTATATGTAGATACTCATGTACTGGCTCTACTAGGTCATGGGATGGTATCTTTGTTGACTATGTTTATCTATTTCAAATGCCTTGTTATTTAGAAGTCGTTTTGTTGATTTCCACCTATATTGGGAATTGTCCACCAAGTTAACCCATTGTGTTTAACTCTAGGTTATGATTTGGGTTACCCATTGGTGGGACAAACTAGGATCCGTCATGACTCATAAATAGGGTCGTGACAATAAAAAAAACAACCATGATAAATAACCAAAAGCACTTCAATTCATAACAAAAGTAATCATGTTCTTGGTCTTAACCCCAGGAAAGGGTGTTTTGCCCCTCATGGACATACAAGTATCAAGATAGATGAATCCATGGTGAAATTGAAGAATAAACTAAATTAGCGGAATGAAAACCCTAATTCTAGCCTTCTCAATCGTGTGTCAATTCCCTTAGGTCCCTATGGTATTTTCTAAATAGTTGAATTGTCCTATTTATAATAGGACTAAGCAGCCTATTTTTTACATAGCAATGTACCATGCTAATATTGCACCATCAAGTTAGTGTGCCAGTCTAAAAGAATGGAGAGATACTAGTTAGGATATTCCAAGCTTCAAATTACAAATAAAGGATAGACTAGATATGATGATCATCCTTGAAGGGGTCGTGTTCTATCTTTGAGGGATTCGTATTATGGATATTCTAGTCATTGTTGTTATTATAAGTCAGCCAGATCTTTTAGTCTTAGTCCATCACCTGGGGTATGTTATGGTTATGGAATATTTGGTCATTTTTTGAGAGAGTGACCCAATCGTACAGTGATGGTTCTTTCAGTACAAAGTGTTCTATATATTCGGGTAGTTTCGCCACCAGATAGAAGTGCTACACATGGTCATAGGGATGGTCCCTACAATACTTATGGAGGTTATTACATAGGTAGAATAGGAGGTCAGTGAAGATCCTATCCAGGTAGTAAGCGTGGTTAGCTGTATGTCATACCTACTAGACCTGAGACTAAGTCTTTGAATTATATTACCACAAGTACAATCTTGGTGTGCCATCAAATGACTTTTTCATTATTTGATCTGGGATACACTAATTTTAATGTGTCTAATTATTATGCCTCACCATTACAATTATGTTGGGATTCTTTATCCATGATGTTCCATGTACCTACTCCCATATGTTATTCTTTTGTAGTGGGTCAGGTTTTTAGATTATGTGTTCTAACTATTTTAGAGTTAGATACTCAGGATGATCTTATCATGTTAGATATGATGGATTTTGGTGTAATTCAGGTCATAGACTGGTTATCCAACTATCATGCGGTCTTGTATTATTTAGCCAAGGACATTACCTTAGCCATGTCGGACATGCCTCCAATTGTATGTTAAGGAACTATTAGCCATAAGCCAATAGGGATTACTATTAGAGGTTGCGATTCTTATCTAGCTTATATTCATGATTTTAGTATGGAGAATCCGTCTCTTGACTCTGTTTCTATAGTTTGTGAGTATCCTATTGTTTTCCTTATCAATCTAACTTGCCTTTATCCCGAGCATAGTATTGAGTTTGTCATTAATATTGAATCAGGAACCTAGCCTATTTCTATTGCACCTCACCGTATGGATTCTGTAGAGCTTAAGGCGCTGAATTCGTAATTTTAGGATCTTCTTTGTAAGGGTTTCATTAGACCGAGTGTATCTTCTGGGAGAGCTCCTATGTTGTTTCTTAAAAAGAAAGATGGGTCCATGCTTGTGTGTATTGATTAGAGGCAAATTAATTAGGTGGAGGTGAAGAACCTTTATCCTATGCCTCCCATTGATGACTTATTTAACCATCTTCATGGAGCAGCTATGTCCTCGAAGATTAACTTAAGGTTTGGTCGCCATCAATTTAGGATTCTAGCTGAGGATTTCCCAAAGACAGTCTTTATAACCCATTACAGTCTATTTGAGTTCCTAGTGTGTTTTTTGGGTTGTGTCTAATAATCACTCAACTCCTATTACCAATACACCAACTGTTGTACAAAATTTTATGGCACAATAACCAATCTTAAAATCGATGGTCGAGGGGGAAAAAGTAGAGATAGAGGTGGAGCATAAGTTCTTGTATCCAATCATTTCCTAAAATTGAAGAAGATCTACCCTTTGGATACATGTATCAACATCACCAACCAATATTTTTTTATAAATATGCTCGAATAAAACTAAAGGCCGTCAGAATGTGTAATGCCTTAAGATGTATAAAGTTGTGCTTATATAGTGCAACGGGGTTGGCATTATCTTTAATCAACCCAATATCAGCTATGTGGGTATACTCAACCCTATCATAAACCTCTTGTATCATTGCCACTCCTACTGCATCACATAGTCTCTATACAAATCAAAGTAAATAAACAATAGTATACTCACAGAGTGCCCTTTCATGAATCTCAGCTCGGATCCATCCGGTGAATCAATGTAATAGCAAGCTATGGGATTGGAAATAAATATAGCTTGATCACATGTGATCATATTATCTGCATATGTATGACTCTATCAGTTCCTTCCAATGGTCCACAAACACTTCACTACAAAGTACAATGAAGTCTTCTTTATCTCTGCTAGGTGCTTGGGTATCCATGAATTTTGTACAGCTGTCACAATCCTGCATCATTTTGTCTAATAGTGTAACAAACAACGAAGCTGAGCTTGTACCTTTCAAGACCCTAGACCAATTGTATTTCTACCCTAATCATTATCAAACTATAAATAGAAAATATTGTTTCTTAAATCACTAGTTTTACAATCAGATTGTTCAAAGAGAGAATTCGATGAAAACTAAAATATTGCTCAAGATCCAATCTTTTGTGTGATCAGAGTATGTATTTTTTTGTCATGTATTGCTCTATAATTGAATTACTTGTGTGATAAGATTAATGGTTTTTATTTTTATGTTCTATAGAGTTCTTTGGTAGAGTTACCTAAGTGAAATATTGGTTAGAGTTAAATAATATTGAGGTGAGCTCTTGGCAGAGTTGTCCAGGTTCGTTTGTAATAGAGTTACTGCAAACTGGTGGATCTTACATTTATGTTCCCTTTGAGCCGGTAATCAATAATTTGATTATAATGGATTGTTGAGTGCTTGTGATGGAAAGTCATGTTCTTTCCTCCCTTGAGCAAGGAGGTTTCCAAGTTAAATCTTTGTGTTCTTTAATTTCCTGCAAATTTTTGTTTCCTTAATACTTTATTGTTTTATTGCCGGTGTCTGGCTCCAAGGGACCTTGTGTCTCATAGTATGGTTCAACCCCATATGTTTCAACAATTGGTATCAGAGCGAGGACACTCTAAAATGTTTATACTTTGAATTATTTATTGATCATGGATGCTCCACCTAATCTGGAGGAAAGGTAATCTACCATTACACTACCGTGATTTAATGGATAGTTAGCTTATGGATATAATACTTGATGTTTCACGGTGCCTGTTAGAGAGGTCAAAGAAGGAGACATAACGAGGATGGTTTTCAAAACAAGGCGAGAGTTTGATGATGAAGATAAAAAATGTTGAGATTAATTACAAGGCAATGAAATTGCTTGTCTTTGGCATTGTACCTGATGTGTATATAAGGATTTCTACTTGTCCAAATGTTAAAGATATTAGGGATTGCCTGAAGGCAAATCACGAAGGAACACCCGACGTGAAGGAGTCAAAAGTTTACATACTGACTACTCAATAGGAAACTTTATATATGAAGGAAGGAGAGACAATTCAAGAAATGTATACAAGATTCAGTTCTATCACAAATAAGTTGCACTATGTAGGAGAACTGATTCCTTTGTATAAGAAATTGAGAAAAATACTAGGCGTTCTTCCTAAAACCTTGAAAAGTATATTATATACCATTACCGAGGCAAGAAACCAGAAGACTCTCACTATGGATGAACTCATTGGTAATCTAATGACTTATAAGCTCAATAAGTAGGAAGGACAAAAGAATAATGAAAAAGGGAAAAAATTCTAACATTGAATGCTTCAAAATATTATTTAAGTGAAGAAGGCCCCGATGTGTCCTTCTTAGAAAAAAATATTATTATTGATATAAAGAAAAGTGGTTAGTTTCAAAGAAGAGAAAGTAACAGTAAGAACGGAGGCACTATTAAAGTTCTTCATAAATGTGGAAGTCCTAAAAAATTCATTAACTATATGATACACAAAATGGATTGTCAATAATATCTCTATACTGGATGTGATAAAGGAAAGAACAGGGACTTGGTCCGTCAAAAACAAAAAAAAATGGCTACAACTGAGTATGTAGTGAAGCAAGCCCTATAAGTGGGGGATATTCCTCCAGTGAATTTGATGAAGCTAAAAATACTGAAGATGTATCTATTTTGGCTGTGGAGGAGTGTGAAGTTACATATGATTGATTGTTTGCACTCATGGTAAAAACTGAAGATGAGGAATAAAATGAGATAACTCTTTCTAATATTAAGGACAATTTAGATAACTATTCTGCTAGATAAATAAAGAAGCTAGCAAATATATTGATTTATTCTGTGTATAAACTGACTGCAGAGAAAAATTCTCTAGAAGAGAAAGTAGAAAATCAAGAGCTTGAATTGATTACTTTAAGTCTTCAAATATTTGAAATATAAGAATCGTTCACAAAGTTGAAATCTAAGAATCTAAATTTAATAAGTCAACTGGAGAAGTAAATGATTCTAATGGTAAAGGGAAAAAAAGCTTCAAGGCTTTAGATTGAGCTTGAAAAGAAATTGAGGGATTCTTAAAAGCACCTTATGACCGCCCTTCATAAGAATGAAGAATTAGAAAGGGATTCGGTCCGTATAAGTGAATAACTTAACAAATCACTAAAATGGACCACATCCTCTAACATTCTTTCCAATTTAACTGGTCAGAGTGTCAATAAGGGTAATAGGCTTAGATATCAATATAAAAAAAAATCAATTGTGTCATATGGGAAAGTTGTTCATGGTATTAGAAATAGGGTCCTCAAACCTCTATGTACTTATTGCGAAAGAGATGGACACTTGAATGAAAACTCTCAGTATTGGCTTAGAGATAGAATAGTAGCACATAAAACACCCAACAAGAAAACTATTATCTAAAGGGTTTCATGCCCTAAAAAATGTAAAGCAAAACTCTCTACCAAGATGTCCCAAGAATGATTTGATCACACCCTTGTCTTTCTATTGGGATATTAAACTCTAGTGAGTTCCTCAATCTAACAAATGACTACATTTACAAGTAGGAGCAGGGGAATACTATAAGAACTGGTCCATGGATAGTGGATTTTAAAAGTATATGACAGGGACCACTAACTTATTTGCTTCACTCAAGACACTTCAAGGTGGAGATATCTCATTTGGAAATGATAAAAAGGGCTATATTCATGGTGTGGGAAAATTTGTAAGATCTCAAAATCAAGAAATAAAAGAAGTGTACTATGTGAATAGCCTCAAGTACAGTCTTCTAAGTGTTTCTCAAATGTATTACAAAGGTAATGAGATTAAATTCTTAGTTGATGGATGTACTTTGTCAATATTGAAGTCTCGAAGAGTTATTCTCAAGGACAAGAGGATAAAAAATAGGTAAGTGGATGATTTGGACTCTATGGATGATAGGGAATTCAACTTCTTAAGTGTTCAAAGTGAAGATGCGAATTTATGGCACAAAAGGCTAGGACATCCAAGTTCCTCTTTTCTAAACAAGTTGATTTCAAAGGAACAGTCCATGGCATACCAAAGCTGAAATTTCATAATAATAAGGTTTGTAATGCCTGTGTTAAGGGCAAACAAACCAGATCTTCCTTTAGGTTAAAGAAGTAGGTGAGTACTTCTAGACCCCTTGAGATGCTACATATGGATTTATGTGGACCTGTTAAAGTTCAAAGTAGAAGAGGAAAAACGTATGTATTTGTGATTATAGATGACTACTCAAGGTTCATCTTGATAATGTTCTTGAGAACAAAGGATGAAACGTATAAGGTTCTAGTTACTTTTGCCAAGCAAATTCAAATGAAGTTGAATTGTAAGATTCCTGAATTTAGATCTTATCATGGAAATCAATTTGAGAACTCCCAACTTGAGGATTTTGTGCTAAAAATAGAATTAGTCATAACTTTTATACCCCAAGGACTCCTCATCAAAATGGAGTTGTTGAAATAAAAAATAGAACCCTTATTGAGATTGCCAGGACCAAGCTGATTGATAGTGTGATTCTAAAGAACTTTTGGGCTAAAGATGTAAATACAACTTGCTATGAGACAAATTGATGCTTGATAAGATCAATCATGAAAAAGACCCTATATGAACTTGGGTTAAATAGAAAGCGTAAGCTTGTTTACTTCAGACCATTTGGGTGCATATGCTTTGTTCTAAGCAATAGGAAGAATGATCAAGAAAAGTTTTACTCCAAAAGTGATGAAGCAGTATTTGTAGGATCTTTCTTAACAAGTAAAGAATACAGAGTTTTCAACAAAAAAACTGTGTGTTGAAGAATGTATGCATGTGGTCTTTAATGAGTCACAAAAGCTAATAAATCTAGGTGATAGTGATGATTTAGAAATTGAAAAACTTATTCCTGTTCAAAGTGATGACATGATTGAAGATAATGGTAAAGAACTACATGATGCTGATAAGAATGATGAAATTGATACATACCCCAGCTCCAATAAAAGAACAACAAGAAGGATCTAGTCAAAATTCTCAAGGACCTAGTATCTTGTGAAACAAATCTTAGAATGTAAAACTGGAGGCACAAATCTTCTCATCCACTTTAGAATCTGACTACACCTTTGGTATATTAAGTCCAAACTAGAGCCCAAGCCAGAAATGTCATGGCATTTTCAGCATTCTTGTCCAAAATTGAAAAAAATATGTAAAGAACAGGTTAAGGCTGGGTTGATCAAAATAACATGACCTACTAGATGAATCAGTTCTTCTCTTTAAAATTGTCTATGATAAGGTGATAGGAATCCTTTGTAAAATAAGTACATATTGGCTTAACTCCATACCTTCACGGTCTAGGTATACACCTATAGGAATAGCTTTGGAAGAGGACAGATGTGACTTGAATGAATTTAAGGATTCTCACCTATAAGAGAGGGACCTGGACCCATCTCCTTGGTTAGTACCAAAATAGTATGCTTCAACAATCATAAAATTCTATATAAAAATCCATGTATCTTTCCTGGAAAGTGGTGCTAAGTTTCACCTTAGTCCCCAAACCATTCTGAAATGAATGCAAAAAGTGAGAAGTAAATTGCATACCTTGGCCTAAAATAATGGACAATGATGCTCCATGCAATTTAACTATCTCCTCAATGAACAACTTAGCATAATCCTCTCTAAAGTAGGTAGTCCTTACATGCAAGAAATGAGTAGACTTAGTCATCCTTTCCACAATGACCCAAATTGAATCATACTAATTACGAGACCACAGAAGTCCCACAGCAAAATCCATGTTGAGCATTTCCCACTTCTGCATAGAAAACTCTATCTCTTGAGACTAGGCCTCAGGTGTTCAACCTTCACCTACTGATAAACCATAAACTTGGCCACAAAGTTTACCACATCCTTCTTCATATTGCTCTACGAATATGTTTTCTTCAAGTCATGATACATCTTTGTCGAACCCGGAAAAACTGTATACCTAGACTCATAAGTCTCAGCCAAGATCCTTTCTCGTAGCCATCAATATTAGAAAGGCATAATCTACTTTGATACCTCAAGATACTATCTCCTCCAATCTTAGAATCCATAACCTTTTGCTGACCCACATCACCCTTAATCTACAAAAGAACAGGGTCCAAAACCTATTTCTCTTTCACCTCACTCTTGAAAAATTATCCCTCCACCCTCAAAGTCCAGGAAACAATCTCTCAACTTGCTAGACAATGAATATCCTTCACCAATCACCTCTTATCCTTATTAATATGAGATAAGCTCCCTATGGAAAACCTACTAAGAGCATCCGAAACTATAATAGCTTTACTTAGATGGTAGTGAAGACTCATATTATAACCTTCAAGCAATTCAAGCCAATGCCTCTACCTAAGATTTAACTCCTTCTGAGTGAACACATACGATAAGATCTTATGATCTAAATAAATATCCACATACATCCCATACAAATAATGATATCAAATCATCAATGCA